>CM057451.1:543585000-543960000 GCA_016271365.2 Neoceratodus forsteri
CAATTTGCAACCCGTGACCTGAAGAGGATGAGCTCTCCTTGCTGATGCTGTGTAGCTCTTTCCGATGTCCCACATCCCACCTTCTCGTGTCCTGACATTGCGACATCTTTAGCTTCCTTCAGCTGTTTGACTCTGTTGCAGTGCTCACTCTAGAGTCTTTACAGAAGTGCACATCAGAAACTACAAAAAAAAAGCTCTTTGTAACGTCTTTTGGCTTCCTTGACAGTTCGGCTCTGTGTGGCGCTCATACCCAATCCTCATGGTCGCATATCGGAAATGTAAAAAAAAAAAAAGTTCTTTAGCTTAGTGTGATGTTGCGCCCCTTATGACGCTTTCTGATACTGCAGTAAGAAACGAGAAATTAACTACGTGCACTATAGTGCATGCAGAGGAAAAAAAAACTACAAGCACCAGCCTGTTCCTGCTTGCACAGGAAACAGGCTGGGTATGTTAATTTTGACCCCTGGTGGAGAAGCTGTTTAAATAACTGATGCTCTGCCACCTTGAGGCACAGCGCAGTTTGTGCTAGGGAAGCTGCATAGCTCCTGCTGATTTACCCCTGTTGGGCAGAGTCCACGGCTTTAGTGTGTTGTGACTCCTGGGATCCTGAAATATGTATAGGGGCTTGGATGCACATAATGGGAAACAAAGGGAAGTGTGCTGTTTAAATAACTGTGTTAAACTGTAAATATGTGTACTGTTGCTTTAAATATCAAGACTGCTTGTGTATGCTTTCTGCCTGTTGCATTGGGGACTTAGTGCTATGGCGCTAGTAAGAAGCAGACCAGGACTCTATCAACACCCATTCCCCAACCGGAAAACAGTACTCCGATGCAGCAATGAATTGATCAGATGGTATTTGCTGAAACTGTATAGTTTGCCTGGTTCAAGAACTTAAACCTTCAACTTAGTGTGAATTATTTACATGGATGCCATCTTTGTGACCCTCCTGAACCTTCGTTACCCAATCAATGATTGAGGAGCCCCAAGGACTGTAGCTATAGCTCCTGGTAGGAGGTGTGAAGGTTGTTCTTAGCGCCTTTATTGACAGCCAATAAGTTAACAGGAAACCCTAATGCATATTAATTTATGTACTGGACAGCTGTACTGTTCAGTGTGGAGTGGCATTTTCTCCTGAGGCGGTTGGGGAGAAGGCTGCTCGCAGCAGATTGTGGCAGAGGCTCTCAGAGGAAAAAGGGGAGCTGTGAGTAAGACATTTTGGGCTTCCCCAGTGACTGCGGTGAGACTTGCTTAAGTCTCCCATCAGCTGGGAGAACCAGAGTCCCAGTTCCAGTTGAAAGAAGACTGTTTGACATCCGGAGAATAGCCCCTAGCCAGTACAGGGGCTGGAACTATGCAGCCAGAGCTTGAAGTGGGTTCCAGAGCTGGAGACGAGTCTTGAGAGGAGTCTGCTGGGTTTCCATTGCCCGGGGGACGAGAAAGTGTGGAATCCTGCCTAGAGACTATTTTGCTGTATCTGCCAGTTTGTGCATCAAATCTGCCATCAAATTGTGTTTGCTGCCCACGGAAAGTGAGAGACTGTTTGAACCCCAGTGGGGGAAGAAGCTCTGTGGCAATCAGGACGGTCTGGGGAGTCGGCCTGGTATTGTCATTTTTGGGCAATACCAAACAGTTGACCCTGAGAAGAGGAAACCTTGACGTACGGGGTAATTGCGTGGCCCTGGTCCCCAAGATTGGCCTAATCCAGCATCCGCAGAGGAACAACCTGAATGTGACAAGCTGCAAGAGCCTGCAACCACTTGAAGGTGACAAGCTGCCAGACTTCAGCGTTGGCCACTACAGCCGCCAGTGTTGCCATCCAAGGCCCCAGCTCAACAGAGGTAAATTGCACCTGCTGACCCTGTTCAGACCCTGTGTAGCGGAACGTCAGAACTGTAACCACAGGCCCTGCCCTGAGCTGGGAATTGATTGTGGCTAATACAGTGTTTCGTGCTTAACATTGTCGTTTTTTTCTTTTAATATTAAGTGCACCAACACTGCCAACCCGTGAGCAACTTTCAGGCTGCATCTTCAGTGTGGGTACTCTAGGTAGATTTTAGAGACACTGGTACCAGTGGGGAGGTGGGTTGTTTAATGGTGTTGCTGTGGGGTGGGTGCCATTGCTGTTGTGTTCCCTGTTGGTGAATATTTGCAAATGTTATCAACTGTTTCATTTTGCATTTCTTATTCCCCTACCCTAGTAATAAAACTTTTATTGTTGTTACTGTTTAAACCTGTCAGTGAGCATATTATTAGAGATAGCTATTAATTGCATGAAACATAGAGTATTAAGTTGGAATATGGTATTCTGTGTGTGGGGGGACTGAAAGGGAAGGTGGGTAGGTACAGAATCCCAAGGGATTGTACCCTACAAACAACTGCCCCATTTTATATTTTACTCTGGGTGGAGGAACTGTGCTATTTACTTTTATCTTAGGAAAGAACCTCCCCTTTCATCGTCCGAACAGAGCCCAGGCCCCTCAGCCTGGTTGGACCCCAACAGGCAAGGGGTAGTAGCCCGCTGCTACACGGCGCCTGGGTTCTACTAGTCTGAGGCATTTCTCTTGACTGGGGAGGGTGCTAGGTTTCCTTTGAGGCAGCAGTATTTGTTAGTCATCATGTAATTTTTTTCAGCAATAATGAATTTCTGGCACAAGCATATACCCATTTTTATTTTTGCTTTCTTTCATTACTGGACTACGATACAGGATTCCCACTTCTGAGACATAAAATTTAAATTTCTTTGCACAGTGCTGTGCTGTTTACCCTCAGAAATGTGGTAGCACATTCTAATAAATCCACTAAGATTCAAGTATGCACATTTAACAGGTAACCATAACGGATAAGATTTTTAGAAATTGAGTGGCAGCCATCTTTAATGACATATGCTATTAAATAAAAATGGAAAAGGGGTTTAAAAATATGAGAATTTAAAATACACTAAGGATGCCATAAATTTTCTGCAAATAAAAATGTATAATGAACATTTTTGCCAACTAACAGATACTGCTGCTTTAAGGAACAAAGATCTTATTTTCATACTGGTGCCTGGAATAATTAATAATGGGACAAAGAAAAACAGAACAAATGTGAAATATGTAAGTTAAATTGAATCTAAATATTCTGAGCCTGATTCTCAGTCCCAGGTTGTTACGCTGGGAAATGTGCCACATTGCGCCAACATAAAAATTGCTATATATGTAGAGAACCATAGATCATATCCTGCTATCTAAATTAAGGCATCCAGGCCAGGCCATGGTGCAACAGTGAGACTACTGCTTGATGCCAGCAGCCCAAGTTTGGGAACGTGCCAGGGTTGTGTGTGTGGGGGGCTGGCCAGGGTGAGGAGGATTGAGCATCCTCAAACGCTGTCCTCCTCCAGGGAGGGAGGGCAGCCAGCTGCAGTGCAGTACTGTCATCTGGGTGACCACAGGTGGCAGTACATAAGGAGCGGATTGGGGGTCCTTTGAGGAGGACTCTGACTGGAGACGCTTTGGTGCGTGATCTTGCGCACCGTACACAACTGATGACCAAGACGATCAAAAAATGCCTGTAATCTCCAGTCATCATAGGATGAAGATTAGCCCTCTCACAGGCCCTGTACTGACGACATGGCCATCCGCTGAGTTGGATCCTGGACCTGCAACATGAGTTGGGAAGCCTAGCTGCTGCTGGCAAAGGGGAAAGCCATGGGGAGCTGGAGTTAAGACCTGTGATGGCTGGATTGGAAGAGGGCATAATCGATGTCAGGCGACATAAAGTAGCTTAAAAAAAAAAGTGTAATTTGTTAACAGTTGTTTGCACACAGTAGAGGTGCTGAATACTACCACAGGCATCTATGCACTTGGTGCATAGCCGTGCAGATACATGCTTTTGGTATACCTGTCACAGATGTCCTCCCTGCCCCTCCAACCCATATCTTAGGGTCACTTCTGCCTCTGTTGAAAAGTATGCAGTCTAATGGAAGCTATAGGGCTAGTATATGTTTGGTGGGAGAAATACCCTGCAGCAAAAGATTTTATCTTTTTCTTCTCAATACACAAGATGTACTCGAGGTTAGATATGTTCTGGAGCTTTGCTAGAGACCTGCCTATATTTAACTCTGTGTGGATGGGAACAGAGACACTGTCTGACCACCAGCCAATTTTGTAGACTTCGAGCTCCAGCTTCCAAGAAAACCAACGCACTGAAGACTGAACGCAAGCCTGTTGAGAAGTGAAGACGTGAAAGAAGAGATCAGGAAGGTAATTGAGCAGACAGTTCAACTAAATGACAATCCAGATACAACCCCACAAATATTGTGAGACACAGTAAAAACAATGATCAGAGGGAAACTAATATCCATAGCAACCTGTGAAAAGAAGGAAAGGGCCAAACAACTAGAAACGTTTAAAAAAACAATTAAAGATCTGGAAGACCAACACAAGCTTAAGACTTGTAAATCTAGAGAAAGGAGATAAGGAAATTAAAAAAAACAAAAAGCATAAAAGATTCAGTGAGTTGAAATAGAAAAGCCCTACACTACCTAAAAGCAAAACTACTATGAGGATGGCCCCAGGCTGGGCCTGGTGTTCTCATGGCAGAATTTTCTGATTTCTGCAGAGGCTCCTTGACTTCTGCGGCAGCATTTTCTGATTTCTGCGGCATGATTTATTCATTTCTCTGGCAGAATGCAGTCCTGTCATTGGCTAAATATGATGTGATGTCATCGATGACATCATATGCTGAGCATAGAGGAGGGGCTTCAAGATAAATGAGGTGGGAAAGAAAGCCTGATACTATGGAAAAACAGTATATTTATATGAAAATTCACCAAAAACAATTCTGCGGCACTATATATATTCTGTGGCATGATGCAAATTCTGCAACCGCAAAATTCCAGGGGCCTTGCCCCAGGGCCACCAGACTACTGGCTTACCGTCTGAGGCAGAGGGCGGCAAGGGCCAATATTAAGACTCTCAGGCACCCGGTCACAGATGGGTCTCACATAAATAGGATCAGATTGTAGAATCCATGGTCACATATTACAAGCAGCTATACCAAGCGCAAAAACATACCTCCCCTGAGGAGACTAGGAACTTCCTAAAAGGGCTAAAGTTACCCAGGCTCTCAGAGCCTCAGAGGCAGGTGTTGGTGGCCCCAATATCTCAGGCTGAGATAATCAAAATCATTAAGAGTCTTAAGGTGGGCAAATGTCAGGGACCTGATTGCTTCAGTAGTGAATTATACAAGACCTTTGTCGCTGAGACAACACCCCTGCTTAAAAATATATATAACCAGGTGTGTCAAGGGAGAGAGAAAAAGTCCCCCCCTTCTTGGAATTACACCACAATGTCTGTGATTCCTAAGGAGGAGAAGGACTTCAAGGAGTGCAGTTCATACAGACCGATACTCCTCTTGAATGTTGATTATAAAATTTTTACTGCAGTAATAGCTGCCAGGCTCAATCCTATTTTAGTGAGTATAATCCACCCGGATCAACCAGGTTTCATAGCGGCAAGGCAAGCCCCGAAAGGGGTAAGATCCACTATCAACATAATAGACATAGTAAAGGACGCATTCCCACCTGTCTCATGAGCCTCGACGCCGAAAAGGCGTTTGATAGGGTCGCGTGGAACTTTCTGTTTGCAGTTCTGGTCAGGATGGCATTCTCTGCATCCTTTATGGGTGCTTTCAGGGCCATATACGTGACCCCACAGGCCTGCATAAAGGTGAATGGAGGGGTCTCACAGAGGTTTGAGCTCGGCAGGGGCACCAGACAAGGCTGCCCACTGTCAATTCTACTATTTGCTCTTTATACTGAGCCCTTGGCTCAGGCTTTGAGAGAAGACCCAGAGGTACAGGGAGTGGTAGTAATAGGGGAAGAGCATAAAATATCCCTCTACCGGATGATGTCCTAATGTACATAACTAACCCAGATAAATATGTTCCCAGACTGTGGAATATCTTGGACAAAGTTGGTTAATACTCCGGCAACTCTCTTAATACAAAAAACAGAGTTACTGAAATTTAACTATAACTCCTCCCCTGTTGAGACAACTACTCCCCCTGAAGTGGAATGCCCATAAAATAAAGTACCTGGGTGCTCAAATCCCCAAGAATCTGTCAAACCTATTTGCTTTAAATTTTGAACCCCTGACAAAACAGATCAGGCAAGATATTAAGAAATGGGACCTGCTGAACTTGCTTCTATACTCGAAAATTCAGTCTGTGACCATGAACATCCTACCCAGATTGCTTTTATCTGTTTCAGTGTTTCCCAATGAAAATTCATCATAACCAATTTCAGACCTGGCAGAGAGTGATTTTAAATTCATTTGGAACCATAAAAGGCCTAGAGTTAAAACGTTGACTATGCAGGTGTAATAAAAAAATATGGAGGTAGGCAGGTTCCTAACTTAGACGATTATTACCTGGCAACCCAATTAAAATGGGCCCTGCTTTGGCCTGTACGGGACTACTCCGCCCACTAGAAGACACTGGAAATGGGCTCCATGGAGGGGATGCCCCTGGGAGTTAGACTGGCGATGCCAGAAATCCCAAGCCAAGATGACACACTGTTATTCCCAGTAAGAAATACACTATGGGCACTAAAGCGGCTATGGTGTAAACATAAACTCTCCAGGGACTTGTGGCCCATGAGATGGTTTGCTTAGGGCTGGGGATTTCCCCCTGCACAACAAGCCATCACCTTTAGAAGGTGGGAGAGGCTAGATCTTCATGCTTTGTCAGTTTATGGATGGGGCTCATGTAATGAAGTTTGCTCAGCTCAAAGAAAGATATATTCTCTGAGGCAAACCGGTCATTACAAATACCTCCAGGTTAGAACATATATCCAAACATTGCAGAGTCACCAGACTTTGACAGGGTTACAAAAGGTGATAGAAGATATAATGAACTCATGGAAGCAGGGGCCACATTTCTGCTCTTTATGGGTCACTAAGAGATAGGGGTGGCAATCGAGCTACAAACTCCCCCCCCCCCCCAAAAGAATGGCAGCTCGAGATGGGTGAGCTAATCACAGACAAAAGTGGGAAATCGGCTACACCTAAATTTATAAAACCACATACTCCCTATGTGGAGGGAATTTGAGAGGAAGATTAGAATGAGGTTTTTCATAACCCGGAGTGATAAGTGTAAATGGGATAAGAATTGCCCACCGACATGCTGGAGAGCTCGTCGGGAGACGAGGGCGGATCAACTCCATGTGTTCTGGTCATGTCAGAGACTGGCCTAATATTGGCGAGAGAGAACACAAAAGCTAATAGCCGGTTTTTCAAGTGCAGACCCCATAGGCCCAAAGCATTTAGTACTTGGGGTGCTGCCTCAGGAGGTGAGGGGCGGGGATAAGGTTTATCTATGGAATATACTGTTGACATCAGCCCATAAGGCCATCGCGAGGAAGTGGCTTAGTTCAGACCCCCCTAACCTAAAGCAATGGATGAATACTGTCCAGGAGATCCAGAATATGGAGGAGCTGACCCATAAAATAAGCTCCAGAGCATCAAAGTTTGTGGGCAGATGGACAACTTGGATGCTGGCACAGGGGAGTGGGGCTTCAGAAACAGTGGAGGGGTAAGGTACTATTTGGAGGAGGAGGTAGAGGAAGGACCTGTGGGGTGGTAAGGAAGGGATTAGGAACTGGGGCTGAATAAAGTGAACATATAAGACAACTGTAATCTGGTTATTGTAATATAAAGGGGGTTAGATTGTGTTACATCTGTGGTTGCTGTACTAGACCTTATACCATTGTACAGTTTAAGAAACCTTATGAATAGAAGTCTAAATTCCTGACCTGAAACACACATGTCTAAATTGATCTGTGGTATGAAATATGTATCTGTGCCTAAATATGCAGTAAACTTGAATTAAAAAGAAA
Organism: Neoceratodus forsteri; assembly: GCA_016271365.2. Taxonomy (NCBI): domain Eukaryota; kingdom Metazoa; phylum Chordata; order Ceratodontiformes; family Ceratodontidae; genus Neoceratodus; species Neoceratodus forsteri. The sequence continues at coordinate 543,592,880 of CM057451.1, forward strand.
AAAAAAATATGCAGTCTGTCCCACAGTGTTCTCCCTGGTGGTTTAGTGCCTCCCAACCCAAACATCAAGAGTGTTGTCCCTGGTGGTCCAGTGGATCATGGATCCCGCCACCCTAGTTCCTGCTGGCAACGCGATACAAGTCCAGCTCTGGTCCCCTGACAGGCTGTGTCCCCCATAGCGTCTATGCACATCCACACATCACTCGGACCCCAACTACCATTTTTTCTGGTTGTGTTGGGGTTGGGGGGCATGCTAAAGTGCTGCGACGGGGTGCCGGGAGCAGTGGAAATGTGAATGGCACGGTTTGCCATTTACATGCCAACTCAGTCCTTTTCTGAACACCAGCGCACATTGGTGTATCCTGGCATGGAAGGACACCCTGACTCAATCTCAGCATAGTGGCAGGGAGGGACTGTGGCAAAATCAGTTTTCATGGATTTTTTTGACCATCCCTTGCAACTGAGAATTTAGCAGTATGGTGGTGTTGGCTGCTCTTTAAATACAATGAAATACTGCAGCTAGGGCACAGATTTATAGGATCTCTTTGGGGAGGCCTTGTGGGCAGCATTTTCAGTAACAGTGATTAGCATTGGCATGAATGATGGGTAACTGGACTTCACTTTGTTCCTGCTAATGCCTTTTTTATCTGTTGGAGCTTCACATTTTGAATCTGAGGAGCTTGTAGCATGAGGGTGCCTTTGCCTGTAAAGCAGTATCATCTGGCTTGATCTAATAGATGTTGGGGGCAAGAAATGGTCCAGTGGGGTTGCCCTGTGACATGACAGCAGGGCATCGCCTTCTTATCTGGGAGTCTGGGGTTTGAGTGATCACCCCTGAGCCCTGAACTGGGGTCTGGTGGGGCATGAGCATATGAAGGAAGTTTGGCTGGCCACCATGTCATGCTGTGAATCATTTTATGCTGTCTAAACAGCTAATTTAGTAAAGTGTCGTCGATCCTTGATGAAGGGATGACTCCCTTTGGCTCCCAACATTTGATGGCAAAGGCTTCTGGGAAAATAAAATAAATAGTGTTGTATAGAAGCTGCCACTGCTGTGCATGACTTTGAGGAGTGATCAGTAAGGGTAGTGTCTGTATGGAAATGCATTGCTAGACCAAATAAAACTCAGATACATTATACAAATGCATAGATGGTCCTTGCGGCAGACCCTGTCCTTCACACCATCTGAGGCTCAGTGGTCAGTAGGACATGCACGGCAGAGGCTGTAAAGTATATAAAAAATATTTTTGCAAATTCTAGTACCTGCACATTAATTTAGGAGAGGGGTGAGTTCCCCTTTTGAGGGAATATGTACCATTAAGCAGAAAAGAATGCTGGATGAACAACATGTAAAAGTTCCAGTATTAAACTTTTTTATTGTCTTAATTCATAGAACCAGAAGCGGGCGACATTTCATGACTTTGCCACTTCATCTGGCCCACTGTGCATCTTTGTATTCAGAATATTTTCTCCATATTTTTCTCAATGATTTAAAATGACCATCCCTTAAGGGCATTTGCTGTTTCCGACTTGACACCTTCGTCCCTCTCTATTTCATGTATTTGGAGCCAAACTTCTATTTCATTCACTGCAATGTAAAACTGGTACCAGAAGGGAAGCTGCTCAGCTGTCCTGCCGACTCTCCACATCATAGAGGAGGGGTGTTTATCCAGTGTTCTTTTCTGCTTATTGATATGACTTATTACTGGATGACCTGACCGGAAACAGCAAATGTCTCCTTCAAGAGAGGGTATCCTGAATTAACCCTTTTTTTTTTTTTTTTTGCTTGAATACGACTTTCCCTATATGATTATTCAGAAGGTTGCTATAAAAATCCAGTACGGTAGATTCTGGTTTTGTTTAGCAAGTGTATTCAGTAAAACAGAAAAAATACTTTTTTTTTTAGTAAATATAATTTTTATTAGAGAAGAATATACAATAATATACATCACTTGACATTATTTGACACAGTCCAGTATTCATATTTAAAAGGGAGAGAGTAGAGTATTTCATTCGCAGTGCATAGATATCAAATCATTGACAGGCAGACTCAGTTATCTAAGCAATTTTCATATGTCTGCAGTTTCAGCCAGTATGGTCCTCTGTCCCCTTCCTAATACAGTGTTTCGTGCTTAACATTGTCGTTTTTTTCTTTTAATATTAAGTGCACCAACACCGGCCAACCCGCAGCAACTTTCAGGCTGCATCTTCAGTGTGGGTACCTAGGTAGACTTTAGAGACACTGGTACCAGTGGGGAGGTGGGTTGTTTAATGGTGTTGCTGTGGGGGTGGGTGCCATTGCTGTTGTGTTCCCTGTTGGTGAATATTTGCAAATGTTATCAACTGTTTCATTTTTGCATTTCTTATTCCCCTACCCTAGTAATAAAACTTTTATTGTTGTTACTGTTTAAACCTGTCAGTGAGCATATTATTAGAGATAGCTATTAATTGCATGAAACATAGAGTATTAAGTTGGAATATGGTATTCTGTGTGTGGGGGGACTGAAAGGGAAGGTGGGTAGGTACAGAATCCCAAGGGATTGTACCCTACAAACAACTGCCCCATTTTATATTTTACTCTGGGTGGAGGAACTGTGCTATTTACTTTTATCTTAGGAAAGAACCTCCCTTTCATCGTCTCCAACAGAGATCGGCCCCTCAGCCTGGTTGGACCCCAACAGGCAAGGGTAGTAGCCCGCTGCTACACCCTGGGTTCTACTAGTCTGAGGCATTTCTCTTTGACTGGGGAGGGTGTAGGTTTCCTTTGAGGCAGCAGTATTTGTTAGTCATCATGTAATTTTTTCAGCAATAATGAATTTCTGGCACAAGCATATACCCATTTTTATTTTGCTTTCTTTCATTACTGGACTACGATACAGGATTCCCACTTCTGAGACATAAAATTTAAATTTCTTTGCACAGTGCTGTGCTGTTTACCCTCAGAAATGTGGTAGCACATTCTAATAAATCCACTAAGATTCAAGTATGCACATTTAACAGGTAACCATAACGGATAAGATTTTTAGAAATTGAGTGGCAGCCATCTTTAATGACATATGCTATTAAATAAAAATGGAAAAGGGGTTTAAAAATATGAGAATTTAAAATACACTAAGGATGCCATAAATTTTCTGCAAATAAAAATGTATAATGAACATTTTTGCCAACTAACAGATACTGCTGCTTTAAGGAACAAAGATCTTATTTTCATACTGGTGCCTGGAATAATTAATAATGGGACAAAGAAAAACAGAACAAATGTGAAATATGTAAGTTAAATTGAATCTAAATATTCTGAGCCTGATTCTCAGTCCCAGGTTGTTACGCTGGGAAATGTGCCACATTGCGCCAACATAAAATTGCTATATATGTAGAGAACCATAGATCATATCCTGCTATCTAAATTAAGGCATCCAGGCCAGGCCATGGTGCAACAGTGAGACTACTGCTTGATGCCAGCAGCCCAAGTTTGGGAACGTCCAGGGTTGTGTGTGTGGGGCTGGCCAGGGTGAGGAGGATTGAGCATCCTCAAACGCTGTCCTCCTCCAGGGAGGGAGGGCAGCCAGCTGCAGTGCAGTACTGTCATCTGGTGACCACAGGTGGCAGTACATAAGAGCGGATTGGGGGTCCTTTGAGGAGGACTCTGACTGGAGGCGCTTTGGTGCGTGATCTTGCGCACCGTACACAACTGATGACCAAGGCGATCAAAAATGCCTGTAATCTCCAGTCATCATAGGATGAAGATTAGCCCTCTCACAGGCCCTGTACTGACGACATGGCCATCCGCTGAGTTGGATCCTGGACCTGCAACATGAGTTGGGAAGCCTAGCTGCTGCTGGCAAAGGGAAAGCCATGGGAGCTGGAGTTAAGACCTGTGATGGCTGGATTGGAAGAGGGCATAATCGATGTCAGGCGACATAAAGTAGCTTAAAAAAAGTAATTTGTTAACAGTTGTTTGCACACAGTAGAGGTGCTGAATACTAACACAGGCATCTATGCACTTGGTGCATAGCCGTGCAGATACATGCTTTTGGTATACCTGTCACAGATGTCCTCCTGCCCTCCAACCCATATCTTAGGTCACTTCTGCCTCTGTTGAAAAGTATGCAGTCTAATGGAAGCTATAGGGCTAGTATATGTTTGGTGGGAGAATACCCCTGCAGCAAAAGATTTTATCTTTTCTTCTCAATACACAAGATGTACCGAGGTTAGATATGTTCTGGAGCTTTGCTAGAGACCTGCCTATATTTAACTCTGTGTGGATGGGAACAGAGACACTGTCTGACCACCAGCCAATTTTGTAGACTTGAGCTCCAGCTTCCAAGAAAACCAACGCACTGAAGACTGAGCATCAAGCCTGTTGAGAAGTGAGGCGTGAAAGAAGAGATCAGGAAGGTAATTGAGCAGACAGTTCAACTAAATGACAATCCAGATACAACCCCACAAATATTGTGAGACACAGTAAAAACAATGATCAGAGGGAAACTAATATCCATAGCAACCTGTGAAAAGAAGGAAAGGGCCAAACAACTAGAAACGTTTAAAAAAACAATTAAAGATCTGGAAGACCAACACAAGCTTAAGACTTGTAAATCTAGAGAAAGGGAGATAAGGGAAATTAAAAAAAAAACAAAAAAAACGCAAAGGATTCAGTGAGTTGAAATAGAAAAAGCCCTACACTACCTAAAGCAAAACTACTATGAGGATGGCCCCAGGGCTGGGCCCCTGGTGTTCTGCGGCAGAATTTTCTGATTTCTGCGCAGGGCTCCTTGACTTCTGCGGCAGCATTTTCTGATTTCTGCGGCATGATTTATTCATTTCTCTGGCAGAATGCAGTCCTGTCATTGGCTAAATATGATGTGATGTCATCGATGACATCATATGCTGAGCATAGAGGAGGGGCTTCAAGATAAATGAGGTGGGAAAGAAAGCCTGATACTATGGAAAAACAGTATATTTATATGAAAATTCACCAAAAACAATTCTGCGGCACTATATATATTCTGTGGCATGATGCAAATTCTGCAACACTTAAGAATTCCAGGGCCTTGCCCCAGGGCCCACCAGACTACTGGCTTACCGCCTGAGGCAGAGGCGGCAAGGGCCAATATTAAGACTCTCAGGCACCCGGTCACAGATGGGTCTCACATAAATAGGATCAGATTGTAGAATCCATGGTCACATATTACAAGCAGCTATACCAAGCGCAAAAACATACCTCCCCTGAGGAGACTAGGGACTCCCTAAAAGGGCTAAAGTTACCCAGGCTCTCAGAGCCTCAGAGGCAGGTGTTGGTGGCCCCAATATCTCAGGCTGAGATAATCAAAATCATTAAGAGTCTTAAGGTGGGCAAATGTCAGGGACCTGATTGCTTCAGTAGTGAATTATACAAGACCTTTGTCGCTGAGACAACACCCCTGCTTAAAAATATATATAACCAGGTGTGTCAAGGGAGAGAAAAAAGTCCCCTTCTTGGAATTACACCACAATGTCTGTGATTCCTAAGGAGGAGAAGGACTTCAAGGAGTGCAGTTCATACAGACCGATACTCCTCTTGAATGTTGATTATAAAATTTTTACTGCAGTAATAGCTGCCAGGCTCAATCCTATTTTAGTGAGTATAATCCACCCGGATCAACCAGGTTTCATAGCGGCAAGGCAAGCCCCGAAAGGGGTAAGATCCACTATCAACATAATAGACATAGTAAAAGACGCATTCCCACCTGTCTCATGAGCCTCGACGCCGAAAAGGCGTTTGATAGGGTCGCGTGGAACTTTCTGTTTGCAGTTCTGGTCAGGATGGCATTCTCTGCATCCTTTATGGGTGCTTTCAGGGCCATATACGTGACCCCACAGGCCTGCATAAAGGTGAATGGAGGGGTCTCACAGAGGTTTGAGCTCGGCAGGGGCACCAGACAAGGCTGCCCACTGTCAATTCTACTATTTGCTCTTTATACTGAGCCCTTGGCTCAGGCTTTGAGAGAAGACCCAGAGGTACAGGGAGTGGTAGTAATAGGGGAAGAGCATAAAATATCCCTCTACCGGATGATGTCCTAATGTACATAACTAACCCAGATAAATATGTTCCCAGACTGTGGAATATCTTGGACAAAGTTGGTTAATACTCCGCAACTCTCTTAATACAAAAACAGAGTTACTGAAATTTAACTATAACTCCTCCCTGTTGAGACAACTACTCCCCTGAAGTGGAATGCCCATAAATAAAGTACCTGGGTGCTCAAATCCCCAAGAATCTGTCAAACCTATTTGCTTTAAATTTTGAACCCCTGACAAAACAGATCAGGCAAGATATTAAGAAATGGGACCTGCTGAACTTGCTTCTATACTCGAAAATTCAGTCTGTGACCATGAACATCCTACCCAGATTGCTTTTATCTGTTTCAGTGTTTCCCAATGAAAATTCATCATAACCAATTTCAGACCTGGCAGAGAGTGATTTTTAAATTCATTTGGAACCATAAAAGGCCTAGAGTTAAAACGTTGACTATGCAGTGTAATAAAAAATATGGAGGTAGGCAGGTTCCTAACTTAGACGATTATTACCTGGCAACCCAATTAAAATGGGCCCTGCTTTGGCCTGTACGGGACTACTCCGCCCACTAGAAGACACTGGAAATGGGCTCCATGGAGGGGATGCCCCTGGGAGTTAGACTGGCGATGCCAGAAATCCCAAGCCAAGATGACACACTGTTATTCCCAGTAAGAAATACACTATGGGCACTAAAGCGGCTATGGTGTAAACATAAACTCTCCAGGGACTTGTGGCCCATGAGATGGTTTGCTTAGGGCTGGGGATTTCCCCCTGCACAACAAGCCATCACCTTTAGAAGGTGGGAGAGGCTAGATCTTCATGCTTTGTCAGTTTATGGATGGGGCTCATGTAATGAAGTTTGCTCAGCTCAAAGAAAGATATATTCTCTGAGGCAAACCGGTCATTACAAATACCTCCAGGTTAGAACATATATCCAAACATTGCAGAGTCACCAGACTTTGACAGGGTTACAAAAGGTGATAGAAGATATAATGAACTCATGGAAGCAGGGGCCACATTTCTGCTCTTTATGGGTCACTAAGAGATAGGGTGGCATCGAGCTACAAACTCCCCCAAAGAATGGCAGCTCGAGATGGGTGAGCTAATCACAGACAAAAAGTGGGAAATCGGCTACACCCAAATTTATAAAACCACATACTCCCCTATGTGGAGGGAATTTGAGAGGAAGATTAGAATGAGGTTTTTCATAACCCGGAGTGATAAGTGTAAATGGGATAAGAATTGCCCACCGACATGCTGGAGAGCTCGTCGGGAGACGAGGGCGGATCAACTCCATGTGTTCTGGTCATGTCAGAGACTGGCCTAATATTGGCGAGAGAGAACACAAAAGCTAATAGCCGGTTTTTCAAGTGCAGACCCCATAGGCCCAAAGCATTTAGTACTTGGGGTGCTGCCTCAGGAGGTGAGGGGGATAAGGTTTATCTATGGAATATACTGTTGACATCAGCCCATAAGGCCATCTGAGGAAGTGGCTTAGTTCAGACCCCCTAACCTAAAGCAATGGATGAATACTGTCCAGGAGATCCAGAATATGGAGGAGCTGACCCATAAATAAGCTCCAGAGCATCAAAGTTTGTGGGCAGATGGACAACTTGGATGCTGGCACAGGGGTGGGGCTTCAGAAACAGTGGAGGGTAAGTACTATTTGGAGGAGGAGGTAGAGGAAGGACCTGTGGGTGGTAAGGAAGGGATTAGGAACTGGGCTGAATAAAGTGAACATATAAGACAACTGTAATCTGGTTATTGTAATATAAAGGGGGTTAGATTGTGTTACATCTGTGGTTGCTGTACTAGACCTTATACCATTGTACAGTTTAAGAAACCTTATGAATAGAAGTCTAAATTCCTGACCTGAAACACACATGTCTAAATTGATCTGTGGTATGAAATATGTATCTGTGCCTAAATATGCAGTAAACTTGAATTAAAAGGAAAAAAAAAATATGCAGTCTGTCCCACAGTGTTCTCCCTGGTGGTTTAGTGCCTCCAACCCAAACATCAAGAGTGTTGTCCCTGGTGGTCCAGTGGATCATGGATCCCGCCACCCTAGTTCCTGCTGGCAACGCTGACAAGTCCAGCTCTGGTCCCTGACAGGCTGTGTCCCCCATAGCGCCCAGCACATCCACATCACTGGACCCCAACTACCATTTTTTCTGGTTGTGTTGGGGTGGGGCATGCTAAAGTGCTGCGACGGGTGCCGGAGCAGTGGAAATGTGAATGGCACGGTTTGCCATTTACATGCCAACTCAGTCCTTTTCCGAACACCAGCGCACATTGGTGTATCCTGGCATGGAAGGACACCCTGACTCAATCTCAGCATAGTGGCAGGGAGGGACTGTGGCAAAATCAGTTTTCATGGATTTTTTTGACCATCCCTTGCAACTGAGAATTTAGCAGTATGGTGGTGTTGGCTGCTCTTTAAATACAATGAAATACTGCAGCTAGGGCACAGATTTATAGGATCTCTTTGGGGAGGCCTTGTGGGCAGCATTTTCAGTAACAGTGATTAGCATTGGCATGAATGATGGGTAACTGGACTTCACTTTGTTCCTGCTAATGCCTTTTTTTTATCTGTTGGAGCTTCACATTTTGAATCTGAGGAGCTTGTAGCATGAGGGTGCCTTTGCCTGTAAAGCAGTATCATCTGGCTTGATCTAATAGATGTTGGGGGCAAGAAATGGTCCAGTGGGGTTGCCCTGTGACATGACAGCAGGGCATCGCCTTCTTATCTGGGAGTCTGGGGTTTGAGTGATCACCCCTGAGCCCTGAACTGGGGTCTGGTGGGGCATGAGCATATGAAGGAAGTTTGGCTGGCCACCATGTCATGCTGTGAATCATTTTATGCTGTCTAAACAGCTAATTTAGTAAAGTGTCGTCGATCCTTGATGAAGGGATGACTCCCCTTTGGCTCCCCAACATTTGATGGCAAAGGCTTCTGGGAAAATAAAATAAATAGTGTTGTATAGAAGCTGCCACTGCTGTGCATGACTTTGAGGAGTGATCAGTAAGGGTAGTGTCTGTATGGAAATGCATTGCTAGACCAAATAAAACTCCAGATACATTATACAAATGCATAGATGGTCCTTGCGGCAGACCCTGTCCTTCACACCATCTGAGGCTCAGTGGTCAGTAGGACATGCACGGCAGAGGCTGTAAAGTATATAAAAAATATTTTTGCAAATTCTAGTACCTGCACATTAATTTAGGAGAGGGGTGAGTTCCCCTTTTGAGGGAATATGTACCATTAAGCAGAAAAGAATGCTGGATGAACAACATGTAAAAGTTCCAGTATTAAACTTTTTTATTGTCTTAATTCATAGAACCAGAAGCGGGCGACATTTCATGACTTTGCCACTTCATCTGGCCCACTGTGCATCTTTGTATTCAGAATATTTTCTCCATATTTTTCTCAATGATTTAAAAATGACCATCCCTTAAGGGCATTTGCTGTTTCCCGACTTGACACCTTCGTCCCTCTCTATTTCATGTATTTGGAGCCAAACTTCTATTTCATTCACTGCAATGTAAAACTGGTACCAGAAGGGAAGCTGCTCAGCTGTCCTGCCGACTCTCCACATCATAGAGGAGGGGTGTTTATCCAGTGTTCTTTTCTGCTTATTGATATGACTTATTACTGGATGACCTGACCGGAAACAGCAAATGTCTCCTTCAAGAGAGGGGTATCCTGGAATTAACCCCTTTTTTTTTTTTTTTTTGCTTGAATACGTACCTTTCCCTATATGATTATTCAGAAGGTTGCTATAAAAATCCAGTACGGTAGATTCTGGTTTTGTTTAGCAAGTGTATTCAGTAAAACAGAAAAAATACTTTTTTTTTTTTTTTTTAGTAAATATAATTTTTATTAGAGAAGAATATACAATAATATACATCACTTGACATTATTTGACACAGTCCAGTATTCATATTTAAAAGGGAGAGAGTAGAGTATTTCATTCGCAGTGCATAGATATCAAATCATTGACAGGCAGACTCAGTTATCTAAGCAATTTTCATATGTCTGCAGTTTCAGCCAGTATGGTCCTCTGTCCCCTTCCTCAGATCAGTTGCTATTCCTATTTTAATTTCCGAATCCCCCGACCCATAGACATACCCCTCCCAATCGCCACCTCTCGCTCCTCCCTAATTATAATTGTATTTAACCTACTAAATCCAGCCTGGGAGGGGGGGGGGCAAACCCCTATACCATGGATTGAGCAGTCCAGCTGGAACGGTGGTCTCTCAGGGAACAAAGTGAGGATCCTTAGTCATGACAAAAATAACCCATCTCCTCCATTTCAGGGAGAAAAGTTCTGCCTGATTATTTAGGTTATGAGTCAGTTATTCGGATCTATATATATTATGTACTATCTCCCTCCATCCCGAGAGAGTAGGTGGGTCAGCCGTGAGCCAGAGCTTAGTAATGGCTTTCTTCGCTGCAAGGAGAAGTATATTCAGAAGGTAGCAGGTGTGGGGGTCTCTCAACTGTGGTGGAACACAGTGAAGGACAAAAAGACCACCCTCGTAGGGAGGTCTAAACCCCAGGAGGTCCTCTAGTTCCCCGAATAGAGCCAACAAAAAAGGCTGTAGTTTTGGGCAAGACCAAAAAATGTGAGCATGGTGTGCTGCTGCCTCGCCACACATGCGCCAACACGCTGCGGAGCGAGTGTCCCTGTAGTATGAGGTTATTACTGGGGTTCAGAAATATCTGATTAATACTTGCCATGAAAATAGCCTCCAAGCACAGGAGCTTGTAGTTTTTGATACCATCCGCCAGAGAGCACCCCATTGTTGGGGTGTGATTTGGAAACCGAGTTCCTCATTCCACTTTTCTCTAATACCAGATGTGCCCCCCCCTGCTGTTTCCAGCAAAGATTTGTATATTACTGAAACCATATGTGGTATTCCCTGAGCTATAAGTATTTGCTGGACCACTCGAATCACCTGGGGGTGCGCCTCAGGAGTACGAACTCTAAGGGGCAGGGACTCAAAGTAGTGCCGTATTTGCAAATATCGAAAAAAGTCAGACTGTCGCAGATGGAATTCCTGGCTAATGGTCTGGAATTCTTTGAGATTGGGGCCCATCTGCAGTTGCAAGAGCCGCGTGAGATGAGTGTGTCTCCAGTTCTGGAAGGTCTGGGCTGGAGGGAAATCCTCCAGGAGATGTATCTGACAGAGCATAACCAGGAAAGGCACGACCCCCACGGTCCTCCGCATCGCCCACCAGACCTGGGCCTGGTGCACCAACCAAGGACCCCAGGAAGATCAAGCCACTGGGGGTGGTCTTTTATATAGGATCACCCTCTGGTATTCCCGGTCAGGGAGCAAACCCTCCTCAATCTCCCTCCACCGAGCCGGGGTAATACCGATCAAGCGGTGCGGTATAAAGAAGAGGTGGGTCGCCCAATAATAGAACTTTAGATTGGGAAGAGCCAATCCCCCTTTCTCCTTAGGGAGGAAAAGAATCCCCTGTCTGATTCTTGGTCGCCTGTTCGCCCATGTAAACCTCATCAGAGCCTTATTCCAGACTTTGAAAAGGCTATTCGGGAGACTGAGAGGTACATTTTGAAAGAGGTACAGAGCTCACGGCAAAGTCACCATTCGTACTACTTTAATACGCTGAAGCATATTCATTGGGAGAATGCTCCATGTCTCAAAATCTTGTTTCATCTGAGTTGTGAAGAAAAAATACTTTTAAAATTGTGATGTGGATGCATCCATTTTGTGGACAAGGAAGGGTGTAAAAAGCAAAAATAAATGGCCTTGTGTATTGGGTATCCTAAACATCATCTTTAAGCTTGTGTTAGTACTTGGTTTATATTATATGGTTGACCCTCGTTTTCTAGTTGCTGAGAAATCCTGTTACCTGCTGCTAGCAGTAGGCAATTGATAATAGACTGGTCTGTTACCCAGTCGTACATCTGCTGGGAGTGGGTAACGTGATTGATGGCCCAGTCAGCATTCTATTGCCCACTCCCAGCACACAGGCTATTACCTGCCTAAAAGACTCCAGCTACCTACAAAACCAAGGTAACTGCCACCCCCTTACTGATGTTGCACACTCTTTAATTGCCTGCAAAACCAAAGTAACAAGAACCTATTTACAACACAAATTAACATCCCCCTGAACTAAATGAGACCATCCTGAAAAGCAAAAGTACAAAAATACCATCGCAAAAACGAAAACTTGGCATGAACGTATAACAAAATTCCTACAGGAAAAACGAGTTAGACCTATTAACTACAAATCTGACGCATCATCAGAAGATCAGTGAGTCGACTGAAACAAGCAGCAATTCTGTAATTTAAACATGCCTAATTTTAGAATTCAACACCTTTTAACAAGTGCTCTGAGTGAACACAGACACACTGGCGGTCTTCAAATAGCTATACTGTATTTACTTAAGAAAATAAGTTACATGTTTGTAGAGGACAGAAGAAACTGCTTCCATCAGACTCAAAAGTACCACAGATCCTCTACAGATGATTTCAATAAGAGACAGCAGCAGTGAGAAAACCTGGACCAGAGCTATCATTTAGAACAGGATAAAAAATATAATGCTCTAGGTAAAACCTCGATTAGATTATTTTCAAATAGCAAATTCTTTTTTCTCTAGGAGTCAGTATTCTAAACAAAACAAAACCAAAAAAAAAAAAGCACCAAGGTGATGCGTCGGTGTGTGGGCTGAAAACAAAACAAAAAAATATTAAGTACACACTGAAAATAGAACATAGAGTTAGAATTGATGTTTCAACCATAGTTTTTTTTGTAGGAATTATGTATAAAGAGAAAACAGCAAAGTTAGTCCCATATTTCCTTTTGCACCATGTAACATAAATTGAAATTTCATCTTGTGAAGCTGGGTCAGTGGAAGCCACTTGTCCTTTGGCCTCTTGATTTATCCTGCCCCCACTTCACTTGATGAAATTACTACATTATCCTTCCCTAGCACCTGTTGTGCTGTTAGGCTGGAGTGTTGGCCAAGATGAAATATTGGTCATCTACAACCCCTGTGTGTGTGTGTGTGTGTGTGTGTTACTGTTTGTGTGTGTGTGTGTGGTGTGGTTACAGAGCTTTTTCTCCAGGCTATGACTTGTCAGGGTTATATCTTGTTCTGCCCCTTTGACTCCCCATTCCCACTCCACTGACACCTCCTGTAGTTCTTTCCTCTGGGGACTGTAGGGGAAGAGCCATCCTCCCCCTGAGGCAGTCTACTGTGTGGACTAGGATCCAGCATCGGTGGGCATGAGTACCCAGGTGAGACTGATGGAGCCCAGGCCATCATAAAGATGGTCATGTTTTTTCTCTCAGCTTTTCTCCCTGGTTCTACCCTCCTCCCCCCGGTGTGGTCATAGCCCATCAAGCAGTCTCAGTTGCATGCAGCGAAGTCCTGCGGAGGGAGCAAGCTCTCTTGGCCCACTGGCATGCAGGAGTGGCTGTGGCACCTGAGCCCGGCGCAATCCCTCCTTGACCGCAGTGTTGAATGGCAGCTGCTGCAGTCCAGCCTGCCTCCCAACGCAGTATCCTGGGTTTGCTTCTGAACCTGGGCCACCTACAAGGCAGTGCAGTGTGCTGCCGCTGGGCCATTGGTGTGGTCTGCCTTTGCAGTCGTAACTAAAACAGTTTTATTTGGTTTATTCAGTTTTCTCTTTACATAACCTCTGACTTTTTATACAACAATCTGGATGGATTTTCCTCAAAACTGTATATAATTGTTCTGCCTTAAGTGCATTGAGCCTGACTTGACTCCATTTCCTCTGGGACTACTTATTGTACCTGTAATGTTTTTTGTGACTATGTATTTCATGTGGAACTTTTGTAAATGAGCACTTGTGCTTAAAGGTATTTTCTTTTTTTTGCATTATTTGTTTATCCTCCTTATCGTCTCGACTGGCCACGCCTTTGGGCCGCCAGGGACACTCTCACTATCCCCCGAGAACCCCCGTTGTCAACTTCCACCTCACATTACAGCCACTTTGCAGGGTAACCCAATGTATTCCTTCGGACGGGTCCTCTCCTTCTGGAGAGCATGCGCCTTGCGGCTTACCTTTTTTGGCCCTGGGTAGTGCTGCAGTTGGTCCTGGCTGTCTGGGGGCTCCATGGCAGCAAGGGTCTGGGCGTCCGTCATCCGGTCGGTCGAGACACCATTATCCTTGTTTTTTCTTAGCCCATGTGCAGTGCTGCTCTGCAGTGCTCCTGGTCTCTACCGGGGGCTGCTACAGAGTGAGGCAAACTCCTAAACCCTCCCCAGGAGAGGAGAGCAGTCCTCCGGATGCTCAATGCTCTCCTTCCCCTGCCAACCCCTAGTGTCCCGAGTCCGTTCCCAAACCCGTGTTGCTGGCGTGGTGTGAAAAGGTCCAAAAGGTATTTTCAATAAATAAATAAATCCATTGTCCTAGAGGCATAGGTCAGGAAACATGGGCAGACCAGGAGAAGTTATAAAATTTGCAAGTAGCGTTTTATTATTCACAATAACAGTAAAATAAAATAGATGTACTGAATAGCTCTTCACAAAGGCAATACAAACAAAACTCCTGCTGAGCCTTTCTCTAAAATCTCAATCTCTATCTATACAGAAAAAACATCTGTCTATATGAGATGTCTTTGCCTGGCAGTTTAACCTCTGCATCCTGTTCTTTTAAGTTTCATCTCCTGTGTTTCACAAAATACCACAATACATTTTTCAGTGACCTGAAGAGTACATTAGTCTTTAACAGGTGCAGCCAATTAAGACATGTCCCAGACCTAGTTTCTTGTTAATTCTGCAGACAAGCATGTGGAGGTCAAAATGCAGCTCAAGATTAACCCCTTGTAGGAAAGTTTGTTCTTTTTAAAAGACACCCAAAATAAGTTTCTGCATTCATTTAAACAGTGTAATTATATACATTTTCAAACCAAGAGATCCCAGTTTCACATACAGATTTGTGTATATTTTTTAATCACAGAGAAGGAAGGGAAGAAAGAACAGCAACGTCAAGTGAAGGAAGGAAGAAAACGGGGGTGGGGGAAGGGATTGTGGGACTGCTGGAGTGGCCAGTTCCTTGCGGCCACAAGGAAAATTTAACTGTGCAATGAGATAGGGAAGAGATAGGTAAGTGACAGAACAGGAGAGGACAGAATAGATCCTTGCTTTTAACTCTCTGCATAACAAATGGGACAGGGTCTTATTCAACCCTGTTACATGCCCCCCTGTTTAAGAGGAAACCTGTTTGTTTGTTTTTTAAGCAGGGTTCCTAAACCACCTCTTACTATTTTTTTGACATTATGGTATCTGTTACAGCAAACATTTCAGTTAAGTACCCACATTTTTTTTTTTTTTTCAGCCTTTTGAATTCTCAATTCTGAACCTTATCTTGACAGAAAATCAGCATTGACATTCTCATTTTCAGATTTGTGTATCACTTTGAATTTAAAATGGCTGCAGTGCCAGGTAACACTTTGTGATTCTGGGATATTTATCCTTCATTTGGTTAAGTCACAGAAAGGATTGTTATCTGTTATAAGTACAAAGTCAGCTCCTAGCAAATTAAACTTAATGGATTAAATTGACCATTTTTACAGCAAGGCATTCTTTTTCAATAGTGGAGTAGTTTTTCTTTCTGTCCTGCAACTTCCTACTGAAGTACAGAATGGGGTGTTCCTTCCCATCTATATTCTGACTCAGGACTGCCCTTAGGCCTACCTCTGATGTATCTGTATGTAACAAAAATTGTTTCTCAGAGTCTGGTTTTGTTAAAACAGGAGCTGAACATAATGCAGTTTTGATGGAGTGAAAAGCCTCACCATAGTCTGGTAACCATTTTACATCATTCGGGTACGGTGTTTTTTTTTTTTTTTTTTGTGACTTCAGTCAGGGGTGTTGCTAATTGGGCAAAGTTGGGAGCAGATGCCCTGCAGTAACCAGTGAGACCTAAAAATTACCTGACATGTTTTTTTGTTTTATGGACAGGACTGTTGGCTACAGCTTCTGTCTTAGAAATCTCTGACTTTACTTCTCCGTTTCCAAAAATGTAACCCAAATATCTGATTTCCTGATGCCTAATGCACACTTGGTAGGATTACTGGTCAGATCTGCATTTTTAATAGATTGAATAACTGCTCATAGGCATTCCAGGTGGCTGCTGCAGTCTGGTCTGTACATCACATCATCCATGTAAACAGAACAGGAACCAGTGTGAGGGTCTAGAATTACATTCTTGTACCATTGGAATGTAGCGGGTGCACCGTACAAACCAGATATATTGGTGGTGAACTGGCAGAATACAGTTTGAGTGGAAAATGCAGTTTTCTCTTGAGTCTTTAGCTAGGGGAATTTGCCAGTAACCCTTGGTGAGGTTGAGGGTACTAATGAACTTGGCACTCCTCAGTCTGTCTGCCAAATCATCTGTCCTGAGCATAGGATAGCTGTTGCATATGGACACTTATTTTTACATCCCCTTCTTTTTTGTTTACGGTCACTCTTGGTGATGACCAAGCACATCTAGATTTTTCAGTGATGCCTCATTCTTGTTTTTTTTTTTGTTTTTTTTTTGTTGTATTTCCTTAACCATGTCTGTCTGCTCTTAACAGCTCTGGTAATCTAATGTCTCATATCTGATAGGATGAGCATTCTCTGTCACTGTTGGTGCTCGACCCCTTTTGCTTGGCCTGGCAGTGTGGTAAATGTACTTGTAAATGTCTTTACAAATTAATGCAGTTTGTTTTGTGGGTAAGGAAGCATTCACCTTTATAGCATCAGAATTTACAGTTTGTTCCGGTCTGCAATAGTATAATCTTTTGCAGTTTCTGGTAGCGCTAACAAAGCAAGCTGTGGTGTTTTTCAACCCATTTCTTCAGGAGGTTAGCATGGTTTATTAAAGCAAGCTTTGGTGTTTTTAACCCACTTCTTCGGGCGATTAGCATGGTATATTAAAGCAAGCTTTGGTGTTTTTAACCCACTTCTTCAGGCGGTTAGCATGGTATATCTGCGTAGGATTTTCTTCTTCTCTGGTGTCTTGATCTTATAGTTAACTATACCAGTTCATCTGACCACTTTATAAGGCACTTGCCATGTAATTAACAGTTTGTTTTCTGGAGTGGGTAACAGTATCAAGACCTTTTCACTTGGCTCAAATACTTTTTCTTTTGCCCCATGGTCATAATACACCTGCTGCTATTTTGGGGTTGCTTCCTGATTACTGTGGGCAATGTCAACATATTTTGCCAGCTTCTTTCTCAATGCGCACATATAAGATGCAGTACATTCTTTTTTGAGTGGGTTATCTTCTCATGTTTCTTTTATTACATCTAGTTGCCTTTTAGGTTTTGTACAATGCAACATTTCAAAGGGTGAAAAACTTGATGCTTGTGACACTTCTCTGTAAGCAGAAAGCAGATTAAGGTAAGTACTGGTCCCAGTCTTTCCCAGACCATTTTAACATGTGCTTTAGGGTTTGATTAAAATGCTCAGCAGTACCGTCTGTCTGGAGGTTCTTATGGTTGTGATACCTAGTAGTCGGTATAGCTCCTTTAGTAATGCAGCGCCAAAATTACTGCCCTAGTTAGTTATAATCTCTTTAGGTATGCCCACCCTGCTGAAAATTTTGGCAAGCTGTATTGCCACTTTTGGGGCTATGACCATATGCACTGGGATTGCCTCTGAGTATTGAGTAGCATAGTCACATACTATCAAAATGATTAATTACTTTTGTCTAAGGGGCCAACCACACCTTTTACAGTTCTCACAGAAGGCACATCTGTCAAAGGTGGGGGAACCTTGTCTTTTTATTAATTTTAGTCATTGGCTACTTTCTGACATTCAGCACAAGAACTGCAATAGGTAGCAACATCCTCATGAATTACAGTCCAGTAAAATCTTTACAGCAGTCTGGCCAGGGTGCAGTTCCTACCTGAGTGACCAGCCATAGAAATATAATGTGCTATCTATAACAACTTAGTTCTGTACTTCTTTGGTATGACCAATTGTTCTATCTGTTCCTGAGTCTGAGGATTAACCCCAACTCTGTACAGTAACCCATTACATTTTTTTAAACATTGGTTCATCCTGTTTTTTTTCACCCGAGCTGCTTAAAGATCAAATGCACACCTATGTCATAAAAAAGCTTTAATTCACTTGAATACATGTTCCTGTGTCATGCTTAGTGTTTCCTAAAAATAGTATTATGTTTGGTTTTGTGGTTTTCTTTAAATCAGCATCTGTTAATGTGCTCTGAAGTAACTGAAACAGTGAAGAAACTGTGAAGATGTTTCTGTCCCTGTCAGTGAGCAGTGACATCATACTTGTCCAGCCTGCTACTTCACCAGTTAAATCCCTGATTGACTGAATAAGTTGTTGCCGTTCCTAGTTAAAGTGGTTTGTAGAACTAATTGTTTTCACTCAGTCTGTTACTAATGCATCTGGCTTGTGTTTAGAGAGAGATGCTTAAAATCTATCTTTCTGTTTTCATAAAAAGTTGATCATTTGGGGTACAGTGCTGAATTTTAGTGGCATGAATGAATGTCTGTGAGAAAGTACCTTATTTGTATCACAGATATCCGTTCTCTGTCATAAAAACTCTTTCTATTCTGGCTATATAACACGGGGTAGTTTAATGGATATAAAATCTGCATTCCAGGTTAATTCATAGAAGCAGTGTGTCTTTGTTGTAGCCTCAATAAATAGGTTCATGTGAGAACAATTTTGTTTTTATGTCAGATTGACAAACGTGTCTGCCACACTGCTATTTCAGGAACATTTATTGTATGAACTCATAAAATTCCGTTCTTTGTGGGGTTCTGTGTGAAAATACATCATGTATGTGTATACTATAACTAGAAATACTATATGGCATCCTGATGCCCGTCTCCTTAGTTATTTATTTGGAAAATGTTTCACCAGGAAAGACATGAACTGTAAACCGCTCATTTCCAGAAGTGTCGGGGCGGGGTGGTACAAGAGTTGGGAGAATAAGCAAACACATAGTAATACAAGTACAATTACTAAAACGAAACAGTGTAGTACAATTACAGAGCAGAAGTAACCCAGACCAACCGACCACTCAGCTGAGGCTGCTGCATCCCGCTTCTCTCTGTCCTCCACCCCCACAGTCAGGGCCAGTGCACACTGTTGCTCCCTTTTCCTGTCTCCACAGACAGGGCTGCTGTGGTCTGCTAAGCTGTAGAGTCCATGGCCTCTGCCTTCACAGTTTGGGCTGCTGTACCATGCTGCCGCAGGCCACCAGAAGTGGGGCTTTTGCTGCACCCTGCTACCCACTTCCATTGCCCCAAATGGGCAGGGCTGCTGCACCCTGATTCCCCAGTGTGTCCTGCACCACAGTTGAGGCTTCTGCACCATGCTGTCCTCTATCTCCTGACACCACAGAGCCTCTCTCCCCCACAGTTAGAGTTGTTGCACCGTGCTGCTTCCTGCCTCTAGTGTCAGATCCTTTGGTACACTGCCCAAAACTACCCGATAGAAAATACAAAAAATATTTCATCTTGTGTTATAGGGTGGGGGGACAGAGGGTAGCAGGGTGCAGCAGTCCTGAATGTATGGAGAAGACGGTGGGCAGCAGGTTGCAGCAGCCTCATATGAGGGCAGGAGATGGGGCTTTTGGGGCAGGGGAGAGGGGGAAGCAGAGATTTGCTACCTCAGTTGTTGATCAGGAGACAGGGGCATCAGGAGGCCTTATAGTATTTCTAGTTATACACGTACATGATGTATTTTCACACAGAAACCCTCATAGAGCTGAATTTTTGAGTTCATACAGTACATGCTCCTGAAATAGCAGAGTGTGGCAGACACAGGTTTGTCAGTCTGACATGTACGCAGCATTATCACAAGAACATATTTATAGAGACTACATCAAAGACACACTGTTTGTATGAATTAATTGAATGTAGATTTATTTTATATCCATTAAACAACCATGTGTTATATAGCCAGAATAGAATGCATAGTTTTAATGACGGAGAATTGACATCTGTGATACAGACAAGGTACTGTAATTTATCACAGACATTCAATCATACCACTTCAGTTCAGCACTGAACCCAAAATGATCAAATGTTTATGAGAACAGAATGATTTTAAGCTGATCTCACTAAACACAAACCAGATGGGTTAGTAATAAACTCTGAGTGAAAACAATTGGCTCTACAGACTGCTTTAACTAGGAATTGCAACAGCTTATTCAGTTAATTAGGGGCTTAACTGGTGAAGCAGCAGGCTGGACAGGTATGATGCCATTGCTCACCGACAGGGACAGAAACATCTTCACTGTTTCCAGTTACTGCTGAGCACATTAACAGATGCTGATTTAAAGAAAACCACAAAACCAAACAGCATGATATTTTCAGAAAGCACTAATCATGACACAGGGATGTGAATTCAAGGGATTTTTTTTTTTTTTATGAAATATGTGCATTTGATCTTTAAAATAACCTTGGAGAGAAACATTGTTGGTTTGCTCAGAAACAAAATTGCAATCCATTATCAGTTTAGTTTCAGCATTTTCATTCATCAACACCTTGTCAGTCTTTTGTTGCCACTGTTTTTTTTTTTTTTTTCCAAGCATCTATTTTCTTTCCCAAAGCTGGGCTCAAACAAGTCCAAATCAAAGTCCCCAAAAGGAAGCGAGTCCCCAACATCTTAAATTTTCTTTGCCTGTGCTGTTGTTATCCCAGCTTCTGAAACAGCAGGTTTTACGCCCTCTGTGATTAACTTAGCAAATCCTGGAAAGTCGTATAAAATAATCACAGGTACAGGCAACTTTGATACTACCCACACTTTCATTTGGTGCAACACCCCATTAATGTTCAGAGTCACTTGGGTGGTGGAATAGTATATGTGTCCGTGGATGCATACTACCCCAGTACCTGGTCCTTTTGCACAGTCTTTTCTTAGAACTTCAGCATGCACCAGGGTTTGTCGGCTTCCCGAATCTATAAGCCCCTTCACAATCTTATCCCCAACCTTGAGATCTGTTAAATACTTGCCCCAGTTTACTGAGGCCAGATTTGTTCCAGGGCTGTCCTCCTTATCTTTATGGCAGTTTCTTGCAATATTGTCTGACTCATTATAGTTATAGCGAATAAAGTATTTCGGCGCAGATTTGTTACCCCCATCAAAGTTCTTATCTGACCCGGAGTTTAATCGGGGTGGGGAGGGGGAGAGGGTCTTACTGTTCTTTGTCTTTTACGTGACGGCTGTGGTGTGTGTCTGGCCATCTGATAGTCTCGGCCAAAGAAATAACCCTTTTCCCACTTATTGATCAGTGGTTTTTTTTTTACCCAAAGTTCCACATCTGTTGGAAGGATGTTGATGATTTGCTCCATTGCAAGTATGTCCATGATCTGTGGGACTGTTTTTCCCTCTGGTTGGAGTAATTTAATGAGGAGTTCTCCAAGTCGGGTGAAGGTTTCTTGAGAATTGTCGACTGAGTTGTACTTCAGGGACCTGAATCTCAACCTGTAGGTCTCCCCTGAGTGGTCATACCTTTTTAAGGATTTCTTTTTTCACAGTGTCCTAGTTTTGTAACTATGCAGTGTCCTTATTGCTGTATGCAAGTTGGGCTTTACCAGTCCGATAAGATACCAGCCTGATTGCACATTGCTGTTTTTGCCATTGGCAGGCTCTGGCTACCCTTTCAAAAGTTGTCAGGTGTGCTTGGATATCATCCGAGGGACACATCTGTGTAAGTTTTTAATGTTTTTTAAGTTGTTTGTGTTTTGTTGATCTGCAGGACCTGCACAAGATCCTCTAGCTTTGACAGTTTCCAAGGCATCCAGCCATCACTGCTCCTGTTGCTTCATCTCTTCTCTTCTCTGTTTCTCTAGGCGCTGTATCTCTTCTCTATGCCTGTAGATGCTGCATCTCTTTTTCTATCTGTTTCTCAGTCTCTCTCTTTGTTGTATAGCCCAACATTTGAAGAAGGCAGGCATTCTTTCAGGTTGTGTTCCTGCCTGTTGTTCTTCCATCACCGGTGCCAGCTGTACAGTCTCGGTTTGGACTTTTGTTACTGCTTCTAATTTGGCTGCCATTTTTCTGGCAATCACTCCTGGACTTGCTGTTGCAGGATCCATACCTTTCTTCTGTGCTTTCCTGATCCCAGGTCTAGTACCCATGAGCCAAAACTCCTGGCTTAGTGTGCACAGTGTAACTCACGCTTTGTGTGACACAAAGTGTCGTAGAGGCATAGGTCAGGAACTCTAGGCAGCCGAGGAGAAGCTATAAAATGTGCAAGTAGCATTTTAATAACAGGTGTACATGATAGCTCTTAACAAAGGCAGTACAAATAAAAATCCGTCCTCTGAGTCTCTATCTGAAATATCAGTCTCTCTATATGAGATGCGTTTGCCTGGAAGTTTAACCTCTACATGCTGTTCTTGTAAGTTTTTCATCTCTTGTTTTTTCACAAAATGCAACAAGGCTTTTTTTTTTTTTTAAAACCTTCCCATGGCCAGCCTGAAGAGTACATTAGTCTTCTTAAGTACAAGTAGGGGGAGTAGAGGAGGCGGAGGGAACCGTGGAGGCGATTTGGGTCACCTTGATAACAAGGGGGGGCAAGAGGGTAAAAATAGGAGTGGTGTATAGACCCCCTGCCCTGGCGGAGGAGCTGGAGGACAGTCTGGTGGCAGATGTTAGGAGACACTGCAGACTGGGCAGAGGAACGGTGGTGGTGTTGGGGGACTTAAACATGCCAGGAACAGACTGGGAGACTATGACATCCTCTGTGACCAAGGAACAGAGGTTGTTGGATGTCTTTCAAGACGCGTTCCTAACTCAGCAGGTGAGGGAACCGACCAGGGAGGCACGGGTACTGGATGTGGTCCTGGCAGACAGTGACCAGATTGGGGGCCTGGAGGTAAGGGACCCATTGGCGGGGAGTGACCATGCCACGGTCTGGTTCTGCCTGGACCTAGGAGGGGTAGAAGGCTGCACAAAGACGGAAGTAACCGACTTCAGGGGGGATTTTAAGGAAATGGGAAGGATCCTTAAGGAGCATTTGGATGGGATTGGGTCAGACATGGACGCTGATAGTAGGTGGGAAATCATCAGGAGAGGGGTGCAGGATGCTACCAGCACCTGTGCAAGAGTAAGACGAAAATGCGGTAGGGCCCAAAAACCCTGGTGGTGGTCCAGGAGGTGGTGCGGGGAAAGAAAGCAGCCTATAAGCAATTCAAGTGCTCAAGGAGTGAAAGGGATCGAGGGGAGTACGAGCTGATGGCTAGAAGGGCCACTAGAGTGGTGAGGGCAGCTAAGGCAAGGAAGGAGCAGAACCTGGCCAGGGAAATTAGGAGAGGGAACAAGGGGTTCTTTAGATACATTGGGGAAAAATGAAGGGTGAAGGGGCAGATTAGCAGGATTAAATCAGGGGAGAGATGGGCACAAGACCCGGGGGAGCAGGCTGAGGTACTAAATGAGTACTTCACCTCAGTTTTCACCAGGGAAAATGGGGGTGCTGCATCATACATGGGAGGAGACAGAGATACTGAGGAGGGGGACCCTTACCGATCGGCAGGTCTGAGGAGAGGGAGGCATCACTGGCAGGTGGGGAAGGCTAAGCAGGGAGAAAGTGCGGAGGTGGAAATCACAGCAGAGAGTGAGGGAAGCCCTCAGCTCCTTAAGACTGAGAAAGCACCGGGCTGGATAAATTACATCCCAGAGTGCTGAAGGAACTTGCAGATGTCCTGGCAAAACCCTGGCAGAGCTTTTCACCATGTCTCTGAGGACAGGGTGGGTGCCCCAAGACTGGAAGGTGGCGCATATAGTGCCTATCCACAAGGGGGGATCAAGGGAGGTGGCCGGGAACTACAGGCCTGTCAGCCTGACCTCGGTGGTGGGCAAGGTGATGGAGGGCATTGTCAAGGAGAGGCTAGGGGGGACCTGGATAAGTCAGGGTGCCTGGACGATAGACTGCATGGAATCATCCCGGGGAAATCGTGTCAGACAAACCTGGTGGAGTTCTATGACTGGGTGACAAGTGCCTTGGACCTGGGTAGACCAGTGGATGTCCTCTTTCTAGACTTCAGCAAGGCATTTGACTCTGTTCCTCACGTGGGCCTGTTGGATAAGCTGGGAGAAATGGGGGTGGGGAACCAGATGATCAGATGGATAGGCAATTGGCTCCAGGACCGGACCCAGGGGGTCATAGTTGGGGAGGATAGTCTCATCCCCAAGGAGAGTCATTAGTGGGGTCCCACAGGGATCAGTCCTTGGGCCCCTTCTGTTCAACGCCCTACGTGTCGGGACAGAGAAGGAATCAGGAGGAGATGAGTCTCTTTGCAGATGACTCAAACTGGGGGCGGTGGTGGATGGGGAGGAGGGGAGGGTGGCCCTACAGGGGGACCTGGAGGCTCTGGAAAGATGGTCTAGAAAGTGGAAGCTGAGGTTCAATGCAGGGAAATGCAAGGTACTCCACCTGGGGGCCAGAAACCCAGGTCAAGTGTACACCCTGGGGGAATGCTACAAGTCTCGATGGCTGAGAGGGACCTGGGGGTGGTGGTGGATGTCAAGATGAACAACTCTGAGACTTGTAGGAGGGCAGCAGCCAAGGCCAACAGGATGCTGGGATGCATCGCTAAGGGATCACCTCCAGAAGGAGGGAAGTGATACTCCCTCTGTATAACTGCTTGGTGAGGCCGCACCTTGAGTACTAGTGCATTTTGGAGGCCACACTTAAGCGGGACATTAACCTCCTGGAGAGGTTCCAGAGGAGGGCAACCAAAATGATTTGGGGCTTGGGGACAGGACCTATGAGGAGACGAGAAGAGCTAAATATGTACACATTGGAAGAGAGAAGGGACATGAGGACATGATAGAGGTCTTTAGGTACATGAAGAGGGCAAATAGGGGAGGAACAGTGGGGTGCTTGAAGGAAGGAGGAAGGGCCACTAGAGGGCATGGCTGGAAGCTGGAGGGGAAGATTCAGGGGAGAAAGGAGGAGGTGCTACTTCACTGAGAGGTGGTGGAGCCATGGAATGCACTGCCTAGGGGTTGGTGGAGGCAGAGACAGTGGAGGGTTCAAGAGGGTGGGACAGGTACAGGGAAGGGTTCTGGAAGCAAAATCCAATGCAGCAAGAATATCCGGAACTGGGAAGGGAGAAGCCAGAGAAGGCAAGGGGGACAGCAAGGTCAGCACCCAGGTTGGGGACTGACCAAACGAGCAGACACGAAAGTCCATTGGGCCTATTCTGCTGGCATTTTAGTATGTTAGTAAGTAATTAAGACATCCTGCCCCAGAGCTAGTTTCATGTTAGTAATTCTGCTGACAGGTTTGTGGAAATCAAAATGCAGCTCAAGATTAACCCTATTGTATTATAGATTGCCATTTTTAAACATAACTCTAATAGCTTTCTGCATTCGTTTAAATAGTATAATTATATACATTTGCAAACGAAGAAATCTCAGTTTCACATACATAGAAACATAGATGGTGACAGCAGAAAAAGACCAATGGTCCATCCAACCTGCCCAAGTTCCCTAAATCCATGGAACCATCCTTGGAATCCAATGTTCCCAGATGGTACTAACCTTCCCGAATCTTTCCCTATTTTCTTCCCTGGTCCTGTTGGCCCAGGTAACCACTATTCCCTTTATTCTATCCCAGGCCTGTTTGAACCCCCTTACTGTGCTTGTTCTCACTGCCTTGGCTGACAGACTGTTCAAGGGCTCCACTGCCATTTCTGTAAAGAAGTACTTCTTCACGTCTCTCCAGAACTTACCGCCTGCGAACTTCCGCTCATCACCTCGTGATCGTGAGTTGGTATTCAGGCTAAATAATTCCCTGCAGTTCACGTTATGAATTCCTTTGAGGAATTTAAAGGTCTCAATCATATCGCCTCTCTTCCTCCTGCTTTCCAGGAGTACAAATTCAGTGCTCTGAGGTGCTCCTCCTAGGATTTACCCTGCTGTCCCTGAATCATTTTGATCACTGCATTGCACTGTCTCTAACCTATCCTTGTCTTTTCTGAGGTAAGGACTCCAGAACTGGGCACAGTACTCCAGGTTAGGCCTCACTAGGGATCCGTAGAGGGGTAATATTACCCCCCCCCCACTATCAGTCCCCCTCCCGATACATCTCAGCATCCTGTTGGCCTTGCTATAGGCCTTGTTGCACTGACATGTTTGTTTAAGGGAGTTGCTGATGGTAACTTCAGATCCTGTTCCTCGTTTGTAGTGCCAAGTCTCTCCCCTCCCATCCAGTACCTCATAATGGGGTTCTTTTTTCCTAGGTGCATTACCTTGCACCTTTTTGCGTTGAATTCTAAATGCCAGACCTCTCACCACCACTCTAACTTTAGCAGGTCCTTCTGCATATTCCTTATTCCCTATCATTCTCCCACATTTTGTGTCATCTGTAAAGAGGCACAACCTGCCCTGGATTCCGTCACCAGTGTCACTCATGAACATGTTGAAGAGGACCGGACCCAGGACAGATCTCTGTAGAACCTAGCTCATTGCCTCTTCTCTTCTGATTTAACCCCATTGACCACCACCCTCTCTCGCTTTCCCGCTAGCCAATTACCCACCCAGCTCACTAGAGTTTTAACTGCACCCAGATCTTTCATTTTCTTAAGCAGTTTCTTGTGCGATACTGAATCAAAGTCCAAGTACAACAAGTCCACCACTTGGCCCTTGTCTGTCTCCTTTGTTACTCAGTCAAAGAAAACTATCCGGTTGGTTTGACAAGACCTTCCTGCGGCAAACCCATGTTGTTTATTGTCCTGGAGTCCTTTGCTTTTCAGGTATTCTGCGAGATCCTCTTTAATCAGAGATTTTGTCAGCTTCACATGACTGAGGTCAGAATAACAGGCCTAGAATTCTGTTTGCGCTCCCTGTCCTCCTTTTATGTAGCGGCACTACATCTGCTAACGTCCAGTTCCCTGGGACTTCCCCAATCCTGAGTGAGCTGTTGAACAGCCCAGTTAGTGGTTCAACCAGTTCGATTGTTAACTCCTTCAGTATCGTTGGGTGCAGCTCATCTGGACCTGGAACCTTGTCTATCTTGAGGGCTGCCAGCCCTTTCAGGGCCCTTTCCCTAGTAAATAATGACTGACTCATTTCCAGGATTGCCTGTCTGGCCGCTTGTATGCTGCTCTCAGGCAGGGGCCTGCCTTCCTCCTTAGTGAAGAATGAGCAAAAGTAGGTGGTGTGGAGGGCTGAGGCATCCTGCCCTACTTCTTGCCACACCGGCGACCCATGTTCGTGGTGCGAGCGGGTCGCCAGGGGCTAGCTGAGGAGGAGAAAGATCGAGCATCTCAGGGACAGCTCTCCATCTCCAGGGAGGGGAGTGATCAGTTGTTGGTGCATGCCTGGCCCCTAGCGGAAGTTGGGGGCTGCACATTGATGCTGTCAGCAAGTGGGCAGAGGCGGGGCAGATGCCTGATGGGACACGCATGGGAGTGTGCATGGCACTGTTGCTGACATCACTGCATGCCCCACCCCTGAGGGAGAAAAATAGGTGGAAAAAGGAAGCTCCCTGCTGGATGATGGAGGAAGCTCGCAGATCCCGCCCCTGAATAGCCACGACGCCAACCAGAACTGGATCTGGACTTTGGGGCTTGGACTATCCCCACTGACCCCGCCGGGGGGGTGTCAAGCCCTGGGGAAGATGGTTGGCTGGTGGACGTCGAGGGATGGGACTGGGGTTCCCTCCTGATTGAGGACCATAGAAGCAAGGGGATAAAATGACCGCAAAAAAAAGTCATTCAGAATGGAAGCCTTTGGCCCCTCCTCTTCTGTCATCCAACCCCCATCAACCGTGCAATTTCCTCCCCCCTTTTTTGTTTTTTTTTACTAATCATCTAAAAAACAGTTTTTCTCTGTTCTTCACTCCCTCTGCAATGTACAGTTCTGTCTCTGCTTTCACCTCCCTGATGATCCTTTTTGCCTTCCTGGTTTTCTGAAGATATTCCTCCCATTCTGCCTCTCCTTGCTTACTCTTATATTTATAAAAGGCCCTCTTTTTGGCCTTGACCACTTCCCTGACTCTAGGTGAGAACCATAGTGGTTTCTTCAACCTATTTTTCTTTGTCACTGCTTTTACGCACGCCTCCGATGCCTCACAGATAGCTCCCTTGATTGCCTTCCATTTCTCCTTCACCTGTACTAATTTCTCCCTGACAGTTCCCTCATCTTATCGAAATCTGCCCTTCGGAATTCAAGGACTTCAGGCTCGCCCAGTGGTGCTGAGTGTTGAGGCACTGGACGCCTTGCCTCGCGCTACGCTGGCAACCCGGGTTCAGGAACAGACTCTGATCGTCGGGGTGCCGGCATGGGGAAGGTTAGCAGCACAATTGAGCAGCCGGAGGCAGCTCTCCTCGAGTGGTTGCTGCCCCTCTCCCCCCCCCCGTAGTCCCGCTGCCACCAGGTGGAGGCCCGGTGGTTAGCGTAGGCAGAGGGAGCGACACATAGGAAGGGTGCCTTGAGACGCGGCATGTGCATGCCTCTACATGTGTGCGTGTCCGAGGACCGGGGAGAAAATGGAAAAAGCAATAAAAGAAGTACCTATGTTAATAATAAAATAAAAAAATTAAAAAAATAAAATAAAAGTACCTGTGAATTCAAGGACTTCGGTTCTCGATTGCTGCTTATCGGCCCATAGGGCCAGTTCAACCCACACACAGCAGTGGTCGCCATTCCCCAGTGGTTTCCCACACTCTCACTGCACCCACTAGCTCTGTATTAGTGAGTACCACATCAAGGACTGCGGACTGCCTGGTGGGTTCCTTAACTAGTTATACCAACAGACAGTCCTGTAGGGCATCCAGCAATGACTGGTTCCTGATGCTCTTTGCCACTTGGAACTCCCAGTCGATGTCTGGCAAATTTAGGTCCCCCACCACTACTACTTCCCCCTTTGCTACCTCTCTTTTAAGTTCTTCCCCAAGTTCTGTCTCATTCCTCCCCTTGACCCGGGGGGTCTGTAGATTACCACAGTCTTATTTTCCTGCCTGAGTCCACCGTGACTTACACTCATATAGACTCCCTCTAATGCCCCCATCTTCAGTCACTTCAGTGCCCTCCCTGACATAGGTGACCCACCCTCTGCCTGTCCTTCGATCCCTCTTGAATAATGTATATCCAGGGACCAGCATCTCCCAGGCATTATTTTCTGTGGCCTATGTTTCTGTGACATCCACAAGGTCTACCTTAGTGTGTGCCATCATTGCCTGGAGCCCACTGTTTGTTCCCTAGGCTTCTGGTGTTAAGGCATACCCCCTTCCACTTGACTCCTGCTCTGACTCTGCCACTGTCCATCTGCCTGCTATGTTTTTCTCCCCTCTCCCTTAGTACCTTAGTTTGTAGATTTTCCTCACAGCTGTCCTTCCCCTTGTAAATCCTACAGCGTTCCCTGTACTCTGCTGCCGTCCCCTGGGTGTGGGAGAGTGCTATCTTGGATCCCCTTCTGCTCACCCTCCATTGTGGATCCTCTAGACCTGGTCTCCCCCGCGTCTGTTTAAATGCCTGATATAGATATCAAGCTTCTGCCCCAGTGCACTGGCCCTCTCTCATCAGGTGAAGCCAGTCACCGTTGAAGAGTAATCTGTCCCAGAAACCCCCCCCCCCAAAGTCCTGTACAAAGTGGTACTCCATGTCCCAACACCACCCCTTGAGCCATCTGTTGAATTTTGCTATCTCAGTACACCTGATCCTGCCCTGCCTTCCCGCCTGGCCCCACACGGAGGACTTTGGAGAAGGCCATGGAAGCAAAGTGTGTCACCAACCTCTGCCCCAGTCTACAGAAGCTCTGCTTCACTGTCTCTACTGACTGGTTGTCCAGATCGTTGGTACATAGGTGCACCAGCTTCCCTCTTCCCTCTCCACCAACCTCCCTATTCTATCTAAATCCCAGTTGGCTGATCCTGCAGACAGGCATTGGACCAACCCTCCTCCATCTGCCCCCCCGCCACCCTGTCCATGCCCATAACCATTGAGTCCCCGATCACTAGGACCTTCCTTACAATCATACCCTCGCTGGGTGTTAATGTGCTGTCCTGCCCGTCACCCGAGACAACTCTGAGTCTCCCCTTATAGTCTGAGGAGCTTGAGCCTCCTCTAGGGGTGCGAAGCAACTTGCTGTCTGGATATAACTGGGCTGGACAATCTCTTTAAGACTACTCCTCCCCCCCCCTCACGACCCACCACCTTCCACCCTCCTGGATCAGTGGGTCTCTAGGGGAGTGGGGGTAAGGGGGTAGGCTTCTGATGAGCTGAGTGCGCATTTGAGTAATTTCTATTCTGGCTGCTACCAGTTGAGCAAGGAGCTCTGCTGTGATCCTGCAGCGGGGCAGTGCCCCCTGCTCCAGAGCACTTCCCTGGAGAAGAGTGCCCCACAGTCTTCACAACTGAGTGCCTCACCCCTGAACCACATCCTACAAAGAACTGTATTGGTAAGAGAGAAGTTTAAATAGTACCAACTAAGATTGGAACGTACTTCCCACCCGGGTGGGTGAATCTAGTAACACCGGCTATTTCAGCTGTATGGTGACAGTAATCACATACATGTACAAATACGTCCTGGAGTTGTTAGGTGCTTAGGCTAAACCGCAGCTCAGACAAGAGACCATCAACCATGCTGAATCTCTTCCCACCAAGAATCTGCCTCCTGAGCAGCAGAGGGAAGTATTTCAAGCACCACAATTCTAAGAGTTTGTCCCCCACTACTGTTAAAACCACCAAACCATGGAAATGTCACACTGAACTTAGGCAATTATAGTATTCCCCCACCACTGCGCAACCTTGAAACAACTTTAGTAGTTTATTTAGAAGAATCCCTTCCCACCAAGCATCAGCCTCCCAAACAGCAGAGAGAAGTATTTGAAGCACCACAATATTATAACTCTTAAGATTTTGTACCCCACCCCCACCCCATATACAAGGCAAGGCAAATTTTATTTATATAGCGCCCTATCCAGGGGCTCAGAGCGCTTAACAAACATAACAATAAAATCACAGTAAAATAAGTAATACCCCAAAATATATTAATTCAGAAAAAATTAAAAACCTTATTGAATAAATACATTTTAAAAGAGGTCTTAAAGGCTTCCACTGTGCTGGCATCTTTAATGTGTAGTGAAAGAGAATTCCACAGGAGTGGAGCAGCCACCCAAAAGGCCCTATCTCCTGATCTTAAGTGGGAAGATGGTACAGCTAATAAGCCAGCCTCAGTGGAGCATAGGGGGCAGACAGGAGAGTATGGAAGCAGGAACTCTTTTAGGTAGTCAGCTCCCAGACAGCGTACGGCCTTGTATGTTAACAAGCCTATCTTGAAGGTGATGCGTGCACTCGTAGGCAGCCAGTGCAGAGAGCGTAAGATGGGAGTGACATGGTCCCTCATAGAGGTGCCTGTCAACATCCTGGCCGAAGCATTCTGCACTAGCTGCAGGCAACGCATCAAACCTCCAGACAGCTCTAGGTATTAGGGTGTTACAGTAATCAAGTCGGCTAGTAACAAAGGCATGGATAACCGTAGCATGGTCAGTGGGAGTCAGGAACGGACAGATCCTGGCAGTATTCCAAAGATGGACAAAGCCAGCCCTAATGACAGACGAGACCCGTTTTTTCCAATGTCGAGTCGATTGTCAAGAATAATGCCAAGATTCTTAACCACCTTTATCACTGACTGGGGATGACCATCAGCCACAAGAGCAGTCAGTCTCCAGTCAGCGAAAATACCCCCACGACCCAGCTCGATCACCATAACCTCTGTCTTGCCGGGATTGAGACATAGCCAGTTTGCGCACATCCAGGCGTTTTATCTCGGCTAAACACCGACTCAGTGTATTTGGGGCGGAGAGGTCACCAGGGGCATAAGACAGATAAAACTGGGTATCATCTGCATAGCAGTGAAACACCAGATTGTACCATCTAATGATCTCTCCTAGCAGCAGCGTATACGTGGAGAACAGGGGTGCCAAGATGGAACCCTGCAGAACACAACAAGGCATCACGAAAGAACTTGAGGAAATATTTCGTAGGACACTGTGCTGCGATCTTCCAATTAAGTGAGCAAAACCAGCGCAAAACTGTGTCGGTAGCACCCACATAGTCCTGCAGATGATTCAGCAGCACCCCGTGATCTACCATGTCAAACACTGAAGATAGGTCCAAAAGCACCAAAATGGTATAGTGCCCTCTGTCCCTCACCACGAAGAGATAATGTACCACCCGGACCAAAGCCGTCTCAGTGCTGTGCCATGGCTGAAAACACAACTGGAGAGGTTCATAGATGGATAATACCTCCAGGCGCTCAACCACCACTTTCTCAATAAGCTTCCCCAAAAAAATGAAGATTAGAGATAGGCCTATAGTTTGCAAGAACATCAGGGTCAAGAGATGGCTTTTTAAGGAGGGGGGTCTCACTACAGACTCTTTCAGAGATGCAGGAAAAACTCCCTCACTTAATGACCCATAGGCAATCTCCACAAACACTGGTCTCAGGAAATGCAAGCAGCTAATAACAACCCACGTTGGACCCTGGTTCAGGGAACAGGTGGTGGGACGCATGCTGGTGAGTACACGAAGAACCTCATCTGCTAAAACCGATCAAAACTCAGTTCAACATGGCAGACAATGTTCACTAGCTGACCGATCACCTCCAGTAAGAACTGGACAAGGTAATACATGCCCTGATAGAGGCCACTTTGTCGGCAAAAAACTGTCCAGACTGCTTGTACTTGTCTATAGAAAATGCTGTCCCAGACTGGAGACAGGAAGGACTTAACCATCTCTCAACAATTTGCTGCAGCAATTGATTGTGACAAAAATTTGGTCTTCCTGAGATCAGTTGCCCACTGATGCTCCAAATAATGGAGTCGCAGTGTCATGCTGCCCTCCTGAGTGCGACCACCTCCAGGAATGCGCTAACCTATGTCCCTTAGTCTTTAGCGGGTGCAGCTGAGCACAATACCAAGGTGAGCGGTGCCAGGAGATTATGGGGCGAACGCGGTAATGTGCAGTCTGGTCCAGTGACTCGGTCAGGGCAGTATTATATGCCTCGACCCTGGCTCCTGAACCCTGAGCACAGGCTAGCATCAAGCTCGAGACAGCCAGTGACTCCTGGAGTTGGCAAGGCTCCAGTTTGTTCTTCGGACGACACTGGATTGACTTCGCAGTGGGGGGGGGGGTAATTTACAGGGGGCCCCACACTGAAACTCAACCAAATGATGATCCGACCAAATGACCTAATCAACCTTGACCACCATAATGTCGAGTCCGAGTGTGAAAACGAGGTTTAAAGTGTGGCCATGAGTCAGGGATCAACAAATTTCAAAATAAAGTACTTGTCCAGGACAACTGGCCTTACCAAAAATGGTAGTCCCATTGTTGGGCGTGGTAGTCCATAGTCCGAAGGCTATATTTTGAGGGAAATTACAAAGACTTAATGTAGCAACAAACCAGGCTTGGTGTGGGGATTGTATTATTAATACTAGGTAGATATAGAACATTAGGAAACAGGAAAAATTTATTTTTATATGAATGAAATGTTTTAATATATTCTTTTTTTCCTTGTTTCCTTCTCTCACTCACCATGCTACACAACCCATCCCATGTAACATCCCACACCCTTTTTCAGAGATAACAGTGAAGTATGTAGATTTTTATGTAGTATATATTAATTTTCAATAATTTTTTTTTTTCCCCAGTTATCAACTTTGCTGCATTCTGTATGGTCAAATGAATCCAACATGACCATACAGCCTGACCGCCCCTCCCAACCAAAGATCTCTTTGTCCCTCTCCTCTTAGAGTCCCTTTTCTTTTCCTTTTTAAATTGTATCTGTTTGATTTGCCTTTTTTTTTTTTTTTTTTTTTTTAGTTCTGTTACTAGGTGTCACTGAGGACAGACTAAAATAAAGGCAGACATCTGCTCCCTAAGTGCACCTTTCTGGCTTCAAAATTTAATTAGTCACTTTAGCAGTGCTGAGCTAGACAAGTCCGTTTTCTACACGATCACCCACTGACAAGCTGTCTTCATGTGTGCCACTCACACAGAGTGCAGTTCCACCCGGCGACAACTCACCACCGCGATCAACTGCCATGAAATTGGTGAAATACCCTTGAGTAACAGGCAGACTACATTTTGCAATATGCAGACTGATCTGTCACTCCAAGTGGTGCGGCTGCTACGATGGCTGGGTGGGAGGTACTGGGAAGGCTGAAACACTGTCTAAACTGCACTCGCTCCCAGTGCTACTCCAGAATAGCAACTCCCTGAAAAACATGTGGTGCATCTCTTCTCTAGCTTGCCTCTCATGTGAACTCTGTAGCAGCAAGCAACCCAACTACCTACCTGGCGACACCTAGTGGCAACAGCTGAACAGTGCAAGACCTGTAGATCAAAACAAAACCAAATTAATTTGGTTGTCCATGATGGGACAGCATCTGGCTCAGTTGGTTGATGCTTGTCCCTGTCAATAGACTGGTAGCCTGGGACAAGGGACTACTGGATTTGCCGATCCTTGCCATGAGACTGTGTCCCAGAATCAACAGCCTGAGACCATCCCTGCTGAGACATTAGCTCGAGGAGCTCTTGTCCAAAAAGGCAGGATTCATCGTCTACCCAGACAAATTGAAGTCCCCAGGACAAGAATCCTAGAGGACTCCAACACCTGCTCGGCGATGAAGTCTGCCAGCTCCTGCAGAAATAGACTCCCACCACCCGGTGGTTGGTAGATGAGAACTGTTCTGCCATTGACTCCCGATGCACATTTAACGACCACACAGAAGACACTGGTGTTCGCACTGGGAATGTGGTGAGGCCCAGGGTGGATCTAAAACTGATGGCCATCCCGGTCCCTCTACAGTCCCTCCTCAGGTAATGCAGGACTGAGTAACTGGGAGGAACAGAAGCCGCCAGCACAGGGCGAGTGTCATCGCCCAGTCAGGTCTCAGTGATGCAGGCAAGATCATCTGAGGAATCCGTGATGAAAGGTTCCGTCACCGCAGTCTTATTCCTCGTTGATCTTGTGTTACAAAGAACGGACTAAAGGGGACGAACCGAGCAGGCCAGATGCACTACCTACTGCCTGGTGACATCTAGCAGAGCCCTAGGGAGGAGCGCCAGGTATAATGGTCCTCAGTCCTGGCACCTTCAAGCAATGAAAAACCACCTAACCACAGAAATGTCCCCACTGAATTTAAACAGAACACATGTAGTATCCTCCCACCACTGTACAACCTTGCAACAACTTAGCAGTTACTTCTTACCTCAGTGTGATTTCTCCCTAGGATCAACTAACCACCACTGTGCAACCTGTAGTCGATGGTTCGCATTAGCTCCCCACCACCATGTATCCCTTCACACTGTAAGTATACCTGGGATCTGAGTAGTAGGGGTCCTCTTAGTCCTCTTGGGTTGGCTGAGGTGCAGAGTGTCTGGCTGCTGACTGCCTCGTTGGGCTTACTCTGGTGGGCAGACTCTGATATTCCTTTCATATTGGCCCTTTGCGTGGGGGCTACAGTGAGGAGGAGGCCGCTTGATGGCCTGTTTATGAAGCCGGCAGGGGTTGACAGGCACTTGAATGGAACGGTCTGATTGGTTGCCTGGTGGATGGGGGTGTGTGTGTCAGTGGGTGCCAGTTGACTCCACCACTATCGCTGGTCGTAAACAATAAAATAGTCTCCTTTGCTGGATGCTAGGAGGGAGGGTTCCTGGCTTGCAAAGAGCCTCCTCCTTTAGCAGCAATCCGGCGGCGGTTTGCCAGAATGCGGTGCATGGCATAGAGTTTAAATCCCCCTGGCAGTTTCCTGAGGTTCAGGCCCCCTTTTATCTGATTGGTCATCTGGTGGGCTGGGTGCGTGTCAGTGGGCGCGGATTGGCTTACCCACTACCCCTGGTGTTGCTGGCAAGCTCTGGTGCTGCTGGCTGGAAAAAAAGAAAAACTACTCTTTTGCTGGCTGTCACGAGGCAGGGCTCTCGGCTTGCACAGAGCCGCCTCCTGTAGCAGCAATCCAGCGGTATTTTGCCAGGAAGCAGTGCACGGTGCAGAATTTAAATTTCCTGGGCTGTTTCCTGAGACTTGGGCTCCCTTTTGTCCGACTGGGGGGTGTCGGGTGCCGATTGGCTCATCCACTACACCCAGTGTTGCTGGCAAGTTCCGGTGCCACTGGCTGGAAAAAAGAAAATTGGCTCCTTTGCTAGATGCCAGGAAGTGGGGCTCTTGGCTTGCACTGAGCCTCCTACTGTAGCAGCAATCTGACGGTGGTTTGCCTACAGATTCTTATATTTTTTTTTTTTAACCGTAGAGAAGCAGGGGAAGAAAGAAGGAATAGAAACGGCAAGTGAAAGAAGGGAGGACATGGGGAAATTGTGGGACCATTGGAGTGGCCAGTTCCTAGGTGCCACAAGAACAGATCCAGAAGCAAATGATTTGGTACCGTTTAATGGACCAACATTGATGTAACAATAAGAACAAAGTGCTCTAGCTTTCGGACCAACAAGTCCTTCATCAGAAGCGTAATGACAGTTGTTTAGAAAAAACAATACTTTGAACACCCAGATCATGCAGAGAAAAAAAAATAAAAATCAGGAAAAAAAACCCACTGGTTTAAAATATAAAAAAAAAAACAAAAAACCCAGAAGATGTCAGAGAAGCTTAACAGTACCATGTCCCCTTCAGTTGGGAGAGTCTCGGGGTCAAAGGTGCTTAGTGCAGAACACATATAAAGAACTGTACTGCATATAAGTTAAATTGACATATAAGAGAACTACTTGAACAGATGGCTCTTAAATCAAATTAGAAGTGTCACAGTGTGTATAAGAATGCAGTTACCGAAAAACAACCCCCACCCAGATTGAAGGCATATTAAAATTGTTTTAGGACAAAAAGCATCTATCTATATATAACAAAGAGTAACCAGTAAAGCTTTCTTAAAAAGATCAGTGTGTAACACTTAGCTGGACCTAGTACCCAGCTGTACTCTCCAGCTAGATATTATGTCCGATAAACTTCAAAAGCCTATAGTGTAGTAACAGGACTTTATAAATAATTTAAATATAAATTGACAGTATAAGTGTCAAACAAAAAACTACTTGTCGAGGACCACCAATGAATTAAGACCATGCAGCCTGATATGTACTGATGTCAATAAATTCAGTGTATAACAACTTGATGTACTGAAAATATCTAAGGAATCTGAATAAGAAATAAAAATTAAATTCTCTCCTCCCCTTCACACACACAACACACACCCCACCCCACACACCCATAATGTGTGTGGTGGGGGGGGGGAGGAGATACACACATACACATACAGGGGTTGAAATTAGCACAAGCCCACTAGTAAAATGCTGGTAGATTTTTGTATCGGCTAGTAAGATTTTCCTTTAACTAGTCTTGCGGGCTTGTAGTGGAGAAGGTAACTTTTCAATAAGTACACCAGCTGGGCTAGTGGAAAAGTCTGCAGGGCTAGTAGATTTTCCAGTCACTAGCCCTACTGGCTAGTGGCCACAAAACTTAATTTCGACCCCTGCACATACACACTCCCCTAATGCACCATCATTCACTGCAATTGTTACTCGAAGGAATTCAACGTCATGAAATCCCAAGTAAAAGGGATCATGTTTCCTAATATCTATAGAGTGAAAATGCGACACTATTTAACCCTACTCCTATCTGTGCAGTAACATCTCCAAGGATTCTGGATAGAACTACAATAAAATAAAACTTCCACCCTCACCAGGATAAGATAACTAGAAGTAAATATAAAGTGTGTATGTAGGACAAGAGTCCTAACATACCTACATTTCCACAAATCACTACAGTATTAGCCTAATGTAAATAGATCTGCCCAGGACCCCTATGCAAATGAGATCTCACACCCCAATATGTTCAGATTTAAAAAAAAAAAAAAAATGTGATAGTCTATAACAACACTACTGTATGTACAGTAACAGGCTAGGGAGTCTGAATGTAGCAAAATGGATTCAACCCCACTCCTGGGTGAAGGTAAATAGTAAGAAGGAATTAATATTCATTATGTGTGTGAAGTAAGAGTAACAACACACTGTGACTCCATGTATCTAATGGAAGCCTACCTCAATGTGACAGCAGGCCCCACACCTGCTATATTCACATACCTCCCAAAACACCCCCCCCCCCCCAACACACGTGCTGAAGTCCTATAATATGTCAGTCCGAAGAAGAGGTCTGTGGATGTTAAATCCTGTAATGTCCCATGAAACCCAAATCTATGTTCATCCCATCTGCTACCATATTGAGATCTAAAATAAGTTTAATCTCAAAAGCTCATCTCTGTTGTGTGGTTTTGAGATTTCCTTTTAAGACCATTACTGACATACCTGAAGTTGAGTGGTCAGGCTGAGGGAAGTGTTGCCCCACTGTTTTTTCAGTCTTCTTCATTTTAATAGTATGTCTGTGGGAGTTCATCCTAGTGCGGAGCTGTTGGCTTGTCTCTCCAACATAACCTGTTTGTGGACATCTCTTGCGCTGAATGAAATAAACAACATGTTGTGATGTACATGTATAACTCCCATGCACCTTGAATTGTCTGTTTTGTGATGTAACCACACAGTCCGAAGTGGAAATGAGCTCACAAGTCTTACAGGTGTGTTGATTGCAGGGTCGTGTACCATTTAGTGTCATGGTATTCTATTCTGGCTAAAGCTTGCTCCTAATAATCAGGCTGGCTAAGTTTGGTGGTTGTTTAAAAGATAGTAGTGGTAGTTCCTTTAAAAATACAATTAAGGGTCTCATCCTCACTAAATATTGGGTGGAGGTCTTTAATCTTTTTTTTTTTTTTTAAACTTAGTTTTTATTTCATTTTTTAACAGGTATAGGATCACTTTTGTAATCATACATGAATATATTGTACTGTACAAGACAAAATAGCGAGCTTCATTAATAAAAGTAACTGCCCATAAAAGGCGCGGACTCTATAAATAATGTATAAATCAATATTAATACAAATGAGTATAGAATTGATATTTACCATACTGATAAATGCCAACAGATCTTTTAAATCCTTTCTTATTTAGAGATAAACCTACATTGGCAGGTGCTCTGAGCTAGGTCATACACTGTGGAACGTCTCCTGGACTAGGTAAATAGGTATATACATATTTAGATAAGTAGGTGAGAGGAGGGAGGCCCCGGCACCAGAGGGAGAGTCCCCCGAAAAATGACAGGCAGATACCCCTTCCCCTTTATTTTATTTTATTTCTTTTTTTAACAAAAGGATCCCTAAGGGGGAAACTGTATTTGGGACTGGCTGGACCCCATCGATCAGATCTCTCCTCAGTTCTCCGTCTAAACCCTCAGTCTAAGGTATCTGGTTCGATCTGAACTGATTAATTGAGAGGAACCGAGGATTCCACCTGTTCATCAACTCGGGAACCTTATTATGAAGCCTAGCGATCATATGTTCAAGTTTGTATATGTCATATACTGTGTTTTCTCAGGCTGTAATGGTGGGGGGGTTCCTGCTGGAGCCAGAGTCTAGTCATACATTTTTTTGGCTGCTCCCAATAGGATGTTGAGGAGGTATATCTGGTGTGGGTTTCTAAAGGAGTGGGGATAGTGAAGCAGTAGTCCCATCACCGGGGATAACTCTGTCAGTGTCAGAAAGAGATGTGTTATTCTATCTCCTATAGTTGCCCAATATGTAACTAATACTGGACACTACCATAGAATGTGTGTGAGGGTGGCTGCCTCGCATTTGCAACTCCTCCAACATGAGGAATCCTCACCTGCCAAGAATTTGGCTGTAATCTGTGCTGTGCAAAAATATCTGGAGACCACTTTCCAGGAATATTCTCTCCAAGTGTACGAACTAGAGGTTTTATGCTGTCTCCTCCATGTCCGGAGCCAGTCGTCTTGATACAAGTCCGCCTGAAGTTCCGTCTCCCAGTGAAATTGCACCAGGTCCATAACCTGAGATGGGGCTCCTTGTAGAGCTTTATAAAATTGAGAGATCAAATGATTATGGGGATTTCCTCTTTCCAGCTGGGTCAGGAGACTGCAGAGGGGTGGAATAACCTGATCGGAGACGTCCAGTCCAATCTTTGAATTTAAAAAGTGACGGATTTGTAAGTATCTAAAAAAGTCATTCCTCTGCAAAGAGAACTCCTGTTTAAGTTGATCAAACGTTTTGAATATTGCGTTAGTGTAGAATTGGTGGGTGAATTGGATTCCTTTTTGGGCCCAGGAACGAAAAGAGAAGTCTTGCCCCTCCGGGGTCCAAGAGGGATCGTCGGCTGGGATCCCCAACCAGGAGGAGAGAAATCTCTGGTACGGATGAGCCAGGAACTGTGTCCAGGCATAAAGCATCGCTTTGGTAAATCGAGAGGCTTCCTGCATACGAGTTCTATTATTTGGTTGAAATATCCAGGAAGAAGACGGGGGTCGTGAAGCCATATTCTGCTCTGTTTATACCCAAATTGGGGCCTGAGTCCGAGGCAATAGCCAGGTAGTTATGTGGGTGAGTAGTGAGGCCATCGAGTAGAGGAAGCTGTTAGGTAGGGACAGATCTTACTTTGAGAGGGCTCTTGCAGTAGGTAATTACATATAGGACTGACGCCGGCCGGCGGCAGGACCTCACGGAAAAATTTCTAGCTAGCAGTCCCTGGCGAGGACCGCCCACCGACAGGTGACCCGGCATCATGACGTCGGCAAAGGCGGTCCCGACGCCCGCCTTCCAGTTCTTTCCCGCCGTCAGCTCGTGCAGTGCCTCGCGGTGAAGTTCATATTGCTCAGTCCTGTTACTTCATCGGTTTTTCCAGAAAGTTTCAGTATTTAGTATTTTCTGTCGTCAGGTGAACGTCGGTATATGTCGTCCCCTTAAAAAAAATAAGTGCGACTCGTGCGGCGTCCAACTGCCTCACAAAGATGGTCACTCCCTCTGCCTTTTCTGTTTAGGCCATGACCACGCGGTCGACAAGTGTCCGCACTGCCTTCATTTCAACGCGGCCACCCACAGACGACACCAGCAGTCTCTCGAAGCCCATCTCCTCAAGAAGAAGATGTCCGCGATGGAGAAGGAGTTGAAGAAACTTCGGCAGGTGTCGACCTCCCCTGAAGGGCACAGAAGCGGGACAAGGAAGGCACCGGAGAAGGCCTCCTCCTCCGCAACTCTGGCGGTCTGGGACAAAATGCGTCCCTGGGGATCACCCAATGGCAGCCTCAAGGCTTTGAAGGAAGTGTGGCCGCCTGTCGGGTTCGCGTTTGAAGCCCGCTTGGTGCCTCCCGAGGCAAAGGCTCCAGCCCCCAGTACTGCCGCAGGCTTGCAGCCTACTGGCGTGGGTGCCTCCCATAAGCAGACAAGTCGGCTCCTCCAGCGTCCCACCAGGAAAGAGCCACTAAGGCGCCCGACCCTTGAGCGGCGCTGCGGCGAAATGTCTCCATCGGACCAGGCCTCTTTTCATCCTCATTTCGTCTCCGGCGAAGGGACCCCAGTGGGACGCCCGGCTCCTCTGGCTTCCGCGGGACTCTGCCCCTAAGTCACCGCGTCGGCTCCTCCGGCGTGCGCCGGCCTCTGAGCCCTAGCCGAACCCTACCCGCGTCTGCTGTACCAGGTTCCCGCAGCCTTCGCTGCCGTCAGGAGCCAAGTCCCCCTGCCTGACCCAGGATTTTCTCCTCAGTCCCGGACGGCTTGGGATCCTGGGCTACCGTCCGATCCTCCTAGGGCAGTTCTGGCCGCCGGCTCCGACACAACCCTACTGGCGCGGTTCCGACACGGCCCCTCCGCTGGCCGAGATATTCCCTTTCCATGGGCCTCACACCCCGGGCCTATCGCAGTTGATCCACCTGTGGGTTCCCGACTGGGCCAGCAGCTCCTCCGGTGCCGGGTATCCGCCGTCCTATCGGCGCGTTTTTCCCAGGTCCACAGTATCCTGCGCAGTACCCGTCGCTGACTCCGGCCTTTACCGATACCTGCTCGAAGTATTCCCGCGGCTGGTTCTGGATACTCTCCTTACGGTTTCCATCCATTGCAGCTCCCCACCTCCACACCGCCCCCGGGCCCGGTGGATCTCAGGACTCTGGCCTCCTGGTGAGCTGAGCAAAAGCTCAGCTCACCAGGAAGTTGAGACCAATCTTCGGCGTAGTGCCACCCCGGCTCTACTCCGCCCCAGGCAGCCTCCTCTCCGCCTCCAGTTCCGGAGCTCTTCCCTCGGGATCAGAGAGGGGCAGGACAGCGTTCGGGGAGTACCCCCTAAGGAACGTTCCTTCCCCTGAAGCGAGTCAGGGGTCTTACTCCTCTTCTTCTCCTCCTCCTCCTCCTCCTCCTCCTCCTCCTCCTCCTCTTCTTCTCTAGGACTCCTCGGAGGCCTCGATGGAGTGTTCTGAAAGACAACGAGCCGCACTCTCCTTTCCAAGCCCGGCCAAGGACTCCTCCAGAGTCTCCTCCGGATCCTTCCTTCAGGTTGCTCAGGAAGATCCAGGAGTCCATCAGTGGCGTTCATAGGCAGATCCTCAGCAGGTTAAACTTCTTGAACATCTGGACTTGCCCCTTATGGCTCCTACTCTAGTGCCACCCTGGATCAAGCCTCACGCCCACCTTGTTTCCCATTTGGAAACAACCGTCGACTAACCCCATTTCCTGGAAGTCAACAGGCTATACCAGGCTCCGGAGGTGTGACTTTTTAGACTCTCACCCCTTGCAGACTCTGTTGTGATTGAGTGCACGCTCACGGCGGTCCTTTACCAGAAACTTGTTGAGCACAACTCTCCTCCGGATAAGGAATCTCGCCTTCTGGATAAGTATGGAAGGAAGATCTACTTTTTCCACACTGGGGATTAGGGCCCTAAATTATACTTAGCACATATGGGGATTACCAGAAGGCTGTCGTTACCCAGGCGGAATCTAGATTGACTCCTTGCCTGACTCCCAAGTCAAGCAGGGTTAGCCGACCTAGTCCAATTCTGCTACTGTTCGGCCAGTCGTCATATTCTGAGGATGACCTACAATGCAGTGGACACCGCGGAGACAGACTCTAGCGTTCGCCATAAGTCTTCGACATCATGCATGGCTCCGATGTGGGTCTGGTCCCGGAGGTGCAGTCAGCAATTCAAAAGCACCTTTCAGGGTTCTGTGCTTTTCAGCGATGATGTCAAGGACATCATCACTGGCTACAGGAGAAGGGCTGACCCTCAATCTATTGATTCAATGTACTGTCCCATCCCCCACAGCGCCGTCCCTTTGCCAGATGCAGCCGGCCTCAAAGCGGGGAAACTCAGGAAGCGGGCCACTAAACGTCCCGAGCCCCCGGCTGCCAGGCCCCTGCGCCCAAAAAACAACGGGTGCACCAGCTGCGGCGCTGCCTCACACCACCTGCTCCTTCCCTCTCCCACCGCCTCAAACGCCCCGGAGGAGCAGTGGCGGGAGATTCTCCCTCAACCTCCGGGTTGGGAGAGATAACATCAGTTCATGGGTGCTTCAGATCATGCAGAGGGCACTCCATAGAGTTTTGCAAAACCTCCACGTCATCCCCTCTGAACTCCTCTTACTCAAGGGACCATCTTCCTTTGGTCAGGAAGAAATCTCTGCACTCCTTGCGAAGCAGGCCATGAAACCGTCCCCTCACACTCCCACGGGACGGGTTACTATCCCATTCTTCCTTGCACAAAGAAGACAGGAGATCTCAAAGCCATTCTCGGCTCCCTGAACCTATCGTGGAATACCAGGAGGTTCAGGATGCTCTCCCCTTCAAACCCTCTTGCCCCTGCCGGCCGGACCAATGGCTTTGTGCACTGGATATGCAGGATGCATACTGCATCCCCAGCAGCCCTTGCAGAAAGTACCTCAGGTTTGCGTTCAGGGGACCACTACCAATTCAGGCGCTCCCTTTGGTCTTTCCTCGGCTCCCAGGTCTTTACAAATGCCTGGCAGTGGTGGCAGCCCACCTCGAATGCTTTGAGGTTCAGGTTTTCCTACCTGGATGACTAGCTCCTGGCAGCCCTGTCAGGAGGAACTCCTACATTCCTCTCCCTCACACAGCAGGTTTCACTGGCCTGGGTATCTCCCTCAACTATTCCAAGTCTCACCTGGATCCTTCTCCGAGACTCCAGTTCATCGGGGCAATCCTCGATCACGACAATCTGCAGGCCTTCTGCCTCCGGACAGGGGCCTCCCTCCAGTCCCAGAGTTCCCTTCTATCAGACACAGGAGGGTTCCGGCGGTGAGTACTCCGTCTACTGGGGCTTATCAGGCCATCCCGGCGGTTCAGCGTGCATGCCTTCAGAGAATCTCTCAGTGGACTCTCTGCTCTCAGTGGGATCAACGGGTGAAGCGACCTAGATCCTCTGGTTCCTACTGATCTCCTGCCGCCGATAAGAGACTTGCAATGGTGGATGGTTCAAAGAGAACCTATTTGGGGTCCCCTTTTTCATCCTCCTCCCGATCCAGACTCTGACCACGGGCGCTTCAAGCGAAGATAGAGCCCCATCTGCAGGTCCTCACCAGACCCAGGGCCTATGGTCAAAATGGGAGTTAGTTCTCACATCAGCGTGCTCAGGCCGAGCAGTGCTTGAACACTCTCAGGCCCTTCACCAATCACATCCTTCGGTCACTATTTGTCCAAATGGACAGCATGTAGTATGTGTGGTACATCAACAAGCAGGGAGGGACTCGCTCCTACCGCTGTGCAGGGAAAGCGATGAGGAGTTTGGGAATGGGCAACACACAACCTTCACCTCCGCAGAATCCGTGTTCGGGGAGTCGACAGTGTCCTGGCAGACAAACTGAAATCGCTCGTCAGACTCCACCACCGCAGTGGGAACTGGGCCGAAAAAAGTTCAAAAAACATCTTCCAGATTTGGGGACTCCTCAGATAGACCTGTTAGCTTCCTCCCAAAGCGAAACAACC
Source organism: Neoceratodus forsteri (assembly GCA_016271365.2). Lineage (NCBI taxonomy): Eukaryota > Metazoa > Chordata > Ceratodontiformes > Ceratodontidae > Neoceratodus > Neoceratodus forsteri. Next base: position 543,637,759 of record CM057451.1, read on the forward strand.
AACCTTTGCTCGCTTGCTCAGGCGGAAGCGCTTTCTGGAAGCGACGCTCTATCTCTAAGCTGGAAGGACAGATTAGTCTATGCTTTCCCCCAATTCTCTGGTCCCTCGTGCAGAAACTTGCATTGGAAGGAGGCGAAATGATTCTGATAAGCTGCTGTCTGTTGAGAAAATCTGATTCTCTCTTCTACAATACTCAGAGATTCCTCCTCTTCCTCTTCCTTTATCTCCAGGATTGCCGACCGGGATCAGGGGACCCTGGCTCATCCGGGACTCAAGTCCCTTCAACTTCATGCATGGCTAATGCAGACCTAGCTCAATCTCGCTTGTGTTTCTCCTAAGGTGGGAGATTCTGGTGAGGCAGAAACCCCCACTAGGTCCCCTACTCCTTGAAATGGACAAGATTTTCCATCTGGGCTCGTCCAGGAGCGTGGAGTCCTTTTCATCTGCCCTGTGACCATTCTCCTTGATTACATCGTCATCTTTTAGGCCTGGGTCTCATTCGTCTTCTCTTTGTGAAGTCCATATGGTGGCTATTTCGGCCTGCTGTCCCTTTCACTGATAAGGCATTTGCCTCAACTGGGGTATCTAAACTTTTTCAGAGGTGTCCATCTCAGGCCCCTGTCGGGACTCAGCTCCCTTGGGACTTAAACTTTGTCCTCGAAACTTGTTCTTCCTTTCCAGGCCTGGCTTCCATGAACTTGAAGTTTTTGTCATGGAAGGCAGCTCTTCTTGGTGGCCATTACTTCTTCTCGTGGGAATTTCGAGCTTCAGGCCCTGATGTGCAAAATCCCTTATCTGATTTTCACAAAGAGCGAGTCGCTCTTTGCAGATCCTAAGTTCCTCCCGAAGTTGTTGCGGAATCTACCTGAAATCAATCTATTGAATTGCCTGCCTTTTTCATGTAGTACTCAACCAAGGAGAATACTTTTCTCATCATGGATGTTCTACAGGATTCTGAGATACTACACCGATGGGACGAAGGATCTCAGAAAGACTGATCAGTTGTTAGATCTTCTTTGCTCACACAAAAGAAGGCAATGCTGTTTCTAAGCAATGCCTATTAAAATGGTGCTATTGCATCACTTTCTGTTATGACAGTACTTACAAGCATTCTACTGGGTCAAGTCAGAGTCACTCCACTCATGGAGTAGCAGCCTCTGTGGCTTGTTTCAAACGTGTCTCATGGTGAGACATTTGTGCTGCCGCCACTTGGACTTCCGTCCATACCTTTACTAAACATTACAGTTTGGACATTGCTTCGATGTGAGAGCAGGCTTTTGGGTTAGGTGGTCTTGCAAGGCCTCCTTTCTTGAGACTTGCAAGGTTTTCTTTGCTTCTTCTTGGAGTAGTACCTCCTCCCGGTGCCTTTCTTTTGTTCCAGACTGCTTGGGATTCTGTCCTATATGTAATTACCTACTGCAAGAGCCCTCTCGAAGTAAGATAGTACAGTTACGTAAGAGCTTACCGTAACAGTGGATCTTCGAGAGAGGCTCTTGCAGTAGGTAATACCTTCCTGCCCTCCATCCCCCTAGGCTTTTTCAGCTCCTTTTCCAGTGAGGAAAATATCTGCTTCTCTCTCGTCCGGGCCTTCCGGGCCTGTGGCGAGAGAAAAACTGGAAAGTGGGCGTCGGGGACGCCTTTATACCGGCGTCTTATGGCGGGTCACCTGACGAGGCGGTCCCTCGCATGAGGGACTGCTAGCTAGAATTTTCTGTGGGGTCCTGCCTGCGGCCGTGCCAGTCCTATATGTAATTACCTACTTCAAGAGCCTCTCTCGAAGATCTACTGTTACGGTAAGTTCTTACGTAACTGTACTTTCTCCTTTCTCCTTAGGGCACTGCATATTTGCCGGAGCTATTCTAGGCTGTTGATTCACCCATAAGAATTTACTAATGGATTTATTCCAGAGTCTAATGGATTTATTCCAGAGTTGTATGTCCCTCTGTGAGAGGGTTAAAGGAATGTTCTGTAATAGGTATAAGACCTTCGGTAGGGAATTCATTTGGATAGACTGCACCCTGGCCATCAGAGACAGTGTAAGAGGAGTCCATCTCTAAAGATCCGATTTTATTCGAGAGAGGGTGGAGGAATAATTCATGTTGTAAAGTTCCCTAGTTTTGGGGATTTTAATTCTAAGGTATGTTAGATCTGCTTTATCCCAGTTAATGGGAATTTTGGGTAAAGTCCTTTTGGGAGGGGAGGATTGCACAGTCAGAGCTCTGATTTACTAGTATTTATGGTGTATCCAGTAAGAGTCTCTATTTCTCTTAACATGGTGAATAGATTTGATAGCCATTTCCTCCGGGCAGGTAATATAAATTAGGAGTGCGTCCAGCAGTATGCTATTTTGTGGCAAGACTGGTCAGAGATTCATATCCATGTAGGTTAGGGATTGTCTAGGAATTGGGCTATGGGTTCAGCAAAATAGCAAACAGGATGTGGGAAAGGGACAGCCTTGCCGGGTGCCCCTGTGAAAGAGAAGCGCTTTGAGTGGAGCCGTTTAGCTTCACGAGCCTCCTCTGATCCTGTGTAAATTCTCAAATGCATCCCTGAAAATGGTTGGGAAATTAAACTTTAGCAAGGCTGCTTGAAGGAATTCCTAGGAGACCATGTCAAAAGCCTTTTGGGCGTCCAGACATAATATTAACAGTGGGGATTTAGTAAATTGGGCATGGTCTATAAGATATAATGTTCCTTTAATGTTATCGGTGGTGTCTCTGCCTTTAATGAATCCTGATTGGTCTGGGTGTATCAATGAGGGAAGCATGTGATCGAGTCTGTGTTCTAATATGCTCGTGTATATTTTGTAATCTTGATTGAGTACTGAGATAGGTCGGTATGAATCGCATAAATGTGGAGGTTTTGGGGGTTTCACGATCACCGAAATTGTGGCTCGTCTCCAGGAGATAGGAAAGGAGGAGGTGGTTTGTGCAGATGTTAGCGCCTGGAGAACTGAGTTTTTTAAAAGGCCCCATGTGTTTTTGTAGAATTCTGCTCCAAAGTCGTCCTGGACCCGAGACTTACCATCTTGGAAGATTTCGAATTACATTTGAAGCTCCAGTTCTGTAATTGGTGCTATCTATCGTTTTGTGGTTGACTAGAAGCACTGAAGTTGTAACTGGTCTGACACTTGGGGATAATATGTAGTTCTTGGGGGTGGTAGAGAGGAGATTACAGCATCTGGTAGTTATTTTTAAATGCCTCTAATATCTGTGGTGTAGAATATTTAGTTTGGCCTGATGTGAGGTCCTTTATTTTGGAGATAGTCGTTGTTGTATTTGATTTCTGAGGCAGAAGGCTAGGAGTTTAGATGCTCTAGCTCCTCCTTCATATAATGCGTTGCTGCAGCCACGCCAAGAGCCTGCCAGTTTTGCTGTCAGTAATTGTTGGATCTTTACTTGCGTTTGTGTTGTCAAAGGAAGGAGATCAGTATCTCCCTGCATGTGTGAGCCTCTTGGAGGAATTTAGTTTGTCTTGTAGGGTTAGTAGTTGGACCAGCCTGTCTTCTTTTGAGAGTGAGGCTATGATATAGCCTCTAAGTACTAACGAGGGTATCCCAGAGGGTTTGTGGGGTAGTCTGTGGTGAGGTGTATTCTCTGATAATTTGTGGATCCTTTTGTCTAATGAGTCCCGGGAATTTTATCTCGAAAAGAGACGGTTGAATCTCCATTGGTATTTATTTATCTTTCTCAATAATTAAGGTCAAGATAATGGGGGCATGATCAGATAGGCATATGTTGTGAATTTCCACTGTTGAGATTGAGTCAGGATGTTCCTTTCCTAAGCAAAAGTAGTCTAGTCTGGAATAGTGTTTAAAAGTGTGAGGAGTAGTAAGTAAATTTTACTGTGAGGTGCAGTTGTGCATAGCGTCACTACCGCCTACTGTCCTGAATAGAGGCAACAAATGCTTTTGTCCCAACGATTGTGGAGGGGGATGGGTCGCCGATGAGTCCAGGGAGGGGTTAAGGAGGCAGTTAGTCTCCACCAAGGACTAAAATTCCCTGTTGCCTGACCAGGATGGCATCCATTAGATGCTGCATGGTGGAGGCATCTTAACCCGATGGGACATAAAGACTACGTACTGCTAAGATTTGTTGGTTCAGTCTGACTACCGCCAGTGCCAGTCTACCCTCTTTATCGGCGTACTGATCGAGTAGTTGTAATTTGGAGTGTTTCGGTATTAAAATTACTGAGCCTCTTTTTCTTCCCCTCTGGAATTAAGATTCAGTAATCTGAGTGAACCCAAACTTGAGTAGCTTGTGATGCTCAGCCGAGGAGAGGTGTCTCTCTTGTAAAAGGAGAATGTTCGGGTTCAGTTTTTTGAGAGCTCTAAGTGTCCGATCCCTCTTGATAGGGCCAGCCAGTCCGTTCACATTATGAGATATAAGTTTAAAAGGGTGTTGCATTACTATCTATGTATGGGCTTTTCATCTTCATCAGGACCTCCCCTAGGTAGCAGTGACCCACCCCCAGGATCTCCAAATGCGTATAACCAGTGAGACCCATACCAGAAGCAATAATTCAGTATTATGTAATCGAAAAATAATAAAGAAAAAAAAGAAATTTGCCAGAAGGAAAGAACTATGAAAAACTTAACTTGCCAACTGGGCATGCTTGGGAAGGTATTTACCCAATAGGTTAGAATGATAACTATGTACAAACCCCTGTTGTGGGGGATGTGTGTGACTTCCAACAATGCGTGCTCAGGTAGGGCAGGCATTAGGGAACGGACATTTGACCGTTCAGGAGTGGACTCCCACGCCACCAGTTGGAGTGGGGCCCTGGGGAAACTACTGCCCCTAAGTCTGGTAGGGAAGAGGGTGAGAGTAGAGATAACAAACATCAGGGGTAGGAGAACATTAATTGTGATTGGTGGGGAATGGGGAAGATCTTGGGGAGGGAGGTGCAGGATCTTTATGGTGAGAGCTTAGCTTAAGTGATAATCTCCGATCACGCCCCTTTTGAAATGAGGTTGTGTCTAGGGGAGACATAACTGGTCCAAGCCAAATCTGATGACCCTGCTTTTGACACAATTTGGTGTCCCTAGGTATATAGGGGCAACTCCGTGTACCCCTCTCCGGGACCTTTCCATGATCAGGGTTTTTTTTGAAATGTAGCCTGTTCCAAAGTAACCTCGGGAATTCTCTATGAAATCCATGAATACAGAGTCTGTCTGCATCTATTTCCTTCTGAGGGGAGATTGGGGGATCATTATCATGTTCTAAGACCAGGGTCGCTGTCTGGGGAGGCAGGGGACAGGGGGCTCCCGGGATGTGTTCGTGGCTAAGGGTGACTACCTCAGTTTGCTTGATAAGAAGAGCAACCATTCATTGTGGAACCTGCAATACCAGCATTAACTGGGGGTCCACCAGAGAGGGCCCCCATTGTGTTCAGGCATGGGGCCGGGGGAGTGGAGGAACACAGGGGATCAAGAGGAGGCACTACGAAGCTGTCTGCCGGTGTGAAGGACAAAGACCTAGGTCCGGTCCAGGTCAGGTAGGAGGGAATATTCAGGACATGCCTCGGTCGGAGTTCCAACCACGTCCTGTGCCCTCCAGGAGGGCTTGAGTGCTGGGGAGCCCCCGATCCTGGGTGTCAATAGTATTGCCTGGTCTTGGGAAGTGAGATGAGATAGGGGCCAGCCCACCTGCCAGAAGACCCCCATGTATTACCCTGTCTAGGACATGTGTCCAGTTGTCATTTTAACTCTTCGGGTTGAAATACCCTCAAGTGCCACCGAGCTTCTCAAGGTCAGGGAGGTCCTATGACTGCGCTCTATTTAACAAGCATGTGCCGTCATAATAAGAGCCTTTTTTTTTTTTTTTTAAAGCAAAGTCTCCCAGCCGTGACAGGCATCTGGGGGTCCCATCAGCCCATCTCTGACACCGGTCGTTTCTGACAAATCCCTATTTAGCGGGAAAGAACCAGAAGAAATGAGCTCCCGACCCCTCTAGAAACTAGCGGGTCTGTATTCTCCCGCCTTGCTCCATCCAGTGGCAAAGCTTACTATTTACTGGTTCTGGAATAAGGGAGCACTTCCTGGTCTCGACGTATAGGGATCGCCAGCCCCACCCACCCCCCAATTTCCATTGGTATCGGGGATAGCACAGAGAGAGCCCCACTCCCATAGCACAAACGGATGAATCTGACGGTCAGTGCCTTCATAGAGTGTATTCTGGCCCCCAAAGAAGACAGCGAACCGGCACTGGGTAGAGAATTATTGTATATCATCAGGTAGATCCAGGGTGAGAAAACATAGATTGAGGCTCCATGTAAACCCTCTGAATCTGGGGTCGCCTCGAGACCCCTCTCTCCCCCAGCGTCCGCTCACTCTCTATGTGCCAAGCGCTCTGGAAGCATGTCAGCCTTTCTGATTGCAGTTAAGGTGCTTTGTTGGTCTGGGAGTTGTTAGGCTGATATTGATTTTTGAGGGACACTTTTTTCGAGCGCTTTCCCAGAGCAGAGTGTGGGTGGTGTCAAAGAAAGATCACGTTTCTTAATAACTGTGCAGTTCTCCACAAGGTGGATCTGAGTTGGTTGTGCTGAAAGAGGGGAAAAAAAAAAAAGGGATGGGTTGACTAGCTAGCTGGAGCATGGCATCTCAGGAGTTCACAAACAAATCATTAACTGCTTAACCAGTCAGCTCTCATTCCTGCTTAGTGAGCGGAAAAGGCTTTTACTGTAGAATTCTAAGGTCGGGTTGGATGTCTAGTAAATCAAGAAATAGGGGATCTCTGAAGCTACTAAAGGACTTTTATTTAGGGACTCCCAACTGTAATTTCAAAGTGAGGGTGGAGGGACTCGAACCTGCCAGAGGGGCACAGGGGAAGATCCACTTCTCTGCTCCTCGTCCGTAGAATAGATGTAAAGCCGGCGCCCATCATGGGGGGGGGAACTGGGGGAAGCCCCACCCGGAGGCCTAACCGAGTTCCATGTCTCCTAGGAAGCTATAGGTATCCCGGGGAGAGGGAATATTCCAGCCTTCCACTCCAAACACTTTCAGGGCCATGTGCCCTAGGGAGACAAGACAGGGAGTGAGCCCACCAACCAAAAGTTCCACCTCAAACTATCAGGCCGAAATAGCTAAGAGTGTTGCCAGACCTCACCAGGCCGAGAAGACCCTATAACTGTGCTCTATTTAATGAGCAAATGCAGACTTGAAGAGGGAGCTCATTTAAATATAATCCCCAAGTCCTGGCTGGTATCCGGGCCTGAGCAGACTGTCAGACCACCTGGGCCCTTTCAAGCCAGCACAGACACTGGTCTTTTCTGTCAATCCCTTATTTACTGGGAGAAAATTGGAAAGAATGAGCTCCCAGCTGGTCTAGGCCAGTGTTCTCCTGTCCGGTTCCGTCCGGCGACAAAACATCAAAACTGATAGATTTTCCAGTATGAGGGCTTTTCATGATTAACTGTGTGTGGCTCACCCCCAGCTCACTCCTCCCCAAGCTTCATTCGCCCCACGGTCTGTGCAGAGATACCCTCAATATTCTGTCACCCTCGTGACCCAGTCAGAGGGACCCAGTGGGCTCACCTTTCATAGGGCGCTCCCCTCGCCTAAAAACGGAACACAGGCATTAATTAGATTAATTGTGTGATGCCAGATAAGTCCGCTGAGGAGAGAATTACATGTTAAAACAGCATATGAGTCTACTAATTTTTGGGATCTCTGTGGGATCAACCCTCAAGCCCCCTTCCCTCCACTCACTGTGTACCACAAGTTCTGGAAGATTTTAGTTCTATTGTCTAGAGAATAGTGCCAGCATTTTCTTGATTGAAGCTATGTTGGCTCTCTGGTCCGATGGTTGCCTAGCTGATATCAATCCTTGAGGGTCTCTTTCTTTGAGCAATTTTTTTTGGTTGGCAAGTGGTTGGTGGGGGAACGAGACCATGCTTCTTAAAATCTGTGCAGGCCTCCTCGAGCAAGTCGTACGATTGTTGCCCCGATGGAAATTGAACAATCAGTCTGCTGGGGTATTGTGTTCTAAATTTGAGTTTCTGTTGCCTAAGGATTGGAAATAGTGGAATGTAGGCCCGTCTTCGTTGCATGGTGACAGAGGCGTAGTCATTATCCACAAAAACGCGATGTTCTCCACAGTAGAGGTGGGATCTAGCCCAGGCTTGCTTTAAGATGAACTCTTGTTTGAAATCTAAGGAATTTAATGACGATGGATCTGGGGCGTGCTGCCGGCTGCATGGGCTTTGGACCTAAGGCTCGGTGCAGTCTTTCTATTTCAAAATTGTAGTCTGAGGGCAGCGTGAGAGCCTCCCGGAGGAAGGCCTCCACGAAATTTAGTAAATTTGGGCCTTCGCTGGTTTCGGGGATGCCATGTATCCGTAGATTCTGACGACGGCTGCGATTTTCAGCATCTTCTTGTCGATCCACAGTGAGCTGGCAGGGATGAGCCACTTGATTGAGAGTGTCTTGCAATTGTGATGTGAAGACAGTTTGTTCTGATGTCCTGTTATCGAGGGATGCCACCTCAGAGTGTAGATCGGCAAGATCTTTTTGGAAGGATTCTTGTGTTTGCTTGAATTTTTGGAAATCTGACTCGAACTCCTGAAGTTCCTGCAGTATTTTATCTAGTTTACTCTCCATTTTAGTTGGCTGATTCAGTTTAGGTTTATTCAGTCTCTTGGGCCTGGACATTTGTTGTAGGTGCGTGGAGGCTCCGGAGTCTGTTGCGTCCCCTTCCGAGTTTTCTGTGTCGGTAAAGTGTGGCAAATCTATTAAGTCCCCCACGCAGGTTATTTGCAGCCATAGGTTGTTAAGTCACTTCTTATTGAGTTTGCTTAAATTTGCAGCTGTTTTTTCAACTTTAATACGGGGAGAGGTCGGGAGCACGATGTCTAAGCAGCCACGTAGTCGGAAGCTGCACCGGAAGTCTGGTCTTTAATAATCTTATCCAGAAGTTCAAGGTCTTGATGATATGTGACTACTAAGGGTATTCTGTTTGTAGCTGTCTTTTCTTTATACTGAAGTAGTTGTTATCTTGGTACTTGTGTTGCACGTTCTGTTGTCCTGTCAGTTTCTCTGGGAGAGTGTCCCTGCTCAATAAAGGTGTTTTTCAGCATAGCCAAATGTGTATCTCTGTCCTCCTCATTTGAAAAGATACAGTGATATCGGAATGCTTGGCTGTACATGACAGATTTTTTTGTGTGGTTTGAGTGATTACTTTTCTTGTGTAAGTATATCTGTCTGTCGGCTTCCTGTAAATACATGTATGTAAGGTTCCACCCTTAATGGTGACTGTGGTGTTCAGAAAATTGAACATTGGTGGTAGAATACTCCAGGGTAAGCTTTACGATAGGGTGAAGGTTATTAAGTTCCTGATGAAAATCTTTAAGTGCATCTGTGCCCTCCGTCCAAATATTTGACTGGGCAGTCAGAAGAGATGGACAAAGGGCAGAATAGAAGACAGAATAGATCCTTGCTTTTAACACTTTCTTCATTACAAATGGGACAGGGTCTGATTCGACCCTGTTGCAATCATATTTCGTCTTAAGTTAGAGCAACATATTGGAATGTTGCGCTAACTGCTGTGCAAAGCTCAGTGTGTGAATGCTATCTTGCACAAGCCACTAAAGATGGTATATAGGAAAACATAGCACAACAGACTTTAACAGTGCTAAACAATTTCCAGTATATCTTCTGTGTACACTGCGGAAAGAAAAGTCCTACCCTTTAGTGGAGCACAAAGCACACTGGGATCCACTTGTGCAACCACCCGACCTGGCTGAGTACTGTAGGTAGGCTGAGCCGTTTGCGAGGCACAAACAGCATAACGCTGCAGTATTGGTACAGAAGATGCTAGTGACCCTATTGAACATGTGTGGCACTACCACCCTCTTACTAAATACTTACCACATCATACAGTACAAGCTTATTAAACATGACCCAGCTGGCATATCGGTACAGTAGTTGCCAGATGTTGCTGTAAAATCATGAAAACTAATTTTACAGACACATCTTGCAACCACTGTTTTCAATTGTGGGGGAGGGGTTGTGGGAATCCAGTGTGTCGCTGGACACTGGGAGATCAGTGTAACTGGACCAGGGAGCAGGAGCGGGGGTGCAGCTGGACACCAGGGATAATGTGTCAAGGGATGGAGGTCTGAACTATTTGTACAAGGTTAAAGCTTTTTTGTGGATGGTAACCTGTACTGTGCAAACAGCCTGTCAGCACCTGCAAAAAGCTTCCGGTATGACTCTCTGCACTGTCTGCATGACTCCACCTCTTCTTCTTTGAAAGCATTCATGCAGTGCTGTAGCGTGTTTGTGTTTACTGCTTTGCTGTAGGCAAACTGAGGCCTCCAGTATAGTTAACCCTATTCTTAGTACAGAACCAAATAGTAAAGTTCAGTCTACATGGAGGAAAGGCTGTTTGCACTCTGCAGATACAGTATGCTGATGTCCTCTGTGTTTAAGCTGAAAGTCTAAAACCATATAGTATTTTGACACTCCTCTGAATGCTTTAGCCAAATGTTAAAACTTTTTAAAATGTCATCAAATTTTGATCCACTACCTGTGGAACCATCAACAATATACCATCCTTAGTGGCTTGTGCAAGGTAGCATTCACACACTAAGCTTGTGTAGCAGTTAGCATGACATTCCAGTATGCTGCTCTGACTGTGATCCACTGCCTAAGGAACTGCATGCTTGAATTCCACCACTGTTTTTGTCTCCACAACCTCCTCCGGAAGGCCGTTCTATGCATCCACAACCCTTTCTGTGAAAAAATCCTTAAACTGTAGTAGCAATTTTACTACAAGGGACATTGTCAACCCTTTTTGTGTCATACTGTTTCATTTTGAAAATCCACATTTTCTGATTACTTAACCTGCTCTAAAACTCATTGGTATTTCTGGGGGTTTTAATCTGCTCAATTTCTTAGTGGAACTGAATTGCATAGTAAGTAATGTAATTATACCCAACCTTGTTTTTTTCAGATCCTTGATCTGATCTTATTGCTCACTTCCCGAACATTAGGAACACCACCAAACAGTGCTGCCACTCATGGTACAGTAGTCTCCTCTGCTCCCACTGCATCTCGAGTGGCTAGACTGTGTTGGGGGTGTTACTAAGTCCTGGAAAGATGCAGTGGGAGCTGATTAAGGAATGTGAACAAACACATTTTGGTGTGGTAACATGAGTATATGGGCAATCTGTTTTTATACTTGGGGAAAAAAATATATGAATCCGAATCAAACTTCCAGTCCATCAGCATATTCTACAGTATATAAACCATCTTAAAAAAAAAAACAAAACTTTAAACTAGGGACAGTTTGAGGTCTAAAGGGGCTGGCTGACAGTCTCTCTTTTAAAATAGTCATTTGGTTAGACTGCATCTGGAAACCAGCTGTTACCAGCTCAGTATTTATTTCCTGGTAAAACTTAGGAAATAAATTTTGTAGTTAAAGGGGAACGTCCACATTGTGGGTCTGTCACAGCGTGTGGTAATAAACTTCGGACTAGGCAAATGTCAGTGGCTCAGTAGGTAGCACACTCTCCTCTGAGGCCGGGAGATCAGAGGGCTGTGGGTTCAGTTCCCACATCTGGCACTTGGGTTAATATCCCAGTACTGACACTGTAATGCAGCATGAGTGGGGTTCTGCATTTCTGAGGTGCTGTCTTTCGGATGGGACGTTAAACTGAGGTCCCATCTGCCTGGATTGGTGGTAGTTCAGGTGGATGTTAAAGATCCCATGGCACTTATCGAAAAGAGTAGGGGAATTTCCCCAGTGTCCTGGCCAAATTTCCCTCATTCACTAAAAAATACCACCAACAGCTTAATCTGGTTCAAGGTCAGTTGGCATTCATCTGTATCCCCTTCCCCCCGGGTCGTGCCTGAAAATAGGCAGGATTTGTCTAGTGCACTTACCTGGTCAACAAAAGCTAAAAAAATAAATAAATTTACAGGTTTAAAACACACCATGGTGTGATATTTCTTTTTCAGAAGTTAGAAGAAAAATAAATGAAAAAAAAATTGCAAAGATGATCACTACTTAACATCAGTAGTTTCTGATATAAGACAGTCCTGGATTCTAGAGCTACTAAGACCCTTCTCATCTGCATTCAACAGCTTGTCTGCCTCTCTTCTCCCTCTCCTAGGGCTGAGCCCCTCTGAGCTGAACTGAAGTGAACTTAGTGAAGAGGCTTTTTATATCTTTTGGTGGGGGCCACCTGACTAAGCCCTTTTCATTTACAACTTGGACATGCTGTTTCAAAACCAAAGGGGAGGGGATTCTGTCGGGATTTCCTGGTTCAATTAAAGGTACAATGTGTATATCCACAGATACTGACTCTCTATATTTATGATCCATAGTGATTAAGCACTTTTATAAAGTGTACCACATTCTCATACATAGAACCTTATACAGCAGCAGGTCTGTAGTGTGAATTTATGAAAATATCTCAAGGATTTCTTATACCTGTACTAATCATGACATTATTATTATTATTATTTTATATGACTTCTGATCATTTTTTTTAAAGGCTTTACTAATTGTAGTCATTCCTATTTAAAATAGCCTTCATGCTTCTTGTACATAAAGTGCACTTATGCACTTTACACAATACCTCTCCGGGTGTTTGGCACCATTCCATGGACTGGATGGATGGAAATGGAAAAAGAATAAAAAGAGAAAACTAGTAGGAATAGTAAAGAGCTACGAGAGGTGGCCAACCTAAGGTAGGGGGGAAAAGAAGAAAAGCGTTAACTGTTGCGCAGCAGAAGTTTTGGTAGCTGGGAAATAAGGAGATAGAAAAGTGGTACGTTAGTCACAGCCGAGGGTGTAACCTAACTCCGCCACAGGAGCAGTCGCCCAGTTTGCACTTTGTATGTATATGTGTGTGTGTGTGTGTGTGTGTGTGTGTGTGTGTGTGTGTGTGTGTGTGTGTGTGTGTGTATGTATGTATGTATGTAATAAAACAAATATATATATATATATATATATATATATATAATATGTGTGTGTATATATATGTGTGTGTGTGTGTGTGTATATATATATATATGTGTGTGTGTGTGTGTGTGTGATATATATATGTGTGTGTGTGTGTGTGTGTGTGTGTGTGTGTGTATATATATGTGTGTATGTATATATATATATATATATATATATATATATATATATATATATGTGTGTGTATATATATTTATTTTGTGTGTGTGTATACACACACACTCTCTCTCTCTCTCTCTCTAACACACTAAAAGCCAGCAAAATAGGCCAAATGGTTTGTCTTGTCTGCTTGAAAGCCAGCAACCTAGTGACTGCTCGCCTTCCCACCCCCCACTAGCTCCTGAGAGGGTCTTCTTTGGTTTCAGTTTCCCCTTGTACCTGTCCCACCTCTTCTTGAAGCCCTCCATTGTGCCCTCCTCTAACCAGCCTCCCAGGCAGTGCATTCCATGGCTTGACCGCCCTCTCAGTGAAATAATGCTTCCTACGCTCCCCTCCCCCCTGTAATTTCCCCCATCCAGCTTCCACTCATGGCCCCTGGTTGTCTCACCCCCCTCCGCTTCTTTAGCCTAAACAGCTCCTTGGTTCCACTCCTGGTTATTCCTTTTATATACTTGAAAACCTCTATCATGTCTCCCCTGTCCCTCCTCTCCTCAAGTGTGTAAAGCCCAAGCTCTTCCAGTCTCTCCTCATAACATATATATAAAATGGTCCTTTTGTGCTCTGTAATCTATTTTAGCTGATTCATCCCGATGGCTTCCCAGCCCTGACACAAAAACATAGAATTTGATGGCAGACGAGGACTGCTTGGTTTACCTAGTCTGCCCATTTTCCGTACCTACTTTGTCACTATAGACCCTGCTTGATTTCCAGTTCTTTCTCCTCCCCTCCTTCTTTTCCACTAAGACTCCATTATAACTATCCATGCATTCTTGAACCCCAACACTGTGTCCACCCCCACTACCTCCACTGGAAGACTGTTCCAGACATCCACATCTTTCCTTGGAGAAGTACTTCTTCACAGATCTCTCCTGAATCTAGCCTCCCTTCAGCTTCATTGCATGTCCCTTTGTTCTTGTGCACCTTTTTTCTGAAAAATACTTCCCCACATGTACCTTATTTTCTCCCTTGTGGTATTCTCTGTTCTTTCCCTCCTCTCTTCGGGTGTACATATTGAGGTCCTTTAGTCGCTCCCCGTAGGGCTTTTGATGCACATCCTGCAGCATTTTTTTTGCCCTCCTCTGGACAGCCTCCACTCTGTCTGTGTCCTTCCAGAGATGTGGTCTCCAGAGCTGGACACGGTACTCTAGGTGGGGTCTTTCCAGCGATCTATATAGAGTCATCACCACCTCCCTCTTTCTGCTGGTAATATCCCTCCCTATGCACCCCAGCATCCCACTAGCCCACTCAACTGCCTGGCTGCCTTTAGGTCATTAGATAGGATTACCTCCAGGTGTCTTTCCTGTTTAGCGGTTGTCGGTACCTCTCCTCCCATTTTGTAGTCCTCCCCCCTGCCCTCAGTTTCTGTTCCTCAAGTGCATGATTTCACATTGAAACCCAGGTGCCATACCCATGACCACTCCTCGAGTTTTCTCAGGTCTCTGCTCATTCTTTCCATGCACCCCCCCCCCAAATAGTGTCCACCTTACTGCAGATGTTTGTGTCATCCACAAAAAGGCAGACCTTCTCTTCCATCTCCTCTGCAGTGTCAGTTTTATAAAGATGTTAAAGAAGACCACTCCCAGTACTGATCCCTGAGGCACCCCCGCTGGTCACCCTTCCTTCTCCGGAGAGAACTTCAGCCACCACCAGGTTGCTTCCTATCCCCTAACCAATTTCTTAACCAGTTTACCACCTTTGGACCTACTCCTAAGCTGGTCAGCTTCCTTATGAGTCTCCTGTGTGGAACAGTTTTGAAAGCCTTACGAAAATCTTGGTAGGTCATGTCCACCTCTGCACCTTGACTTAATTCCCTGGTCACCTAGTCAAAGAAATCTATTAGATTTGTTTGGCATGACTACCCCCCATCATAAATCCATGCTGCCTCTGATTTTACAACCCATTTGATTCAAGATATTCTGCAATCCTTTCCTTCAGCAGTGATTCTGGGGACGCAGAATCAAAGCCTGGACCCCCTGCTACCGTGATTGAAAATAATTTGGATTATTATGCGCCATTGAAAGGAGGGGTTAAAGATAACTTATATGAACGCAAGAAGTGTAGTATCCAAAATGCACGAAATTGAGGCTTATGTAAATCACTACAGTCCTGATGTTTTAGCTGTGTCGGAAACTTGGCTTCGGCCTACAGTTCTTGATTGTGAAATTTTGCTTTCTGGTTATTGTATTTTTAGAAAAGTCAGGGTTTCAGGTAAAAAGGGGTTTGGAGGGGGGAGTAATGTTTTACATTTGTAACACTCTTACAATTGCAGTTATCTCACAACCTGAGGCAAATCAGTACTTCATTGAACACCTTGCCATAAGGATTAGTATTGGGCCCATTAAAAAGTTAACCATATACTGTATCTATAATCCACCAAAAACCAGTAAGCAGGGACTTCAAGATTTTGTGGGACTTGTGTTATACAGTGCTAAAGGAGAAGTCATAGCTGTGGGAGACTTTAATTTAAACGGGGACAGTAACAACAACCTTAACTATAAAACTGCACTAATGGACTCAGGGCTACAGCAACGTATAACATCCCCAGCCTGATTTAACTTTAAAACCAACAAGCACTCAATACTGGATTGGTTTCTGTCCAACAGAAACGATAATGTTATGTCTTGTGGTTGGATCTGAGTCTCATCAGTGACCACCACCCAGTGTTTGGGTTATGGAAAGGTGGAAGAATCTCTAAACCTCCCCCAAGATATTTAGAGCCTAGGTGTTATTCAAGAATGTCCATCAAAGCAAAAGGCTCAGCCAGTCCTGATGGCCTTGACCCAAGACTACTCAAGGCGGCCACCCCAGCCATTACACTACCTGTTACATGGCTCATTAACAGGTCCCTGCTACAAGGAACAGTACCTAACACTTGGAAGCAGGCTTATGTGGTACCAAGCCACAGGGGTGGCCCCAGGGAGCCAATAGGAAACTATAGGCCCATATCCCTTTTATGCATTCTATCAGAAATGCAAGAAAGGCTGATCTACTGCCAACTCCCAAGACTACCTGAAGGCAAACCAGATGATAGTGGATACCCAGCACGGGTTCAGACATAAGCACGGGACCGACACGGGACTCACTGGACTCTCCACTGATGTCATTATGGCCTTGGACAAAAGCACCCCTACTGGGGCACTCTTCATAGACCTGACCAAGGCCTTTGATTTAGTAGACCACAGCCTCCTGTTAAACAAACTGAGTGAGTGAGCTTGGCCTTGATCACCACTCCTTAATCTGGTTCTGTTGCTACCTGGCCATCCGGTCCCAACAGGTCAAATGGAGAGGGACTACCTCAGAAGCACTAGCCCTTGAGGGGGTACCACAAGGATCAATACTGGGCCCCACAAGGATCAACACTGGGCCCCCTCCTGTTTTCTTTGTTCGTGAATGACCTGCGCTGTCACTGCAGAGGCAGCTCAGTGGTCCAGTACGCTGATGATGCTGTTGTATACAGAACCTTGTCTAACCCTGCTGACCTGGGTTCTCAACTACAGGTGGACTTCACAGCACTGGAAAGATGGCTCCTAGATAACAGGTTGGTCCTAAATGCCAAAAAAACAAAGCCATGATGATCAGGCCGAGAACTCTAGGCCATGACAGGAGCCCTTGATAAAGTGCCAAATGTAGGTGCGAAATGCTGTTGGGTCTTTCTTGTCAGGCTGTGGAAAGTGTCCTGTTCTCTGTGAACTATTATTTTTAATGGTGATCAATAAAAAAGCACTTTAACAAGTAAAATTGGGGTCACAGTGTTTGTGCACCTAGTGTGTTAGCCTTATTGGCTTTTTTTCATGACAGGGGTCCCCTACTCCCCCTGGTTTCCTCATCAGGCACTCCAGTAGAAGTAGTGAAGTCCTTTAAATACCTGAGCTTGATGTTAGGCCAAGGCTTCACATTGAAACTATATGTGGACCAGGTAACTAGAAACATACACCAAAAACTTAGCATACTGTATCGCCTGAATCCCCAGTTGACCCCCGAGGCCAGGATCACTGTAGCAAAAAGCATCCGCCTCCTAAACCTGACTTATGCTGCATCGGTAACCCAGGGAATTGGAAAACAGGATGCAAACACTATAAAATAAAATTGCATGCTTCGCCACAATGTCCCATCCAAGGAGACATCACTGTGAATCGTTGACTTCCCTGAACTGGCCATCCCTCTGCCACCAACTACATTACCCCTTTTATGCAGTGTATTCAAACTCATCACTGACCACCCCCCAGCAAGCCTAGCTGGCCTTCTGGCCCCAAAGCACTCAGGCAGACAGCTCCACACATCTGGACATCTCCTGGAAGAACCCAGGGTAAGGACCACAGCTGATAGCAAATCTTTGCTCACACAGTTCCTGTGCTATGGAACAAGCTCTCTGACCACCTTCCGAGAGCCATCTCCTTGGGTACCTTCCACAAGGTGCTCCGTGAGCACCTGCTAGACAAGAGCACTTGCTCCTGAGCATAATGCAACAAAGTTATGAACTGCACTGCAAACCTTAAAAAAAAACAAAAAAAAAACTAGTCTCTCTGTATCCATAACTGTCTTATAGAACTCCTCTTGTCAACTCTAAGATATAAGCTTGCCACCTCCTGCTCTTCTTCTATACTATCCCCACCCCAGCCTGGAGATCTAGTCCTAATGGGATTGCACACAGGTCTTGCTCTCAGGGAGCTGTCCTAATGCGATAATACAATGGACTTATCTGTTGGGAACTGTTTGTCGCACTGTTGTGAAATGTTTCGATTGTATAAGCAAAATGTTTCTTTCTTGTGTAACTAATTCCGGGTCACCCCTGAAAAAGGGACCTTCGGGGCTTAGTGGGCCTACCCGGTCACCAAAATTGAATAAATAAATAAATAAATAAGAATGGATGTCCCCAGCTTTTTGAGTGCTCTATCAGAAACTGATTGGTCATTCTTGAATGCCATACCAGATGTAGACAGTGCTTTGGATTTCTTCCTTAACACTCTTATGGATGTAGTAAATAAATTTGCTCTATTAGTTAAAAGGGGAGTTAGTGGTAGGACGATCAAGTGGTTTGGTAGAAATTTAACTAAATTAATGAGGGATAGAGACGCTGCTTGGGGAAAAAATACAGGAAAAGCAGGATACCTGCAGAATTAAATTTTTACTGGTTCAGGTTGAATTTGTGTAAAAAGGAAATTAAGTTAGTCGAAATGCGTTACTTTTAAACAAAGCAACAGTCCAATATCTCCAATCCTAAACAGTTTTGGAACTCAATTAAATCCTTATTTATTCCACCTAGTGACAGTGGTCTCTGTATGAATAAGGATGGTGAGCTTCTGACAGACTCTACCCTTATAGCTGAGGAATTCAATTCTCAATTTTCTAACCTGGACCTATTTTGTGGAGAATTAGGTTACACAAATGGTAGTACTGATCCTAACCTGAACAGACAGAAATTTTACCTAAAAAAAAAAAAAAAAAAATGTGAAGAGTACCGAGGTTCTGAGACTGTTAACTAGCTTGAAGCCCGACAAGGCTCCTGGCTGTGACGAGTTATCACCCAAACTCCTGGTCCTAGCCACTTCTCAATTAGCTTATCCGATTAGTCTGATCTTAAACCTGTCCTTTCAAACATGTCAGATACCTAACTTATGGAAAAAATCATACATTGTCCCAATCTTTAAATCTGGATCACAAACTAACTTTTGTAATTATTGTCCAATTTCAGTACTGTCTGTCTTATTGAAACTTAAGAAAAAATAGTATACAAACAGCTCAGTGACTACGTTAATGCACATAATTTGATCTCCCATAACCAACATGGTTTTAGGAGGGGACATAGCACAGAGACTGCCTTGGTTAGGTTCAGGGACACTGTCCACAGGGCCACTGAGAGTGGTTATGTAACTGGGGCAGTGTTTGTGGACCTAACTGGGGCAGTGTTCATGGACCTAACCATGGCATTCGACCTTGTTAATCGTACTGTATTATTAGACCATCTTGCGAGGCTGGGAGTAGGGGGTCCTTGCCCTGTCTTGGTTCGAGGATTATCTCACCAGTAGATTGCAATGCAAGGTAAATGGAGTATGCTTATCTTACCATAGAGTCCAGTGTGGGGTCCCTCAGGGATCCATACTGTTACTGACATTAATTTAATTTACTACTGAGTGATGAATTTAACAAATTGCAATCTTGGTTTCTTCAAAGCAACCTAGTGTTGAATACATCTAAACTAAGTCAGTGTTTGGCTCGGAGCCTAAATTAAAAAAAAAAAACACTCTGGTAGTTTTACCATTAGTGTGTTAGGGGTTGGGTCTATTGATGTAGTTAACACATTTAAATATCTTGATTTGTATTTAGACCCTTCATTAAAATATAACATACATATGGACAAGGTCACTGCTAAACTACATTCCAGAATTGGTACCCTTTACCAGCTCATAGCACAACAAAGTTTGCTTCCTGTTTTAAATTACGCCTCTTTAATTACTGGTGCTTCATCTACTTCCCTCATTAAAAGGAAGGATACATTGTTATACAAAATCAGAAAGTTTGTTACCATAGCCCCATCACAAACTCACCATTGTAACATCTTGGCTAGTCTTGACTGGCTTTCCATTGAAAACCGCTATAAATTGGCTATGTCACGCTTCATTTTCAAAATATTTCACACAGGTAACCCCACATCACTTTATACCCTTCAAACAACATGAAGTCTTGCTGTATTCTGACTATTGCAGTTAGCTCCAGCACTTGAATTGCCCCAGAGAGAGAGAAGGGAAGGGTTAAAATTCTATGCACGGCATAGAACGTTGAGCTTGAGCTCGGTTGAGAAAACTGTCTGCAGCACTTTGAAACCCAGCCGTCAGATTCTTTACTCCGCCTCACTGAACAGTCGCTCCAGAGATTTTCTCCTTTGCTGGGTTCAAAAACTCTCTTAAAGTTGTCGGTTAGTCCCGAAATTATTCTGCAGTTAGTTCCACTTGTCGGTTCAGGACTCTTGTCTACGGTACTGTAAGTACTTGGATAGTTCTTTTGTGCAAATTGTAAAACTGTATTTCGGTTGGTTTGGCTGAACCAATCCTTTAGTAGATCTTTTGTGGATTAGTGTGTGGTTACCGGTCCGTATCGGTTTAAAAAAAAAAAACCTGTGATTTGAATGTTTTTTTCCAACACCCGAAACATGGTGAGAAACCGATGGGGGGAGTCTTGCCTGGTGGTTGGCCATGTCTGAGAAACCCAAGAAAAAAAACAGGCCCACTGGGTTTCAACACTGTAGTGTATGTGGGGAGGTGTTTGCTAAGGCCGATCCCCACACCACCTGTGTTTACTGTCTGGGGTTTGATCACCTCGATTTAGACTGCCAAACCTGCAAGAATTTCCCAAAGTCTACCCTGGAAAAAAGGTTAGGTAGACTTGGGGATAAGGAGGCAGAGAAATCCGCTGACCTGGAAGGCCAGCCCAGTTCAGTTCCACCGAACCAGAAGGAGTGCCTCTGACCAGGGCAATACTTTTGGGCAGAGGAGAGCCGATCCTGAGGGATCGGTTCCCTACAAAAGAAGCGAAAGATGGGCGGTTCAGATCCAGACTTTCATGTTCCGACCACGAAGAATAGCCAGAACGATTGGTTGTTGAATATACCGTCCAGTTCCGACGATCCGATCGCCTTCTGGCGGGGCTCGGTTCGGTTGGTTCCCCCGGTTCAAGATTATTCCCCTGAAGACTTTTACGAACCGGAGTTTGAAGAGGAGGGGGATTTTGACGCGGGTGGTGGTGGTAGTGATGATGGAGAAGAAGGAGAAGAAGAAGTAGTAGTAGTTGTTGTTGTTGTTCTGGATATGCCTGTGGAACCGGACATCTCCCCAGACAGACCTTCTGGTGTTTCCTCTCCTAGGCTTTCTGAGTCCCCTCCGCACTATCTGTTTTACAGAAAGGTGGCTGAAACCCTCCAGCTTCCCATGGAGGAGGCTGTGGAGGATCAGGAGGAGCCTGATTTTGTTGAGATGATGGACATCCCAGAGTCTATGAGACTGTCTATTCTCCTCCTTAAGTCCTTTGGGAAATGGACACAAACAATTCTAAGGTCTCCTAACTCTGTACCTCCTGTTGACAGAAGAATGGACAAGAGGTACACCTTATCAGGCTCAGATACAGAGTTTTTCTATCAGCAATGCAGCCATGTTGGGGTAACATAGAAACATAGAAGTTGTCGGCAGATAAGGACTGCAAGGCCCATCCAGTCTGCCCATTTCTTTTTCTACCTTATAAATGTGCCATCTGCCTTTGCTCTGTCAGTGGCCTATCTATTCATACTCATTTGTATTGCTCCCTTATGCCTATCCCATGCCTGTTTGAAGCCCTGCACTGTATTCATAGCCATCACTTCTTGAGGTAGGCCATTCCATGCATCCACCACCCTTTCTGTGAAAAAGAATTTCCTCACATTCCCCCTTAATCGGCCCCCCTCTAATCTCATGCTGTGTCCTCTTGTCCTGCTATTTTTCTTATATTTAAACATGTTAGACTCTTTCACCTTGTTAATGCCCTTAAGGTGTTTGAATGCCTCGATCATATCACCTCTCTCCCTCCTTTGCTCAAGGGTATGCATATTGAGCTCTGTTAATCTGTCCTCATATGTCTTCTGATGCAGTCCCTGCACCATTTTGGTTGCCCTTCTCTGGACTGCCTCAATTTGGTTAATGTCCTTGTGAAGGTGTGGCCTCTAAAACTGCATGCAGTACTCCAGATGGGGCCTAACCAGTGTCTTGTAAAGAGGGATTATTACCTCCCTCTTACGACTTGTGATACCCCTACTAATACACCCTAACACCCCCCTAGCCTTACCTACTGCTTTAGAGATCTGCTTGGATGATTTCAGGTCATCAGTGATGATGATGCCCAAGTCTCTTTCTTCCTTTGTGACTGCTAGCAACTCCCCTCCCAGCCTATAGGTGGCTTCAGGGTTTCTCTTCCCTATGTGCATGATCTTGCACTTCTTTGCATTAAATCCCAGTTGCCACTCTTCTGACCATTTTGCTAGTTTATCCAGATCTCTTCTCATTCTGCCCACCCCATCTGGATCATCTACTCTGTTACAGATCATGGTGTCATCTGCAAACAGGCAAGCCTTACCCTGTAGTCCATCTGCAAGGTCACTAATGAAGATGTTGAAGAGGACTGGCCCCAGGACTGATCCCTGAGGTACCCCACTTGTGACTTGCATCTCTTCTGACTGTATACCATTTACCACCACTCTCTGTTTTCTGCCCGTCAACCAGTTTGCCACCCAGTTGACCAACTTCTGACCCACCCCAAGCCTACCCAGCTTATTTATCAATCTTCTATGTGGAACAGTGTCAAAAGCTTTGCTGAAGTCAAGGTAGATGACATCAACTGCTCCCACTTGGTCCACCACTCTGGTTACCCAGTCAAAGAAATCTATGAGATTAGTTTGACAGGACCTTCCTTTTGTAAACCCATGCTGTCTTGGATCTTGTGCCCCTATGGATTCCAGGTGTTGCACTATCCTTTCCTTAAGGAGTGCCTCTGTAATCTTGCCCACTACTGAGGTAAGACTGACTGGTCTGTAGTTCCCTGCCTCCTCCCTGCTACCAGTCTTGTGGAGCGGGATCACATGAGCCCTTCTCCAGTCTTCTGGGACCTCTCCTGTGCTCAGAGACTCACTAAACAGTTCTGCTAATGGCTCTGCTAGTTCCACCTTTAGCTCCTTAAGTACCCTGGGATGTATGCCATCAGGTCCCATTGCCTTATCCACCCTGAGCTTATTGAGCTCTTGTAGGACCCTTTCTTTTGTGAAGGGAGTAGTGCTCACCTCCCTCCCCCCTGTGTCCATGGTGCTGAGCTGTGGGCCCTGCCCTACCTTCTCTTCAGTAATACTGAGCAAAAGTATCTATTTAGGATAGATGCTTTTACATGGTCCTCCTCCTCACATGCTCCTTTTCTCCATTAAGCTTAGCAATACCCCTCTGGACTTTCTCCTTCACTAATGTTTCTATAGAAAGTCTTGTCACCTTCTTTACTGTTCATGCTAGTGTTTCCTCAGTTTGGGACTTTGCCTACCTTACTGCCTTCCCTGCTTCCCTTAGGACAGTTTGGTATGCCTCCTATCTTCATCCTGCTATGTTCCCTTATATTTCTGAAGGCCAGCTTTTGGCTCTGACCTTTTCTACTACTGTATTTGAGAACCAAAGTGGTTTCCTTCTTCTTTTGCACTTCCTTTCTGTCTAACACAATGGGATGTTGCTTCAGGTATTGCATCCTTAATGCTTGCCCACTTTGCCTGTACCCCCTCACCTGTGTTTCTTTTTGCCAGGGCTAGCTTAACTCTGTTGGCCATCTTATCAAAGTCAGCTTCTCTGAAGTCCCATATTTTTGCCTTGGAATGGGATGATTTAGATGTAGTAGCCAAATTGAACCATACCATGTGATGGTCACTGGCTCCCAGGTGAACTTCTACTGCAGCCTGTGACAAGGCAAATATTCCCTTGGCTTCACACCCCTCAGACAAAGACTCCAGGAAGATAGATGCCATGGCAAAGAAACAGTACACTGCATCATCTTTGGGACTCAGGCAGGCTAACTATATGGCCTATACAGCCAGGTACCAGAAGTCCAGGTGGGACACTATGGCACTGGCTAAGCAGTCTCCCCCCCCCCCCGCTAGCCAAGTTGTTGGAGGAGGTGCTGCTGATGGGATTGAGGCATGAAAGGTGCAGTTTCATGCTGCTGTGGACTCCAGTGATGTGTCATCAAGAGTCATGGCTACATCTGTGTCTCTTCGGAGGATGGCTTGACTCAGATGTACTAGCCTTTCACAGGACACCCAAGCTAAGGCAATGGATTTCCCTGTGGTGGGTAGTTTTCTGTTTGGAGAGCAGACAGAAAATTACATGAAGAAAATGGATGAGTACAGGACCACTTATAGGAGTGCCCAGGCCAAGGAGAGGCAGGCAACTCCTCAAAGGCAGCAAGCTAGGGGCAGGGGCAGGCCTTTTCACAGGCCTTTCTACCAAGCGCAGGCCTCTTCTCCCTTTTCTCAGAGGGGGTTCTTTAGCGGGAGAGGCAGAAGGGGGATGAGCAGGGCTGCATCCACCCCTCAGCCTAAGGCTCCTGCCAAGCAGACACCCTGATGTGTCCGCCTGGGTCGACTCCCCCATTCCGGTAGGAGGCAGGCTGGCTTACTTTGTCCAGGACTGGATATCTGTTACCTCAGACAAGTGGGTCCTGGAGGTAGTGAGCCAGGGACTGGTTCTTGGTTCCAAAATTTTCCGAAAATGAGACCCAGATCCTTTCCACCTGCAAATATATCAGAACCCCTTGCTCTAGAGACAGAGGTTTTGTCTCTACTGGCCTTAAGAGCCATAGAGAGTTCCTGCCCCATACAGGGGCAAAGGTCTATACTCCAGGTACATC
The DNA here is from genome assembly GCA_016271365.2 of Neoceratodus forsteri. NCBI lineage: Eukaryota > Metazoa > Chordata > Ceratodontiformes > Ceratodontidae > Neoceratodus > Neoceratodus forsteri. Next base: position 543,662,283 of record CM057451.1, read on the forward strand.
TGTACCCCAAAAAAGACAGGGGAGTGGCGACCCATCCTAGACTTGAGATACCTGAACAAACATCTTTTAAAGCCATAATTCAAAATGGTGACTCTGGGAACAGTTCTTCTCTCTCTAAGGCCAGGAGACTGGTTAGCCTCCTGGATCTCAAGGATGCCTATTTTCACATTCCCATTAGGTGATCTCACAGAAAGTACCTCAGGTTTGAATTGCCCTCAGGCCATTACCAGTTCAGAGCAATGCCCTTTGGCCTAACTTCAGCCCCAAGGGTGTTCACAAAGTGCCTAGCAGTAGTGGTGGCCTTTTTAAGAAGAAAAAGGATTTCAATCTTTCCATATCTGGACGATTGGCTCATTGTGGGCCAGTCCCCAGACCAAGTCAAGTCAGATCTGCAGGTGTCCCAACAAGTTCTTACTTCCTTGGGGTTCCTTCCCAGTCTTCCCAAGTCATTTCTTGAGCCTGTACAGCTTCTCACTTTTATAGGAGCAGAGCTGGATACGGTCAAGGCAAGAGCTTTCCTTCCTCTGGAAAGGGCAACAGCCATTTCACAGCTGGCCTCTTCCTTCCTCCCTCTGGTCTCTTGACCAGCAAGGCATTTTCTTCAGCTTTTGGGCCACATGGCAGCTTCCACAGCAGTGGTCCAAGGGGCCAGGTTTAAGATGAGGGACATTCAGTTCCATCCGAGGGCTTTTTGGTCCCAAAGGAAAGATCCTCTTACCAAACTAGTCCCGGTTTCTCAGGCCCTTCAATGGTGGCAGAATCTGGACAATCTGAGACAGGGAGTTCCATTTGTCACTCAGACTCACTCTGTGGTTCTTACCACAGATGCTTCCCTGTTGGGGTGGGGAGCCCATCTGGGGGCTCTCACAGCCCAGGGACTGTGGTCCCCTCAGGAATCCCTTCTTCATATCAATCTCCTGGAGCTCAGGGCAGTACTTCTGGCCCTGTAAGCTTTCTCTCAGTCAGTACGGAACAAGGTAGTTCAGGTCAGGACAGACACCACCACCACCATGTGGTATATCAACAATCAGGGAGGCAGTCAGTCTACAGCCTTGTGCATGGAAGCCATGAAAATACGGTCCCTGGCTTATTCCCTACAGACCTCTCTGGTAGCAGTCCACCTCCTAGGAAAGGACAGTGTGCTAGCAGATGCATTGAGCAGGATTTCCCAGGGCCATCACAAATGGTCCCTGGACCCTCTGGTGTTGAAAGTGATTTTTTTCAAGGTGGGGCACTCCAGAGATAGATCTCTTTGCAGCCCCAGACAATCACCAACTTCCTCCGTTTTGTTGCAGACCCCCAGTCTTGGGCTCAGTCCCTCTGGATGGTCTGATTTTGAACTGGGAAGGGAAATTTCTGTATGCTTTCCCTCCTTTTCCTCTACTGTTCAAGGTTCTAGTCAAGGTAGGGTCACAACCTTGCAAAGTGATTCTGATTGCTCCAGACTGGGCCAGGCAGCCTTGGTACCCCCCTGTTGCTGTCTCTAGCAGTCCATCTTCCCCTGTCTCTTCCCAGGAATTACAACCTGTTAACCTCCTCTCAGGGGGTGATTTGGTACCCCAATCTTCGGTCACTCAATCTCAAGGCATGGCTCTTGAAGAGTTAGAGTATGCAGATTTGCATCTGTCCCAAGGGGTTCTGGACATTCTCAAAGCCTCTCGAAAGCCTGCCACCAGAAAAACTTACAACTCCAAATGGAAAAGATTCAGCATTTGGTGTTCCAAGAAGCATATATCCCCAGATACTGCTGAACTGTGTACAGTTCTGGATTATATGGTTCACCTTAATGGCCTAGGCCTCAGACCAGCTACTTTCAAAGTACATTTGTCAGCTGTTTCTGCTTTTCTGTCAGTGGGGAAGCCTTCCTCCCTGTAATCTCACCCTGTATTCTGTAAATTTTTCAAAGGATTGCTTCATACCAATCCCCCTTTCGGGATTGGGATCTTGCTCCTGCCTGGGATTTGAATGTTTGCATTGCTCAGCTTATGCAGCCCACTTTTGAGCCTATGTCCTCAGCAGAGCTCAAGTACTTGACTTGGAAAACTGTGTTTTTGGGTTGCTGTTACCTCTGCCAGAAGTATCGGTGAATTGCAAGCTCTGTCAGTTGAACCTGTCTTCATTTCATTCCATAGAGATAAGGTAGTCCTTAGAACCAGTAGAAGGTTCTTACCCAAAGTGGTTTCTGATTTCCATTTAAACCAGTCTATGTCTCTTACTGTGTTCTTCACTGATCATACTTCCTCAGGAGAGCGGAGGTTGCACAGTTTAGATGTTAAAAGAGCCCTTAGTTACTACATAGAACGTACAAAGGGTCACAGGTTTGACTCCCTCCAGTTGTTACTCACTTATGGGGAAGTAGGTATGGGCAAACCTGCCACCAAGAGAACTACTGCCAGATGGATTGTGTCCTGTATCCAATTCTGCTATGAGAACCGGGGAAAAATTCCACCCTCAGGCCTGAGGTCTCATTCCACTAGAGGTACAGCTGCATCTCTGGCTGCAGCCAGGGATATTCCTTTGTTAGAAATTTGCCAAGCAGCCACCTGGAAAACCGTTCATACCTTCACCAAGCATTACTCTCTGGATATCCAGGCTAGGAGTGATGCTAGGTTTGGCACAGCAGTACTTCCGAGTCTATTCCCAAAGTAGGTTCTGTCCCTCCTCCTTGGAGGTACTGCTTGGTAGTCTGCAGTTGTCAGAATACAGCAAGTCTTCATGTTGTTTGAAGAAAAAATTACTCATCTTAGTAATTATGTTTCTTCTAATGGAGTCTTGCTGTATTCTGACCTCCCTCCCTGCCTCCCCTCTCAGAACCTGTTTTGGGAAGTGGGTGGGCAGGTGCAGTGTTGCAGTCCAGGGGTGTCTTCAGCCCACTTTCTGTTGTTTTGGGTGCTTTGTGTTGATTAGTTAAGAATTGTTATGCTTTATTACTTGGGTTTTGGTTTTTGGGTTTCCTGACTTTATTTTTTTAGGAATCTAAAATCTTTGTTGCCAGTTGGCTAGTAGAAATTTTACAGTTTCCACATTATTAAAGTCCCGTGAGTTTTTAGCTTGTAAGAATCTGACGGTTAGATTTCAGAGTGCTGCAGACAGAGTTTTCAACCGAGCTCAAGCTCAACATTCTATGCCTTGCACAGAATTTTAACCCTTCTCTCTCTGGGGCAGTTCAAGTGCTGGAGCTAACTGCAATAGTCAGAATACAGCAAGACTCCATTAGAAGAAACATAATTACTAAGGTAAGTAATTTTTTTCTTTTGGACACACACAGCCCCCATATAGCTCACGATCATCTCATAAATCCCAACTGGTTCTCCCATTAGTGTGTGCAAACTCAGGTAAAAGGTCTTTCGCTTATTCAGTCAGTCAAAATCTTTATTTATTGCTCTGCTGCAGTGTGGAATTGCTTACCTGATGTTGATTGGTCGGGAGCGCTCCCTCGATCTATAATAAAAAATTGAATGTTGGTACTTGTGTAAAGGGATGTGTTGACTTTTTTTTTTTTTTTTTTGTTCTTCTTCTTCTCTCTAATCTTTGTTATGCTGTGTATTTTGTTGTGAGTTCTTGCACATGACTTCAGGTCGTGCCTGAAAATGGGATTTTATATCTCAGTGTACCAACCTGCAATTACAAATAAATGAAATGATTCTGTTAACCTCACCACTGATGTGAGGCCGACTGGCCTGTAGTTGCCAGCCTCCTCCCTGCTACTTTTGTGAAGTGGGACTACATCTGCCCTCCAGTCTTCCAGAAATACTTCTGTTTCCAATGAGTTATTAAATAGAACTGTTGGAGTTGCAGCTAGTACCTTCCTGAGCTCCCTCAATAACCATAGCAGCACCCTGTCTGGCCCCATTTTCCCCAGGCAGCTTCTCAGGCAGCCTTCCAGAATTTCCCCGTGACTAATGTCATAGTCAGGGGAACAATCCACATCAGATTTAATATGAGGAGATAAAATTTGGAGCTGTTACAAGCTCCAGCTCACTGGTTGTCGGTCTTGCGGTAATCCCAAAGCTAAATATGTGTCGCAAGACCTATACTTGGCATTGGGATTACTGCAGGGCCATTGACTGGCGAAACGGAGCTTATAACTGTTCCATAATATAGTTTCACTTATTGACTTTCCCATGCCTTATCCCCAGTCATGACATCGGTTGCAAGGGATTCTAGCAGGCCTTCTGAAAGGATGCCTGGCAAAAATATCGGGGCGGGGAAGCTAGCAGAAAAGTAAGGAAAACATTTTGTAATACACTGATAGTACAAATTGGGGCTGCCCCATGCCAGCATCATAAGGGTGGGGCAGCCATGCAGACGTTCGTTTTTTTTTTTTTTTTTTTATTTTATTTTTATTATTATTGTGTTTATGATCCCTGCTTCTCCCTGGCGGCCCCCTTCTTATCTGCCCCCACAAGCCCTGTCACCTGGCTCCTCCAAGGCTTATCTGTGCTTTCTTCCTTGGCCTGAGGACTGTGGTTGTGCCCGGCCACCGGTGCAGGGCCAGAGGAATGTCGGTCAAGCGTCCTACCACCCAGGAGGATTTCTCCTCCATTTTCTCCCTTCTCTCTCATTACTGGGGCACGACACATCAACATGTGCACATGGAGGCATGTGCACGCAGCGGAGTCCTGTAGCAGTCTCCCTTCTCTTGGTGTCCCCAACCCGTCCTACCTTCAGGCCCTCCACCTGGGGCAGTCATTCAGCAGGACAACCAAGCCATCCTCCCCGAGAGAGAACTGTCCTTCGGACACTTAATCCTCTTCTCCCCCCCGCCGACCCCCAGCACCCCGTGCCTGCTTGCAAACATGGGTTGCTGGTGTGGTAGGAGGTAAGGCGTGATGCCTCAGCCCTCCATGCCACTGGGCCAGCCCTTAGATGAGATGTTCCTCTTTTACAACTAAAATGCTTAGCAAAATGCTATTTTACTTTGGCAGATACTGTTAGGATATGATTTAAAGGCTGCCCTGATGGCCCAGTGGCAGCACAGCAAGCAACTTGTGTGTTTATTTTGTTCTTCTTCCCTTTCTTTTTACCGATTTTGGCTGGGAAAGGCACACTGAGCTGAAGCTTGTTTCCAGGTGTGTCTTGGGAGCACAGAGAGGATAAGTGACTTGCTCAGGGTTTCACAGTATGTAGTGGAGGTTGTGAGAATCAAACCCTGGTATGTTGGATGCACTAACTTTAACATCTCATTGCAATAACCCCTAGGGTTGCTGCCAGCCCCTTTTAACTGTTCCATAATGTAGTACCCTGTATTGAATCTCCCATGGCTGATCCCCAGTCATAGTTTTTTTGTTTTTTTCTTCCCCATATATCCCTTGGAACAGGGTATATCCTTGATAAACATGGCTGTTCGGGAGTAAACTCAGGATGCTGCATTAGGAGGTAGCCAGACCCCAGCAGCTACCGCTTGGCATTACCTGTGGTCGGGGAGGGATGACGTTGGGCTCCGGTACTAAATTAACCCCTGCAGTGAGCAAAGAAAGCTTGCTCTCTCTACAGGATATCACTCTGTACAGCTGAGGCCACTCAGTGGGCTACGTCCACACCAGGAAGGAGAGAGGAACCAGGAAAAAAGCTGGGAGGGGGAAAAAAACCCTGCCACAGAGGGGAGGACCATAGGAGATGCTGGGGGTAGGGACCTGGGAAGGGTGGGAGTTAATGGGACAGAACAGAGTATATACAGTATCTGAGACCAGGCTAAATACCTGCCGGAAGCACTATGGTCTAGAAACATAGAATGTGACAGCAGATAAGGACCGTCTGGCCCACCTAATCGGCCCATTTCCCCTACCTACCTAAAACTGCAGATTCTAATTGATCTGCAGCTTACCTTTTCTTTCCTACCTCTAGGGTTGCCTTCTGTCTATCCCATGCATTCTTGAATTTACCTACTGTTGTTGCCCCCTTGACCTCCGCAGGGAGGCTGTTCCAGGGAGGTCGACCATGAACATGAGTTGTCCCATCACATGTAGGGTTGGTGCACCCCAGGGTTTTGGCTAAACCTTTAATGTCACAAAGATTAGAGATTTAGTATATCCCTGGTGGACATGGCTGGGGAGAAGTTTTTATGGGGTAAAACAGATATGCTTTACAAAGAAATTGGGATGGGATGAGATTTTTGGTGAGGGGTTTGTGCTTAACATGTAAACTTGTGACTAAGGTGTAATTTCTGCTTTGCAGCTGATCCTGCTTTTGGGTGGAATTCCATTCTTGTGGAACGTATCTGGAGAGCTCATTGAACGTGCTGGCCTCGGACAGGAGTATGAGGTGAGCGTTTCTTATGGCCGAATTGATTTCACTTTTTTTTTATTGCCCTCATGCTCCCCAGCATCTCATGCCTTCAGGTCCCTTAGGTGCCCCTGCTGCCTGCTGGACCTGCTTCTCGCTGCTGGACTCCATCATCAGGATCTCAAGAGCTTCATTCGCCCAATAGTGATGGCCTGTCCCTACTTGGAGGCCTGTCAGCTACCTGTAGGGGGCTGCAACTTCAGAATGTCAAGGCGATTGTTGGGGCGCTGAAATCTATGTGCCGAGGAGGCTGGTGGCATGGGCTGAGCTGACTGACCCATGCCAGAGCCGGTGTCCCTAAAAGTCCTAGCAGTTAATTTTAGTCTTTGCCACCCTGTTGACCTAATGCCTGAGTGTCAGTTTTACAGTCCTGCCAGTTACAGATAAGTTAGAAATTTACTGCTGTGTTTTTATTTGGAAGAAATGTTTAAACCTTATTTCTCCATATATAAATCACTAAGTTAAAGATCGGCAGATATTGTGAGCTTCTTGATATCTGTAATATTTAATGCTAATGACAGTTTAAACAGACCAAGGATCTACTTGGGGTTCAGAAAATTACTCTGAAATTAGGTGTGTGTGTGTGTGTGTGTGTGTATTGGGGGGGCCCTCCCTGAACTCTAGAAAGAATGGTAAGTCAGACTAACAAATAGGCTGTTTAAAGGATATATTGTTAATTACCATAGGCTTTTCTGGTATAGATGATATGCAATAGGCTGATTCAAAATATGGAATTTATCTTTAAATATAAATATATATGTCATTTTTCCCACAGGGAATCTGTGACATCAAAAACTCGTAATACCATCACTCTGACATCAGAAAGTCATAATACTTTCATTCTGGCATCAGATAAATGGTATTATTTATTTATAATTTATACGAGAGGCTTATTATTAACTGAAATCAAGAAGATCACAACCCTATTATGCCATTGCTATGACGTCAGGTTGTGGGTAACCTTTCTTGAGTACGTCATAATGATAGCATAACACTGGCACCATTGTACATGTGCATTCCTCGGTGTTGCCCTTTTTTTTTTTTTTTTTTCCAACAAGTTAACCAAAACTGTCTCTCCTATTTCAGTCACATTTGAAGAAATGGGTCAAAATTCTTGAGTCTCGTTATGGCAGTACGACTGCTGGGGCGAAAAAACAATTCACGATCAATCAAAATTTAGAAAATGGAAACTTTGAGAAGGCGGGCCTAAAGGGGAGAGGGTTGTGTGGCCAGTAAGCCCACTCGGTATGCCGGTGGCGATGGAACGTCTTCGGGGTGAAAGGCAGCCTTGGTCAGAAAGATAGCATAGCTCTCCTGAGCAAACGTGTTTTCTGCCCATACATTATAAAACATCATGACAGGGATGCGGTTAATAACAACGCTGAAATCACCTCTCGAGGTTGCCAGGACAACAATAAACCTCTCGAGCTGTGCGCTCGAGGTTTACTATGTTGTCATGGCAACCTTTCGAGGTGATTACAGTGTGGTTATTAACTGAATCCCAGTCGGCCTCTATATTTAGTTATTTTTTTTTGTTTTCAACCTGGTAAGTGCATTAGACAAAAGATACCTATTTTCAAGCACGACCCGGGAAAGTACAGTAGCAGGTAGCAAACAATAAACAAGAATGTACAGTCAAAAATATACAGTCAGCAGAAAGTGCAGGCGGTAACAAAGTATCTAAGCAACAGCAAACAATTTAGGCAGTAATAAGGTACAAACTAACTAAAATACAGACAAGGTATAATCAATAGAACAGGCAATAAGCCAGCTCTGTGGCGCCAGGCAAAGGGGCTCGCCTGGCATGCTGGTGACCCGGATTTGCTCCCAAGTCCAGGATGACAGGATTGGAGGCCGGCAGGGAGGGCTCCAGAACGTCCTTTGGACACTCTCCTCCCGAAGGGGGGCATCCAAGAACGCGCTGCTCTTTGGCGGCTCCTGGTGGCTGGTTTCAGCATTGCACTTTGCGGCGTGGGTGACCACATGCATGTGCGATCATGCCAGGACACCGTGGCATGTGTTCCAGGGGGTGGGGAAAACCAGAACAAGGAAAATGGCCACCCGGATGACTGCAGTCCACCCTCCCATCGCCACAGAGCCCAGGATCACCCTGTGATGTGCCCTTGCCGCCCCCGGCAAGGATTGAAGGAAGGTACTGATGGGCACTAGAGTCTCCCCTCCCGGTCTCCCTGGCAAAAGGGATACACCAGGTTGGCTGGGGGTGGGGGGAGGGTGGCATGATGAGGGGCAGTGGATGGCGATCAGGAGGAGCGGTGCAGTGGGGCTTGGCCACCCGAAGAAGTGGGTGGCTGGGCTGGAGAAGGCATAAAGAAATACAAAAAAATAAAATAAAATGGGCAATAACAAACATATGAAACAATTGGTAGTCATTACAATAAATAAGGAGAGAAGGACACAGTGAACATGAAACTGCTATCTGTAAAGGTTTGCATCAAGAATGTGCACGCAAAAACAGTATCTAGAGGTCCCATGCCAGAAGCTGGTAAGAGAGAGGAACAAGAAGAAGCTATGTGGCACTAAAAGATTAGCATGGAAAAGGGGAGCACGTAAAGATTAGAAGATGTTAGGAACAGGAGCATTTGTCAGATAAGTTAAGATAGTTGAATAGTTCTCTTTTTAATGCAAGGTGAGATTGGCAGACCCTAAGAGTGCCAGGCTATAGGGGCATAATGAGAAAGTGCTTGCTCACCCAAGTTGGAGGAGAACTTTAGAACAGCCAGAAAGATTTGATCTTTGAGCTCAAAGGGTAGACAGAGTCAGCAGGAGTAAGCATAGAGGCCAGAGAGGCTGATTTGGAGGACCTAATGATATCAGTTGAGCAGCATAAAATGTAGAGGCACTGGGAAGGGAGGAGAGCCACTTTAAGTTGGAATAGAATGAGCAGTGGTGAGTGAGTTGAGAGGCAGATGGGGCAGATTTACATGCGTTATTATAAGAGATGTTCCATTTTAAGGAAGCAACTGGCATTGGTCTGATAGAAGGTGGGGGTCACATAGCAGACTAGGAAGTAAGATTCCCTGGGCAGTAGCGATTCTGGCTGCGGGAGTGAGGGCATATCGGATCTTGTATCTTAGTCCAAGCTTGGTGTTCACAGACTTGCAGATGTAGGAGTTATGCCGAGAGAAGTCCAAAGCAGGGTTGAGTGTCATGCGTAGATATTTTAAATTTTTGGTCACAGAGATGAGGGAGCCATCAAGACAAAGGATGACGAGGCCAGTGCATTAGTACAAACTTTTTGAGGGGACCCAAAGAGCATGGCCTGGGTCTTGTCAACATTTAGAACAAGGCAATTTGGGGAGAGCCAAGTTTGCACTTTGTGGAAGTCAGAGGTGAGCCGGGAATTGATGTCCATCTGGGACTTGGAGCCAGAGTAGAGTACTAAGTCATTGGGGTATAGCAAAGTATGACAGTAAGTAGGGGTGTTAGGCATATCATTTATAAAGAGAAAATATCATTTATAAAGAGAAAAGAGCAGTGGGATGAGAATGGAATCTTGAGGAACTCCAACATTAATAATAGTAGGGGGGGAGAGAGCCTTATTAAACAATACAAATTGATGATGATTACGGAGGTAGCTCGAGAACCATGTTAAGTCGGAGGTGGAGACTCCAAGGAGCTCAAGTTTATGTTGTAGAAGGGGGTGATTAACCAAGTCGAAAGTCTTGGTAAGATCGATAAAACTGGCCTTGGTGAGCATGGCCCTCTGTACAGACATTTGGTAAGACCACATCTGGAGTACTGTGTGTTCTGGAGACCCCTCTCCGCAAAGAAATACAGGGTGGAGGCCCTCTAGAGGAGGGCAACCAAAATGGTGTGCAGGGTCTGTACCAGAAGACATATGAAGAAAGACTAAAGGAGCTTAAGATGTATAGCCTCGAGGAAGGTGGGGGGGGGGCATGATAGAAACTTTCAAATACCTCAAGGGAATCAACAAAGTCCAAGAGGGTAGCATCTTTCAGAAAAAGAGATGTGCAAGAACAAGGGGGCACAATTTGAAGATAGAAGGGGGACAGCTCAGAGGTAAAGTGAGGAAGTATTTCTTCGCAGAGAGGGTTCTAGATGCATGGAACAGCCTTCATGAGGAGGTCATAGAGTCAAACAGTGGGGGAATTCAAGAATGCATGGGAAAGACATAAGGTAATTCTAGTGGGGGGGTAGGAGGAAGTAGGCTGTTGGTTAACTAGGATCTGCAGCATATCCGTTGGGTAGGGGAATGGGCAGACTAGGTGGGGCAAGCAGTCCTTATCTGCCATCAGATTCTCTGTTTCTATACCTTTGTCCATATTAGATTTAATATCACTAGAGAATTCGGCAAGGACAGTGGAGGTACTATGAGCAGGCCTAAAGCCATGCTGGGTGGAAGATGGCAAATTATAAATTAGTAAGTAGTCTGAGACCTGGGAGTAGTCAGCCTCTTCCAAGAGTTTACTAAGGGTAGGTAGGATAGCTATTGGGCGGTAATTTTTGGTACATTTAGGATCACCTTTCTTACACAGGTATGATCTTGGCCATCTTCCATTTACTAGGGACAGTAGAGGTGTTAGGAAACGGGTAAAAAAGTCAGGTGGTGGGGGAAGCGAGGAGAGGGGCAGCTAGCTTAAGTAATTTTGGTTCAAGCCCATCCGGGCCAGCGATACTGGAGGATGAGATAGAGGTAAGAAGACCCAAGATCTCTCGGCGTGAGACCCTACGAAGATACAGTTGAGGGATAGAGGAGCAGTTGGAGGAGGGGAGAGGGTTGTGAAGGGCAGGACCAGAGAGATTGGAGAAAAATGAATTGAATGTATTGGCAATAGTGGTAGAATCGTTGCAGTTAACATTACCAATGACCATATTGGGGGGGGGGGTTGATCTTTAATATTACCCAGAAGCCTCTTAGTGGCCAGAAACGGTTGTAGTCTCTGCAGTAGCAAGGGGAAGATCGCTGCAATATTTACTTTTAGCCAATCTGATTTCTGTTTTTTTAAGAGTTCTTCATAGTACAATAAGCAAGCCAGTCAGAGTGAGTGGAGGAAGTTTTAAATTTGGCCCAGCATTTGTCTCTGGCTTTTAGCATAGAGAGGACTGTGAAGCCATCTAGTAGTTGTCCCTCTGACCCGACATCAAGTGTCTGGGATGTGTTTTTCCTGTAGAGAGGTGTGGGTGAAGGTGAAGTATTCTACAGCAGTGTCAACATCGCGGTTAGCATTGAGGGGACCAGTCAGCACAGCTGAGGTCTTCGAGGAAGGCATCCGGGTTTAGAGCTGAAACGTTTCTAATAGTCTGCACGTTAGGAGGGCCGGAAGGGGAACTCGTATACCATTCACAAAATAAGTGGTCACTGATCAAGTCAGCAAGCGTACCCGTAATCCCATCTTTCCTGTTTGTCAGGACCCAATCAATGAGGGAGTGGTGAACCCCATTGTTAGAGTATCTAGTAGGGTTGGTTATTAATTGGGAGAGATGGGCCTTAGGGAGAATAGATTAAAAGGATTTAGAGTTGACACCGAGTCAGTCTAAATTAAAGTCACTCATAAGAATTAGCTTGTTTGCCATGACAGCAGAGGGTGGGTAGTCAATTAGTTCATCTAGACCAAGTTAACCACCTCCTAGGGGAATGTAGGTACAGACGATGTTGAGCTTCCTCGTCCCCCATATGACCAGAAGGGAGTGTAGTATTTCAGAGGAATTGAGGGAGGGGTTAGGCAAGAGAGTAAGGTTTTGACGAGGCTTAAAGAATATAACCAGGCCACCTCCCTTTTTTTGATGAAGGGCGATCTGCTGGAAGCATATGGTACCCAGTAAGGGAACACATAGTGTCAGGAATAGAGGGTTTTAACCAGGATTCCATGATCCCAGGAATATCTCTGGGTCGTAGTGAGAAACCCCGGCTTCAAGCTTCTAGTGATTCGCCATGAGACTTCTTATATTAAGGTAGACTACCTTCAAACCCTTGTTTGTGACCATGGAGGGGGCAATTAGAACATTTGGAGTGTTCCATATATTACAAAAAAGAAACAGGAAACCATCAGTAACTAGGCCATGGTCCACAGAACACTCTGCAGGGGGGGCACCAGGCCAAGGTTAGTAGGTAACATGTTACTGTTTACAGTAGGTAAGAGGACTGTAACTGCAATTTGTAACTCTTACTGCACGTGAGGAAAGAGTAGTTCACACTCAGAATAAGCTCTGGACAGGTAGAAGGGTTTAAAAAAAAAAAAAAGAGAAAACAAGACACCCTGTTTAGGGTAGGGTAACAAATTGGTTTCAGAAAAACAAAATGGAGAGGTAGGAGTACAATGGGAGTAGAAAGGGGGAGGAAGAGTACACAGAAATTTAAACAGACACTAGGCAAAGGAAGAAAGATCATGGGATTAGTGCCGTGGGTGTGGGACTGCAGTCTTTTGGGACATCTTCTGGAGGCTGAGGTGCTGTCCTATATTTACTAACTTCTCTTGGTTGTGGGTAGAGGTTATTGGACTCTGTGCCGAACTGATGAGGGTGCAGAGGGCCTTCTGCCATACCCTGGGACCACAGAGTCTGCTGCCCCGGATGCAGAGGCGTAGCGGATGTACCTTGGTGGCCTCCTTGAGGGTGGTGTTGGGAAGGATACATGTTCCTCAGCCTATACCACTGCAGAATTCCTCTGCCGTACTGGCGCAACGCGGGGTGGCCGACAGGAGGCACCCATTGCAGTGGGAGGAGAGGAAGTGGGTCCTCAGAAGTGAAGGCCTCATGGAGGGAGGAAGAGGCCCCCAGCCGAGGAGGAAGCAGCTGCTGGTAGAGAGCTCTATTGTTAGAGGGATAGACTTGGGTGAGGGAAAGAAGGGAGGGGGAGGTGACTTGCCTCCCTGGTGCTTCAGCTTGGAGGAATGGAGAGCATATTCAGGATTACTAGGGCAGCATGAGATGGGAGGGATCTAGATGCCATTGCTCTTCTGGGGACAAATGACCTGGCAAGGGACAGGATAGGTGTAATGCAGTATATCTTCGGGGAGTTGGGGAGGGACCTTAAACAAATAACACTCACAATGGCTTTTTTTATGGTGTTGCTTACATACAACTGGCGAGATGCAAGAATACGCTGCACCAGGGCATTTAAGAACTGGTTCAAGGCATGGTTGATGGCTTTGGCTGCATTAGGGACTGGGGGCCAGCCTGGGAGAATATGGGCTGCTATAAAGGAGACAGCCTGCATCCTTCGGGGAATGGGACAGCTATCCTTGGTTGGAGGCTTAAGTGCTTCTTGGATGAATGTTTAAACTGTCCAGGGGGCAGGCAATAAAACAAAGGGAGACAACAGTTGCCCTCCCCCGATGATGGAGCAAGTGGGGGGGGGGCAGAAAGGCAGGGATGGGGACAAAGCAGAAGAAAAGGGTGGTAAAACCCAGGTAAGCGAAGGTAAACAATTGAAGGAGTCAAGGAATGGGGGAAATTAAAAAGGTAGGAAAGTCAGGAGAGCTTCAAGGAAAGTAGTCACGAATAGGTGGGAAATCAGGGCAGCGGGCGGGGTGGAAGGAAGGTGTGGAGAGTCATGTGCGCCAATGCAAGGAAACTTGGAAACAAAATTCCAGACCTGGAAGCCATCATAACGGAGGATGGCCTGGATTTAGTTGCCATTACAGACTAGTGGAAGGACAATGAGGAACTATTTTTTTATTTTACTGTTTTTGTGCCTTGTCCCCCTATTCTCGGGGCCCTGTCTGCTCGCTGCCCCCAAGCCCAGGCTTGGGCACCAAGGGGCTTCCAACTCCCTAATGGACATTGTGGGAAAGCCCCAGATTACCCACCAGGTTGGGACCATGAGAGCGGGACCCTCCCTTCCCCAGCGGGCATCGGAGGCAGTGGGTGGTGGGATTGAATGGACTTTCATGCCAGGGGACTGGCATTTTTCTTGCTTTGCTGCCCTGGGGGCAGGGACGTGCAATGACGCCAGCATCTGCCCTTCCCCACAACACATTGGCATCGAATGCTGTGGTGTCCCCATGCCTCCGACAAGGGTTCGTCGAGCACTGGACACTCAGCCCCCCCCCGCCCCTGGAGAAGAAGAGCAGTCCCAAGGACGCTCAATCCTTCTCCCCCAGCTGGCCCTCCGACTCCCCGGGTCCGTTCCCAAACCCGGGTCATTGGCGTCATGAGTGGAAATCTAACCGCTGTTCCGGCGGGCTGGCCGACAATGAGGAACATTAGTACAATAAAATTAAGAATATATTAGTAGGTGAATAATCAAGGCCCCCTATTTACTGTGATTCTGTGGACACTGAGCCAGCAGCAAAAATAAGCACTGCCTATGGATATCGGGTCCACCCAGCAGCTTTATCCAGGCTCTGCTTGTCTTTGTAATCTTTTATTGTCTGTAATCATTTACCATTTATAGTTACTGTATAAAAAAAGGAATGGCAGTAGTTTTTAATCCACAGGCCTTCTAAACATTTTTATGACCCCAAGCATGGTTATGAGTATTTTCAGCAAAGATTGCTTTAGCATTTACAATTCCCACTAACATAAAAATAAAGATGGCAGTCTACGAGTTTGTGCCTGGCTCCAGGAGTATAATTATAATTATGAAATGCTTAGCCAATTACTCCTTTGTGAATAAAAAACACAAACTATTTATTTACTCCTGAGTGTTTGGTGTCCATAGTGGAGTAGTACAACCTGAATGGTACTTGTTTTGAAGCCCTAGTGGTTGTCATGGGGACGCACAAACTCGGACTAATTCTTAACCACATGCACAGACACAGAAATACTCTTATTGTGCTGCAACTGGTACCATAATATAACTTATACATACTGGTAAGCATACACTTTAAAATGTTTCCAGTGGGTCATATTATTCTCCTGTTGGAATACCATATGATCATTTGTCTGACAGACTAAGAAATAAATGAAAAACAAAATTTAAAAACGGTATATTAGGGCGAGCAGATGGATGGGTGTTATGGGTTATACGTAATCATACAAGTAAGAGATAAACTACTCTGAGGTGTTCGGTTGTGTTCTGATATATGCACGGTCATGTGATGTGTCTTATACAATCAGAACATTGGATTTGGAGCTTTTACTTTTACCCATTTTATAAGAATAGATATACCACATTAAATAAGGGTTGGTGCTAATGTTACAGTTAAAAGGTAGAAGCCCAATCCATGATTATAAAACTGATAAGGATGTGGAAGATGCAGGTTCAACTGACCACTTACACTATATGAAATCAAAATAATACAGAAACGGCTGGTCAGGGCAAGGATAAAGACCAAACAAAAGGTTGCTAAACTCTAAGTCAACATTTGGTAAGCAGTTGCACTCCAGTGCTCGTGATGCTGTCCTCCCCATTTTTGCCTGCCTTTCCTTACGCTTTGCATACTTTGTAGTGTCGCTTTGTAATCCCTGCTTCCCCTACTTTCAGCCATTCTCTTTTTGCTGCTCCTTGCTGAACTGTATACGAGATTGGTTCCTCGTGTGAACTATGTACGAGATGGGCTCACAATGCCCAGACAGGTTTCTTTTAGAACCAATGTTGTTTGTCATCACATGCACTAAATCTGTTTGTTTGAAAGACAGAGTTAATATGGTATACATTTTCTTCTAGCAGTCTGGTGCCTTGAAGTTGGTCTCCTTAACAGACCTACTGGGTGGCAACAGAGATTTAAACCTGACAAGCATACTTTAATTTTTGACAATCTGCAATTGTATATGGACTTATCTTTTCAGATATTGTGCAGTATGTGTTAAATTCTTTAAAAAGGGACAGTGTTTGTCCTTTTTCTGAGTGACCCTGTTAAATAGAAATGTTATTCTGAATTCAGTGAAATTCTGTGTAACCTGTGCAGTTAATGTTATGTCAACGAAAATATCAAAGCTACAGAAATTCAGAATTACACATAAGGAGCCAGAAGAACTATGGGTCACTCTGGAAATAGAAAATAGGACAGCCATACGACCTGGGGTTGTCTACAGGCCTCCAGACCAGGGGGAGGACATAGGCACATTACTGTTAGAAGATATACAAAACATGACAGCTAAAGGGGAGGTTCTGATAATGGGGGACTTCAACATGCCACATACAGATTGGCCAATACCAACAGGAACATACGCCAGAACTAGACGCACAGTGGATTCCCTGCAGGGGGAGGGCCTCAAACAGTTGTTACAGCAACCCACAAGAGACAGGGCTATCCTAGATCTAGTACTGTCTAACGGGGAAAGGATCACAGATCTCCAGGTACAAGGTCACCTGGGGGCCAGTGACTGTCACATGGTATGGTTCAATTTCACCACTAGAACTAAATCATCACATTCCAAGGCAAAAATATGGGACTTTGGAGGAGCTGACTTTGATAAGCTGGCCAACAGACTTAAGCCAGCCCTGGCAAGAAGAAATACAGGTGAGGGGGTTCAGGCAAAGTTGGCAAGCATTATGGATGCAATACTTGAAGCAATATTCCATTGTGTTAGGGAGTAAAGCAAGAGCAAAAGAAGGAGGAAACCACTTTGGTTCTCAAAAACAGTAGAAGAAAAGATCACAGCCAAAAGGTTAGCCTTCAGAAAATATAAGGGAACGTAGCGGGACGAAGATAGGGATGCATACCAAACTTCCCTAAGGGAAATGGGGAAGGCAGTAGGACAGGCAAAGGCCCAAACAGAGGAAACATTAGCACAAACAGTAAAAGAAGGGGCCAAGACTTTGTGTAGATACAGTAGTGAAAGAAAGTCCAGAGGGGGTAGGGAGTATTGCTAAGATCAAAGGGAATAAGGGTGAGTATGTGGAGGAGGACCAAGGAAAAGCATCTCTTCTAAATAGATACTTCTGCTTAGTATTTACTGAGGAAAAGGTAGAGCAAGGCCCTCAGTTCAGCACTATGGACACGGGGTGGGGGTGGGGGAGGCGTGCACAAGTCTCACAACAAAATAAAGGGTCCTACAAGAGCTCGCTAAGCTCAGGGTGGACAAGGCAATAGGACCTGATGGCATACATCCCAGGGTTCTAAAGGAGCTAAAGATGGAACTAGCAGAGCCATTAGCAGAACTGTTTAGTGAGTCTCTAAGCACAGGAGAGGTCCCAGAAGACTGGAGAAGGACTCATGTGATCCCGCTCCACAAGAGTGGCAGC
Source organism: Neoceratodus forsteri (assembly GCA_016271365.2). Classification (NCBI taxonomy): domain Eukaryota; kingdom Metazoa; phylum Chordata; order Ceratodontiformes; family Ceratodontidae; genus Neoceratodus; species Neoceratodus forsteri. Next base: position 543,679,681 of record CM057451.1, read on the forward strand.
AGGGAGGAGGCAGGGAACTACAGACCAGTCAGTCTTACCTCAGTAGTGGGCAAGATTATGGAGGCACTCCTTAAGGAAAGGATAGTGCAAGACGTGGAATCCATAGGAGCACAAGTTCCAAGACAGCATGGGTTTACAACAGAAAGAAACGTCCTGTCAAACTAATCTCATATATTTCTTTGTCTGGGTAACCAGAGTGGTGGACCAGAGGGGGTGCAGTTGATGTCGCCTACCTTGACTTCAGCAAAACTTTCTATACTGTTCCACATAGAAGATTGATTGATAAGCTGGGTAGGCTCGGGTTGGGTCAGAAGTTGGTCAACTGGGTGGCAAACTGATTGGTGGGCATAAAACAGCGAGTGGTGGTAAACGATATACAGTCAGAGATGCAAGTCACAAGTGGGGTATCTCAGGGATCAGTCCTGGGGCCAGTCTTCTTCATCCTCTTCAGTATCTTCATCAGTGACATTGCAGATGGACTGGAGGATAAGGTTTGCCTGTTTGCAGATGACACCAAGATCTGCAACAGAGTAGATGATCCAGATGGGGTGGGCAGAAAGAGAAGAGATCTGGAAAAACTGACAAAATGGTCTGAAGAGTGGCAACTGGGGTTTAACTCAGAGAAGTGCAAGATCATGCACATAGGGAAGAGAAACCCTGAAGCTTCCTGTAGGTTGGGAGGGGAGTTGCTGGCAATCAGAAGGGACAAAAGAGACTTGGGCATCATCATCACAGATGACCTGAAATCATCCAAGCAGACCACTAAAGCTGTAGGTAAGGCTAGAGGGATGTTGGGGTGTGTTAGTAGAGGTATCGCAAGTCGTAAGTGGGAGATGATCCCTTTTTACAAGACACTAGTTGGGCCCTATCTGGAGTACTGCGTACAGTACCAGAGGCCACACCTGCATAAGGACATTAACAAAATGGAGGCAGTCCAGAGAAGGGCAACCAAAATGGTGCAGGGACTGCATCAGAAAACATATGAGGATAGATCAGCGGAGCTCAATATGTATACCCTAGAGCAAAGGAGGGAGAGAGGTGATATGATCAAAACAGTCGAACATCTTAATGGCCTTAACAAGGTGAAAAAGTCTAGCATGTTTCAATGTAAGAAAAATCGCAGGACAAGAGGACATAGCATGAAATTAGAGGGAGACTGATTAAGGGATAATGTGAGGAAGTTCTTTTTCACAGAAAGGGTGGTGGAAGCATGGAATGGCCTACCTCAAAGTGGTGGATATGAATACAGTGCAGGGCTTCAAACAGGCATGGGATAGGCATAAGGGATCAATACAGATGAGTATGAATAAGTAGGCCATTGACAGAGTAAAGGCCCATGGCATATTCATAAGGTAGAAAAAATGGGCAGACTGGATGGGCCTTGCGGTTCTGATCTGCCGTCAACTTCTGTGTTTCTATAACTTAACATTATGACAGACTTTCACAACGTTCATAGGTTTCTTGGCATGTGTGCATCTGTATTCATAACATTAAAATGCTTCATTACCTTTACTAGGGAATTAAGGCTTGTGACGTTAGACTAATCAAAATTCATTCTAGTATAGTAGCTAGGTGCTGAGTTTATTAAAGTTTGTTCCTATACCTGCCTAACTATAACACTTAACTATATTTAAATGAGAAAACAGACTCAAAGACTAACATGTATAACAGTTGATTTGCTAACACAGCTGATGTTTTCATTTAGTATTCTGATAGACAGCTAATATCTATATTTCAGCAGTTAATAACGTAGGGCAATACTACCGATATTACCACCCTCCCACCCTCCCCCAAGGTAACCAGACACCAGAGAGCCTTTGTCCTCAGGCTCTCCCCCAGCTGCCATGGAACCACCTGCCACCCCAAAGGTAATCGGATGCCAGAGAGCCTTTCTCCTTGCCAGGCTGTCCCCTGCAGCTGCTGCAGAACCTCCCAAAGTAAACAACATTGCAAGAATTACTGCCTTTAACTCTGAGCTACCATTTCCATCGGAGGCGCTGTGTTAGCTGCTGCCCCACACGCGGCAGCTGTCCCACCCGCCTCGGCTCGTCACTTCCTTTATAGGAAGTAGTGATCACATGACCTGTCCCCTGTGTAATCTAACTCCCTGAACTCCTCTTTGCTCCCTGTACCTTCCTAGCACTAGGTGTTGCTGTTATATCTTAGTTATTTGCATTCCTGTCTCTAAACAGAATGTACCTTTGTCTGCTCCAATCACCCTGATTCGACTGATCCCTGCTGTTCCTGTGTTAACCTTACCTCTGCCCTTTCCTCCCTCCCTCTTCCAACTGCACCTTGCCCCCTTGGGATAGAACCCCTGTCCTGACTTTTTCCTGTCCATTTTTTGTTGGAACACTACCTCAGTGTTAATCCAGTCCCCCCATTTTAAAACTGGTGCCGAAATCCCGCACAAGAACAGGGCGCTCCTGAGCATGTGCGGGATCTGTGCTCCGGCCACTCTTGCACATGCGTGGGACTTTGGCACCAGTTTTAAAATGTATTTAGTAGCACTATCAGTGCTGGGTTTTTGTTCCAAGAAGGCAAATACGACTCTACATACTAAAATGCACAGTACAAGCAGTTTATTACTATGGGCATGAAAAAAGTTTCACTTCATGCCAGCGCTCCATTTCAGATGAGCATTCTCAGCATGGATATGCTTCCGGTGGTCGGCTCATTTAAGGTTGGATGGATCCAGAACAAAAGAGTAAAAAACTACAAAAAAGTGGTAATAAATAGTAATTTTGGCATATATAGGGACATAATAGAGAACCTGTTTGGCTAATATGTGCACAGAGTCACACTGCTGAGATTTGGAAAAAACGAGGGGCAAAGCTGACCATGCCCCTTTAAAGAGTAACCATTAATTCTTTTGTTTTAGATTCTGTGCTTTTGTTTACAGCGGGGTTGTTTTCAAGAAACAGGGATGATTGCCATGTAGGATTTTATTTTTTATCAGATTTCAATTCCTAAACCTCTCTCTGTCCTTAACCTTTACAGATCAGTCAGTCACTGGTGTTCCTAATGCTGGCCACGCTCTTCAGTGCAGTGACCGGCCTGCCTTGGAGTCTCTACAATACTTTTGTCATTGAAGAGAAACACGGCTTCAACCAGCAGGTATTTAGCATTGCAGAGGTCTTGAACACATTTTTAAAAGTAAGCAGCAATGCACAACAGGGTATGTGATATCATGGAATATTGTCCCGCCTTTGGTGCATTATGAGGCATGAAACTGTAGGCCGAGTAACTTCAACCATCTAAGAGGGATAATATCCCATAAAATCAGATACCTTAGAATGTATTATAGAAACATAGAATTTGACGGCCGATAAGGACCGCTTGGCCCACCCAGTCTGCCCATTTCCCTACCTGATGGATAAGCTGCAGATCCTAGTTAACCGGCAGCCTACTTCTTCCTACCCCCACCCCCTAGAATTGCCTTATGACTGTCCCATGCATGCTTGAATTCCACCACTGTTTTTGACTCCACAACCTCCTCTGGAAGGCTGTTCCATGCATCCACAACCCTCTCTGTGAAAAAATGCTTCCTTAAATTACCTCTGAGCCACCCCCTTCTATCTTCAAATTGTGCCCCCTTGTTCTTGCACACCTCTTTTTTTGAAAGATGCTACCCTCTTGGACTTTGTTGATTCCCTTGAGGTACTTGAAAGTTTCTATCATGTCCCCCCTCTCCCTCCTTTCCTCGAGGCTATACATATTAAGCTCCTTAAGTCTCACTTCATATGTCTTCCGGTGCAGACCCTGAACCATTTTAGTTGCCCTCCTCTGGACAGCTTCCATCCTGTCTATGTCTTTGCGGAGATTGGGTCTCCAGAACTGCACACAGTACTCCAGATGTGGTCTCACCAGCTGTCTGTACAGAGGGATAATAACTTCTTGTTTTCTGCTGGTGATGCCTCCCTATGCATCCCAGTATCCCCCCAGCCCCTCCTTGCTGCCCTCTCACATTGCTTGCCCACCTTTAGGTCATCTGATATGACTCACCCCAGGTCCCTTTCCATTTTTGTTGTTGTTAGTATCTCACCCCATTGTGTACTCTTCCCTGGTTTTGTTTCCCAGGTGCATTACCTGCACTTCTTAGCATTGAATCTAAGCTGCCATACATTTGACCATTCCTGTAACCTTGCCAAGTCCTTCTCATCCTTTCCACCCCACCTTATGCATCAACTCTGTTGCAGATCTTTGTGTCATCTGCAAAGAGACATACTTTTCCTTCTAGTCCCTCTGCAATGTAAGCTTATAAAGACATTGAAGAGGACCAGTCCAATACTAAACCCTGTGGTACCCACTGCTAACCCCTTTTTCAGAGTGGACTCATTTACTATTACCTCTGTGTCCTATTCTCCAGCCAATTGTTTACCCAGGCTGTCATCTTGGGACCCACTCCCAGGCTGGCTAACTTGTATATTAATCTTTTGTGTGGGACTATGTCAATGCCTTGCTAAAGTCTAGGTAGGCCATGTCCACAGCCCCTCCCTGATCTACTACTTTGGTCACCCGTCAAAGAAATCTATCATATTTGTCTGGCATGACCTTCCGCTGTGAATCCATGCTGCCTTGGGTCCTGTGCCCCTCTGGCCTCTAGATACGTAACAATTCTTTCCTTCGAAGTGATTCCATCATTTTCCCTACCACTGAGGTTAAACTAACAGGTTTGTAGTTTCCTGCTTCTGCCTTGCTCCCACTTTTGTGAAGGGGAATCACATCTGCCCTCCTCCAGTCCTCAGGTACCACCCCATCCTCCCATGATTTGTTAAAGAGGGTAGTCAGTGGTGTCACTAGTTCTATCCTTAGTTCTTTTAAAATTCTGGGATGAATTCCATCAGGCCCCATTGCTTTGTCCACCTTCAGTTTTAAGAGCTCTTTCAGAACTCTTTCTTCTGTAAATGGGCTGGTATCAACTTCTGTATCCAGTGTGTTTCTATTATTTGTTTTGGGTACCTCCCCCTCTTCCTTTGTAAATACTGAGCAAAAATATTTGTTTAGTATCTCTCTTTTCACAGTCACCCTCTGCCCACCTCCTCTCCCTTTACCTCACTATCCCTCCCTTGGTCTTCCTTTGCTCCCTGATGTGCCTATAAAGGTTTTATCCCCTTAACTAGGTTGGCTATCTTTTCCTCGGTTTGGGCCTTTGCTGTTCTGACTGCCTTTCCAGCTCCTTTTGCTTTAACTGATATTCTCTGTCCTGTTCCTTCTGTGATTCCTTGTACTTCCTGAATGCTTTCTTTTCTCTTGAACCTTCACTGCCACTTCCTTTGAAAACCATAGTGGTTTCTTACCTCGTTCGTTTTATTTGCTTTACACAAGGCTTGTTACCTCTGTGATGGCAGTTTTATTATTCCCATTGTTTCTTCCCCCCTCCTTCCTGCCCATTTGCTAGAACATTCCTTAGGCACTCACCCATTTTGCAAAGTCAGCCCTCCTAAAATCCAGTACCTTTGTCTTTGTATGGCTTGACTCTATTTGCTGTGTTTATTGTGAACCATACTGTTCGATGGTCGCTAGTTCCCAGATGGCTACCCACTTCTACATCTGTGATCCTCTTCATCTTCGTTTGAGAGAACCAGGTCTAAGATTGCTCCCTCTCGGGTGGGCTCCAATACTAGTTGTCTAAGGCATGCCCCTGTAGGCATCCAGAATAACCCCACTCTTAGAAGTGGCTGCTGCAACTGCACTCCAGTTAACATCTGGCATATTCAGATCACCCATCAGCAATATCTCCCCTTTATCTGCCATTCTAAGTATACTTTCTATCATTTTCCTTGTCCATTTCCTCCCCCTGAGAGAGGTCTGCTCTAACCCTATGCGGATGTGGTGCCATTGCCTGCCTCCAAATTGCCTACAGTGCTTCTTCTCCTCCCTGTTTACCCTTTTGTTCTGTTGCTTTGATTTCTTCTCTTATGTGAGAGCTTCCTCCTCCTCTCTTTTACCCTCCCTGTCCCTCCTGTAGATGGTGTATCCTGGTATGTTTGGTCCCAGTCATGGTTCTGTGTGTACCATGTTTCTGTGACTGCCACAATATCCAGATCTTCCTCCTCCATCAAGGCCACTAATTCAGGAAGCTTGTTACCCAGACTACGGGCATTGGTACTCATTGCTCTCCATTTTTTGATGGCTTTACCTTCTGTAGCGGCAACCCCCACTGACCTTTCTACCTTGGTCTTTTTCTCATTTAGTACCCTGTTTTGTAGGGGGAGGCTGGGATTTTCCTTCTGCTTATCAGTGCCTCCCCCCTTGACTAGTTTAAAGGCTTGCCAATGAAGCATTTAAACCGATTACCAAAAGACTTGTTCCTTCCTGGACAGATGCAGACCATCCTGCCAGTATAGGCTGGTGTCCTCCAGGTGGAACCCCAGTCCCTAATGAAGCCAAACCCCTGTGCTCCACACCATTTTTTTAACCATTTGTTAAACTGCATGGTGCAAAGTACCCTCGCCTCACTCATGCCACTGACAGGCAGCACCTCTGAGAAGGATACTGTGTGTGCTACTCGTCTTAAGCCCCTCCCCAACTCTACTAAGTCCTTTTGCACTGCTCTAATCTCATGATGAGCCAAGTCATTTGTCCCTAGGTGGACAATGATGTCCAGCTCAGACTCCCGTGCAACTGTTCTCGTGATCCTAAGGATGCGCTTCCTGTCCCTCCAAGCCATGGCACCAGGCAGGCACCTTACTTCAGTTTTCCCTGCTCCCCCCAGTTCTATCCCCCTAATAATTGAGTCCCCCACCAGGAGCTGCTTTCTTTCCCTGTGGTGCCCTCTGCCTCCTTCCTGAGGGCCTCCCTTGTGACAGTTGTCTGCACCCTCCTTAGTCTCCTCTGCGGGTGCATCCATAGGGGAACTATGCTCCCCAGAATGGTGTATGGATTGTGGAGTGTAGCAACTGACTGGGTGTGCCTCTGTTCCACCACCCTTACCCTCCTGAGGCCCACTGTGGTCCAACTGCTGTGCTTTCTTGTAACCTCTGAGGTAGTGGTGGTGGGTGGCTGTGGTGCTCCCTGGATGGGGGAGGTTCCCTTGCCACTGTCCAGTGCGGCCTGAAGATGGGCAACTTCCTCCCTCAGGGCAGATAGTTGTCTGCAAACAGGGCAGCATCTCAGCCTCCAGAAAGACTCCTGGAAGACTGCTGCCCCACAGCCATTACATTGTACTACTCCCCACATAACTGTCTACCTTGTTTAGTTTTTTTTTTTTTTTTTTTTGTGTGTGTGATTGGTGCGTTATGAAATATATGTATTTATATAATGTGTATGCTTATATTGTCAGTGCAGTGTGCTAGACAGGATATGACAGTGATGTGTGCCTTGCCCTCTTGAGGAAATGATGTCAGAACCCCAGGTATAAAATGAACTATTTCCAGGGTGGGCCTAAACTGTGCCCTCACGAAACAATCAGCTAAACGCTCTGACCTACGATCCGATGAGTGCCTTCCTGTCAGCAAGATGCCATACCACGACAATTTGTAATACTGCTTCAAACCAATTTGACAGAGAAAATACCCTGCTAATCAAACAGAGAAAATCCAAACATCCAAGTCAGACACAGGTAAACCTCCCCAGCCCCAAAGAGCCTGGTGACTTGTGCTCTGAAAACAGTCAGCCCCAAAACACGTCAGCTGTGTGCAGAAGGGCAGACACAGAAAACAGTATTTAGCCTATGTGGGTTTAAACTCTTCCTGCACTGAAACCTTAACACTTGTAACACAAGTAAAGCAAACTCCACCTCCCTCTGTTGATTGAAAGACTGCCTTTTCTGATAATTCTAAGTTGCTTATTTCACCCTTCAGTTAGAAGTATCCTCCACCTGAAGAATATTAACTTTCCTAAGGAATCTGCTTCAAACCAAACACAATTGTAAATTGTAAAGTTCACCTCCCTCTGTTGTGAGCACTACTCACTTTCTTGCAAATCTTAAGTCCAGTGTTGCAGCTTGCATCCAGAGGTAGCTTTACCTGAAGACTATGAGGTTATCTGATGAGCCTGCTAAAATTAGTACTTTTATCAAGGTCTGTAAGATTCTTCCAGAGCTATTGGCTGTTAAGTGGCTGTGATGTAAGCACTTCCTGACACAGTCTGGCTTGGCCTTATAAGGCACCGAGGTAAACAAAGAAAAAACAGTTTCCACCCCCTAGGGACTGTCTGGGTCCAATACACAGCCTGTAACCTGCTCTCAATTCAGGGCTTATGACAAATTCTTAGCCAAGTGAATACTCACAGTATTACAAATTTTGCAATGCAAACAGTCAATCACTAACTCCAATCAAGTCAGAAGGGCAGAAACACAGAAAACAGTAAAATCTTAACATTATTGCAGTTTTGAAATGGATCCACTTTTAAATTAAAGGGGAACTGTCAGCAATAAGAGTGTCACACCCAAGTGTGAGGCTGATCCCAGTTTGCACTTTGTGTATGAAAACAAATTTTTTTTTTCCCCACTTACTGGTTACTGCAGTTTAGTAGATTGTGTTAGGCTAATTTTGCAGCCTTGTAAGGTGACATTTCCTGTAGTCAGAAATCCCAGAATCCTCCTTCAGCTGACATCAGAGGAGGGCTGCAGAACTGGGAGATGCAATAGCCCGCAGTATACATGTTAAAGATTTTGTAAGCTGAAATCAGATGTTTGCTTGTCCCGCTGTGCTCACTGGGCTTAGTACATTCCTCTGACTGTACCTAGCCCCAGGAGAACAGCAGACTGGTAAACAAAAGATTACAGCTGATAAAAACTTACATACACTATAGGCTGTTTAATCTCCCACTGCTGCAGCCCTCCCGATGTCAGCTGCTGGGGGATTCTGGGATTTCTGTTTATAGCTCATGTCCTCTTGCAAGGCAGCAAAATTAGCCTAATACAGTCTGCTGTACTGCAGTTAACACAAAGTGCTATCTGGGATCAGCCTTACACTTGGGTGTGAGGCAGTTATTGCTGATGGTTCCCCTTTAATAAAAAAACATAGTTACTTGTAAAAATATTTATTTTCGTTGATTGTGGCATGAACAGCATTTTTCACAATGGCATTACATACATAGGTATCACTCTGGCTGATTGTGATCTTAGCGAATCGGACTGAGGATTTAGACTGTCCATTTCATATAACAAATTTCAGTTTTGGTATTCAAGGCATACTCTGAAACCAAATGTTAGTTGTATATCCTTCAGTATGTTGTATGCACAACAGTACAGCTCTTTAAGAGAAATATCGAAATACAGATGATTATAGGCAGAAAAAAGATCACGGCTCGTCTAGTCTGCTCTGGTCCTACTTACTGCTGCTCCAGCCCATTGCTGAGTGGGCTTAGTCTGAGCCCCCCACCCCCATAAGCAACTCTGTCTGTTCTGCTGGTTTATCCCACCTCCCTTTCCCCCACTGCTTTCAGCCTGTCCTATTACATCTGGAATCCCTTCACCATCTCTGGCTTGCACAGTGTGACAGGGTTGAATAAGGGACCCTGTGCTATTTGTTATGTAGAAAGAGTTAGGAAGGATCTATTCTGATCTTATCTGTGTCAGTCTTCACCATTTATCACCTTTGGGTATAGTGGCCGGAGGTCACGACCCCTCAGGAGTTTTTTTTTTTTTTGATGGGCGGAGTCGACGCACCATCGGCGCCGCCGTCGAGGCCGACTCACTGCGTGGCGCTCACGGGTTGGCCGTTGGGTGTGGTCGACCCTGCCCTCCTGCCGTAGAGATCTCACCTCGTGGAAACTCTATTAGCAAGAGGCATGCTGCTCAACCGAAGCCTTCGGCCTCGTTATCTTCCGTTTCTCGATGCTAAGTCTGTCGACGCTGCTTATTGAAAATTTTCCTGCTGGTTCCGCTGTCCGCCACCACTCGACGTCACCTAGTAAGACTGTTCCTTTTCTTTTATTAGTGACATCGAGTCTTGTTTTTGGTTGTTTTTTCCATAGGTCATGTCTCGGTCGGGGGGCAAGAAAACTTTGAAGACGGGACAGCCCCCTATGCATTGGTGCCAGTGCGGCCGTAAGTACTCCATCTCTGACCAGCATGACCATTACCTCACGTGTCTTGACCCACTACACGACATGGATTCGTGCGACGCCTGCTTTTCCATGGACCGTCGTCATCGAACAATGCATGTGGAAAGTGGGACGAGCTCTACCGACTTTCGGGGGATGGGCGCGCATTCGTCGGGCCAAGCCACGGTCTCTCGGCCTTTCCTCCGGGTCCCTTCCCTGTTCTATACAGACCGCGGAGGAGGAGACTTCTGCTTCTAGTAGCCTCACCATTACAGAAGCCCCTTCCGTGGTGCAGGAGGCCCAGTCCGTCCCTTCTGGGGGGGCGGGCGGAGGCACTGCCTTGGCAATCGCCCATTCGTGGGTGAAGGCTCCCCTGGTGTCGTCTCCTTGGGTTGGGAAGCCTGGGTCGGTGCCGTCCTCAACGCAGTCTGTTGGCGCCATGGGCCCTGATGGCTCCGTCATCGGTGCCAGTCTGTCGCTCGGCGCCGTGTCTGCTATTGGCACTGTCTGTGGCGCAGATGGTGCTGACGGTGCCGTGGGAGGCTCTATGGCACCATCCTTGTCTGTTTCTCGGTTGAGCATGGCACCATGTCCAGCTGTGGTGCCGCTTGCTGCGCTGAGCAATGACACAGCGCCATGGGGGTTTCTGACCTTGGCACTGTCCGCGGTTGGGGCTGTCGTAGGCGCAGTCTCTGGCCTTGGTGCTGCTTGCGGCACCGTGGGCTGGGATGGCACTGTGACGGGTCCTGGCTCCGATATTGCTGCTGTACTCAGCTCCATGTCTTCTTTGTGCACCGCTTGCTGTGCGCTTGAGGGATTTGGTGCCGACTCGGGTGCAGTCCCTTGTTCTGGTGCCCCATTCAGTTGGGGTGGCAGCAGGCATCCACGTACCGTCTGGCGCAGGACTTCGGTCTACACCTCCTCGGAGGCGGAATCAGACTCTGAGTCAGATAGGCAGTCTGACTGTTTGGAGTCGGCTGCTCACGTGGACACCTTGGTAGTGTCCTCGACAGGCTGGAGCCAGCCCCCCTCTGAGGAACGGACAGTGGCCCCCGGGTCCAGGGTCAGGGGTTCTGACCAGCAGGCGGTGGTGCTGGCCTCTGAGGATTTTCTGATCCCTCAGTGGTGGTACCCCCTCAGGTGGTGTGCCTGGATCGCTCAACTTTGGGGCCGATCAGAGCACCCACAAGAGGGGAGGGTGCTGCTCCCTGGATAGTCCCTTTGGGGACTGACCAGGGCTGCCAGCTGCCTAGGCTGGCTTTTTCAAGTAGAAGGGTTCTTTCAGACTCCGAGAGGTCGAGGGGTAGGGGTTCGACACAGGACCCTTTTCTGGGACCCACCCGGGTTCCGGAAGGAGTCGTCGTGCGGATCTCCACCCTTCCTTTTCGGTTTCCTCAAGAGGGGCCCTGTTCTTTGGAGGTAGGGGACCATCCTTTCGAACTCTCACGGCCCTGGTCACCTCACAGGGGGGTATTCCTCAGGGCGCAGCCTAGGCAGTTCCAGTATGGTTGACCAGCTGTTGGCTGTTGAGTTTTCCGGAGCTCCCTCTTTCCTTGGGACTCCAGGTGCGCTCTCTAGCCCAGGCAGAGGACAGACGATTCCTGTTGTCTGCTCTGTCCCCTCTCTTCTGCCACCTTCTCTTCCAGGTATTCTTGGTCCTAGCGGCCCTCTCTCCTGGGAGCAGTTCAGAGCTGTGGCTGCTCAATTTCCCTCTTACGTCAGGGCCATGGACAGACAGGTTTTTCAGCCTCCCCCTGAGCAGACAACTTCTGAACTCTTGAGGTCCTCAGACTCTTTATCTCCCTCTTCTGGAGGAGAGGAACTGTCTGTCTACATCTCACCAGCTGCTGGTCTCGCAGAGTATCAGCGATTCCTCGTGAGGATGTTGGAGGACCTGCATATCACCCCACCCATGCAGCACAATCCAGAGCACTCAACGCGTGCCTTTTTAGGCGATTTCAGTGCAGACACCCTTGTGGTGCCTCCCTGGCCTGCTCCCTTTCAGGAGGTGTCATTGCGTTTCTGGCAGAGACCCTTTTCCTGAGTCCTAGCCCCTAGGGATCTCTGCCAGAGGTATTTGGGGGGCAAATCCCCAGGTTCTATGCGTAATCGTCAGTCAGGATTGACGCAGCTAGACACTCCTGATGGGCTTCGCGCCCCTCACCGTGACCGGCCCCCAAATCAAGATTCTATGGATTTTGACTTCTGGGGGAGGAGGACTTTCTACTCTGCATGGTTGCTGTTCTCTCTCTTTCAACACATCAGGCTCACTATGCTACCTATGATAGGTTCCTGTGGTCCAGGTTAGGTCAGCTCCTAGCTGCAGTGCTTGACACGGCGGTTACCAGACAAGCCGTTGCACTCTCTGCACATGGCCTGGAGCTAGCAAGGCACCAAGCAAGGGCATCTTGCGACGCCAGTGAGGTAGCTTCCAGGGTCATAGGGACAACGATCTGCACTGGGCGGCGGCATGGCTGCGTCTTTCCCGGTTGTCACGCTTGGCCCGGCATAGGAAGATTTCCTCCCCTTACCAGAGAACTCGTCTTTTCTCCCATAGGGTGAGGCGGCGTCTGTCGGGCAACGTCCTACTCCTTCTGAGGAGTCCCTGTCTCACTTTCCCCCACTCCCGGGCCTTTCCAGACCCATGAAGGTTCTCTCTCTCTCTCTCGGTGTGCCACCCACTGAGAGCTAAGGGACTTAGTCCTTTAGGGTTATGGCCCCCTTCCAGGGGGTTCGGCACTCGCCCAAAGGTGATGAATGGTGAAGATTGACACAGATAAGATATGAAAATTACGTACCTACCGTAATTCTGATCTTTCTGTGTATCTTAACCATTCATCACAATCCCACCCTCTATCCCCCTGGGGCCTCATTCTCTGGGTCCCCTTCCCTCTCTGTGCCCTCTCTTTCACCCCCCTCCTTTCTGTTGGTCAGGAGTGGGGTGAACTTGGGCATATAGGGGGATGTTTTTCTCTGGGTGGGAGAGTGGCCAGAATGGGGGCACTCCTTCCTCAGCACCTCGGCTCCACCCCCGTGGGTTGGGGGTTGGTAGTTGCCCTCTTTTCTGCTCTCTTACCCCTTCTCCCCATCAGCTTTACTTTAATTCCCTTTGATTTCCTTGTCCTTTAGACACAACCTCAATTTAATTTAAGAAACTAGTTTTCTTATGCTAAAAATTTGATTGGGGGGGATATTCCCTGTATGCTGTCTTTCTTCCAGAATAGCCGATTCAGCTTATGTTGGGGTTATTGCCAGGGGTTCTGTGCCTTGAATTCTGGCAGTTTAGCCTTCTGGCTACTCCTTCACAGTTTCTATACAATCTGGAGACAGGTCAAGATTCCAGGGTATGTTCCTCCCCCACATCCTTACTTCTAAAATTCCCTAACCCTCCGTACCTCCTCCTTTTCTACTTCCAGAGATTGGGGCCCCTCACAATCCCCTTAGTTTTCCAGCTTTATTCTGTCCTCTCAGTTGTTTATTTCTCCTTTTAGTTTGTATATCCTTTCCTTTATCTGTCCCTTGGACTCACTTGTCCCCCTCCCTCCCTCTCAACCTTTCCTTACTCTACGGCGACTCAGAACTGGCGGGAGGGCGGGGTTGACCACACCTAACAGCCAACCTGTGAGCACCACGCAGTGCGTCGACCTGGAGGACGGTGCCGATGGTGCGTTGACTCCGCCCATCCCCCCCAAAAAAGCTCTCCCACGGGGTCGTGACCTCCAGCCACTATACCCAAAGGTGATGAGTGGTGAAGATGCACAGAAAGATCAGAATTACGGTAAGTACGTAACTTTCATTTCTATCCTCTCCTTTTCTGTCTCTTGTCTGTCTGATTGCTCAATCAGATTTTCTTGTGAGGCCTAGGAACTGATCACTCTGATAGTCTCACAATTCTCCCCCTCCCGCTATCTCCCTGCCGTCGCTTGCTGTTTCTATCTTTTCTTCCCACTTGTTTATCTGTGGTTTTAAAAATATATATGGATCTTTATGTGAAACTGGGTTCTCTGGTTTGAAAATGTATATGGTTATACTGTTGAAATGATTGCAAATAGCTATTTCGAACTTGGGGGAGGAGGGGTTAACCTTGAGATGCAGTTTGACCTCCACAAGCTCATTTGCAGAGTTGTCAACAAGAGATCAGTTCTGGGATAGTGTTCTATTTTGTTGCACCTGCAAGGAAAGAAAAAACAGGTTACTTATGGGAGTCACGTGATGACCAGAGCGGAGTGAGGAAGCTCTTTTCAGCGCTCAGACTCACTACTTTTTTTAACTTAATTTCTCTTTCTAAGGGGCTCATAATTTTTTCTAAAACTTATAAAATTATTATCGTCTACACCAGATTTATCTTCATTCTTGGATTGGAAGCTAACTGACATGGATTCTGACATGAAAACTCCGACGAGGCATACACCTCTGCCTCCATAGATTGGACATCATCGGGACCTCACCTCTACCATCTGGTAGATGCCTCATTCCCTCCCGGCTGTCCCTAAGAGGGCGGACAGACTTTACCGGGCGCCCAAAGGATGGCCCGTTCTTGAAAATGCAGCCAGACCTGACGACAGGGATTTACTCCAGACCCTGAACTGTCCCTCACTACCTGTTGGGTTTCCCTGGGGACCACTACCTGGCTGGCCCCCCTCTGGACTGGAGTCACTATGGACAGTTCTGCCCAGGGTTCAATCCCTACTCTCATTACCAGGGATTCCAGGGCTATCATTACCCACCCCCACCGGTAATGTCACCTCCTCCGCCCCACGGTCTCCTCCACCCCTTCAGCCCCAACCTCATCCTCCACCACACCCTCCAACCCTTCTGGTTGCACTGAACTTCAAGACCATGATTCAGTTATGGTCGCAGGTGGCTCGATCAGAATTGGTGTCGGACCTGGAGACGAGACTCCCTCTCCCACGGTCTCCTAGGTCCCATTCCCCAAGCAGTTCTTCTGTGGCTACGATGCATGTCTCGGGGAAGACTCGTCAGGACGTCACACTTCTGGATTTCTGTCGCCGTCCTGAGGGGGAGGGGGAGGGGGAGGAGGGAGGGGGAGGAGGAGAAGGAAGAACTCTTCAGGGGGTCCAGAGCCCCTAGATTGTGTGTTGCCCCAGGTGGGTATCCCAGCCCATGAGAGAGGCATCGCTCGTCAGAATGACCATTGGCTCTGGTAACCACCACTGGAGAGTGTCCCTCATCTGCTGGTTCACAGTGACTAGCTGGTCAAAGTGACCCTTGCACTGAAACCACTGGCTGGCCAGCTCCCACTGCAGAAAGTGCATTCTCTAGCAGGCACTATGGACTGTGCTGGTACAGGCCATCATGTAACCCAGCAGGCGCAGTAAGTCCTGAGCAGGGCTCAATTGCCCAACCCGAAATGATCAGACAGAGAAGGAGAGAGCCTCCACCCTGTCTGCCGGGAGCCAGGCTCTGGCTCTGCAAGAGTGAAGTCAACTTCCACCCCAGTGAAGTTGATCACCTGCGAAAGCACGAGTTCCGACTTGGCCTTTTTGACTAGGAGGCCAAGGGAGACACAAGTCTGGAGGGCCAGGTCCCTGAACTGCTCCACCTCATGCCTGGAGGGACCTGGGATCAGCCAGTCTTCGAGGTAGGGGTAAATCCAGACCCCTCAGTGCCTCAGGTAAGCTGCCACTGTTACAGTGCACTTGAAGACCCTGGGGGCCGAAGAGAGGCTGAATTGTATGGCCTGGAACTCATAGAGGGCTCCCTTTGCTCAGAAGTGGAGGAACTTTCTGTGAGATGGACGGATTGGGACGTAAAAGAACGCGTCCTGATGATGCAGGGAGCAAAACCACCTGTTTTGCTCTAGCCATGGTGTGATCTGAGAGAGAGTGACCATCTTGAAGGTGTGCAATGTGAGAAAGTTGTTGAGGTCGTGCAGATCTGAAATGGAGCCCCAGCCCCCTGTCCGTTTTGGCACCTGGAAGTACCTGAAGACAAACCCTGGGTGCTCTGGAGGATCCGCGACAGGAACCACGACCTCCTTGCGGAGGAGCGTGGCAGTGATGTCCTGAAGAGCCAACAGAAAGTCTGCAGATACTAAGTCCTCCCATGGGGTGCAGGCTTGGCAAGGAGGGTACTGCTCGAATTCCAGAGGCAGACCCTGACTGACCACCTTGAGAACCTACCTGTCCGTGGTGACAGCGGACCAGGCGGAAAGGAAATGGCGGAGCTGGCCCCCCACAGGAGGACCCAGGGAAAGTGTGACGGGCATGAGGGAGGCACCCCTCATCCTGTCACTGGGCAGGCCTGGAGGAGGAGGATGCGGGCCCAGCTGAGGAGCTACTGGGGCCTCTCCCTCCAGGCTGATGGCAGGCCGAGTCCAGCGACTTGGGCCTGGGTTGCCAGGCTTGGAGCTGGGCTGGTTTGGCTGCAGGAGTGGAGGTGGACTGAAAGGGCTTCTTGTTCTGCTGGTTGGAGTCCTTGGGATCCATCTGAGCGGATGTCACAGTGTCCAGGGTGGCATTGGACTTCTGAATGCGGGTGAGGTGGCCCTCTACTCCGGGACCAAACTAGTCGGTGCCCTGGAAAGGGACATCCACCAGCTTCTGCTGGGTAGATCCACAGCCAAGCCCTGTGGTGCATGGCCACTGCGGCCACCACAGAGCGGGCACAGGAGTCCCCAATGTCTATGGCTGTCTGGAGCTGTTGCTTTGCTACAGCCCTGCCCTGGTCCCGGACCTGTTTGACCGTGGTCTCGAGGACCGCAGGTAGGTGTGGCAGCACCTCATCCAGAGTGCCCAATGGGGCATGGGAGAAGTGGGCCGAGGAGGGGTCGAGCTCGCCCCGGCGGCGCTGCTGTAAGAGGCAGACTTTTGGCCCCATGGTTCAGTTTCTTGGACTGTTTATCAGGCGACTTGTCAACATCCCCCACGTTGTCAGAGCGCTGGAACACAGAGTCTGCCACCAAGCCCTCAGCCTAGGGGTGTTCCGTGAATCCTGAAAGGGAGCCAGTAGGGACCGCATACTTGTAGGCCATCTGGGCTGACGGTGCTGGACAGGAAGCAGGACACTGCCAAAGCTCCAAAGCAGGACCAAGTATGGCCTCTGCCACCAAGAAGGCTTCACCAGGGGAGTCTCTCTGGTCCAAGATCTCAGTCAGGGATAACTGGCCCGTTTCTGGACCGGTTCCATCTTAAGACCTGTAGATTCTGAGATCAGGCAGAGGAGGCCCATAAGGGAAGTATGGCCCTCATCCGTTGAGAGACCTCCAACTGACTCCACATCGACCTGACAGGAGTGCAAGGAGGAACCCTCCGACTCCAAAGAGTCGTTGAAGAGTGGTCGACTGCTAGAGTCCCCACTGACCCTCCGTGGACTGTCAGGAGTGACGGTGACCAACAGTCGACTGAGACTCCTTGGTCACAGTGCTGGTCTTTGGCTGTTTAGGAAGCGGCTCCATGGGAATCAAAGGAGACACCAGGGTCGGCTGAGCTGGGACCGACTAGGTTGGCTCCTGAGGTGGAGAAGGCATCAGCCATGGAGGTGACAGCCAGGTGATGGCCGGGGTAGAGGCTAGGACTTGCTTCATCCCAGAGAACACCAGCTGTTGCCACATAAGATCCTCGTAGCATCGATGCAACTTGCACCAAAGCCTCTCCTCATCTGAGGGGGAGGAGGATGAGAAAGAAGAATAGTGGTGTCGCATCGCCTCGCAGGGCATCGGGAGCACCAACTTCAGTGGGAACAGCTCAATCCCCGAGAGTATGACCTAGACCGTGACCACCGGGGGGACTGGCGGTGGGGCTCTGAGGGTGTTGGCGAGAGCTGAGGCACCTCCAGGTCTTGGTCGGTGACCAGAGGTGGCGGGTCAGCAGACTAAACCCTCCAGTGGTCTGAGTCAGGACTGGAGTCCTCGATAAAGAAGTGTCAGTCTGCTCAGTCGACAGTTGGTGGACTGGCTCTAGAAAAATCTTGGTCAGAAGATCGACCAGCGTCTCGGCCAACTGGCCCAACTGGATTACGTGGAGCCGGTGGCCTGGGCAGAAGATTTGACTAAAGTTGGGTCTGCAGAAGAATGGGAGTCAAAAGTCCTCGACTGAGAGCGTTCCAGGTTCCATGATCGACGATGAAACCGTTTTTTGGTGTCTTTTTTCCGATTTGGATTTGTGCCCCGAAGAAGGGCCCTGACCAAGAGTCTGTAAAGCCCGGCACAATTCCTTTGAATGCCCCTGTGAAGGAGGCGCCCAACGAAAGTGGAACGAAGGTGGAAGCCGAGGAAGTGTGAGTTGCGGCGTGCCGCCACCTTAAATGCCACTAACTGTTTGGACCCTGCAGCCACGGAGGCCACCCGATGGACATCCTTTGGTTTGACCGGTGGATCCTATGCACTCTGATTACCTAGAATAAGTCGAGCGTGATGGTCCTCAGGAACAGAGAGGAAATAAGCTCACCTGAGAGTGGAGAGTTCACGTCTGGGCAATGATGGCCTTAAGACGAGCACATACAGGGCACCTCCCCAGTTGGAAGATAGTCTAGTGGGGTATTCTCTTGATCCTTGAGTAGGTTATTTCCCCCCAAGGACCACTGAACCCCCAAACCCCATGACACCCTCTTTTGGGGGTTTTGTTGAGAATTCACTGGGGTGTTTCAATGTTGACACCCCACACTTGGGAGTCACTAAGATTGCAATTTTGGTTTGGGCCTCTGGGGTTATAGAGGCCACCTACAGTTACTGTTGTGTTTACTACTTGTTACTAAGGTTTTTCCACTCTTTTTTTTTTTCTTTTTTTATTTCCAATGGCCAGGGTTAGGCCCAACTGATTTGTTTATTAAGGTTAAAAAAACTAGATCAAGACATATGAGAAATAACACACACACACACAGAGCAGGCTTTAGAATGGTTTATTGCAACATGAGATGGAATGGCTCTGAGGGTTTGCTTACTCCGCTCAATTGCTGGGAGAGTGGTTGAGGCCCAAAGAGAAGTCCATTTACATTTTTTCATTCTCTTCTATCTGGAGAGACAGAAAATACACATGAATAAAAATGGCAGTAAACCCAGCTTAAAATGTACTCCAATATTAATGGACTTCGTAGCCCAATAAAGAGGGCAAGAATGATGCAACCCTTGAGGAGACAGGCGGTCAATGTATATTACTTGCAAGAAACCCACCTACCAGATACAGAACACCAGAAATTGGGGGGATAGGTACACGGTCTACGCATCCTCACACCCTAGTGGCCGCAGGAGAGAGGTAGATATCCTCATTCCTGCTTCAACCCCTTGGGAACTGAAGGAGGTGATCACGGATACTCAGAGGCGATTTACGATTCTTACTGGCATTTTGTATTCCCAGGAAGTCACCCTAGTAAATGTATACCTCCCCCCCCCAAATCCTCTCGAGCTGTGATTGGCTTTTTTCTTAATAAGGTTATTGATAATCTCCATGGTACTTTAATAATGGGAGGGGATTTTAACCTTGCTTTATCTCTGCAGCTAGACTCCTCTTCCTTGAGAGCTCATCGATCTACTAGTGCGCTGAAATATTTTAAAGGGAATGTTGTCACACTTGGGTATAGTGGATGTCTAGAGAAAATTATATCCAGCAAATTCGGGTTTTACTTACTTTTCCTCCCGTTTCCAAACATATTCCCATTTAGACTATTTTTTTTTTATTTCTTGTGAACATTTCCATCTGGTACAAGACCTGGCCCTAGGCCCCCATGTGCTATCTGACCACCACTCTTTGATCTTTAAAATTAATTTGGGAAAACTAAATATTCAAAATTATGGCGTTTCAATCCCATCTTACTTAAAGATCCAGAATACATTGAACTAATGACAATAAAAATTCCCCAAATGCTAAATGAGAATGTCTCCCGGGATATCTCTGACCCCATTATATGGAACACTTTAAAGGCAGTCCTCGGAGGCAAAACTATAGCCTTTTCCACACGGAAGAGACGGAAATTGGAAGCTTCCTATAACTATTTGCTCGAACAGTTACATTCTTACCAACTATTATACTGAGAGGGAGATAAAACACTTCAAAGGAAAATTAGACTAGTGAAACAAGACATACAAAAAATAATGGATCTTAGGATCCTACAGACCCTAACTTTTTTAAAACTATCAAACTACGAGGGAGGTACAAGGGGCACATGGATGCTGGCTCGTAGACTTAGAACGAGAAAGTGTGCGGTGACTGTTCTCAAAGTAAAACATGCGATTACTAAACATCTTTCACATAGGGATGAACATATATGTTCAGCCTTCTTCTCTTATTACCAATCTTTATACACGTCACCCCCTGATTCCTCTCAGGTTGATGACAGGAAGGTCTTTGTTTCTCAACTTTCCCTTCCTAAATTGACAGAGGCCCAGCACGCCCAGTTAGAGGCACCAATCTGCCCAGATGAGATCCTCTCCCATATTAAGGCTCTTAAACCAGCTAAATGTCCTGGACCAGATGGTTATATGGCCGAATGGCACAAAAAAATGTCTGAGTCCCTTCTCCCCACTCTCCTGGCCACATGTAGAGTCATAGCAGAGGGTGAGATTCCTCCCCCCCCATGGAATTATGCACTCCTGACCCCTATCCTAAAACCTAATAAAGATATTACTGATACCTCCTCATGTCGCCCGATCTCAGTTTTAAATGTGCATTATAAAATTTTTATATGGCAATCTGGGCCTCAAGGTTGGAAAAACTTTTACCAACTCTTGTCCATCCGGACCAATCCGGGTTTATAAAAAAACATAGCACCACAGATAATATTCGACGTACTTTGCTTCTTTTGGAGCATGTACATTCCCGACAGATTCCTGTAGCACTATTAAGCCTTGATGCGGAGAACTGGAGTAATGCGTGCAGTTCTGGAGACCCAATCTCCGAAAAGACATAGACAGGGTGGAAGCTGTCCAGAGGAGGGCAGCTAAAATGGTGCAGGGTCTGCACCGGAAGACATATGAAGAGAGACTTAAGAAGCTTAATATGTATAGCCTCGAGGAAAGGAGGAGAGGGGACAGGATAGAAACTTTCAAGTACCTCAAGGGAATCAACAAAGTCCAAGAGGTAGCATCTTTCAAAAAGAGGTGTGCAAGAACAAGGGCACATTTGAAGATGGGGGACGGCTCAGAGGTAATTTAAGGAAGCATTTTTCACAGAGAGGGTTGTGGATGCATGGAATGGCCTTCCGGAGGAGGTTGTGGAGTCAAAAACAGTGGTGGAATTCAAGCATGCATGGGACAGTCATAAGGCAATTCTAGGGGGTGGGGGTAGGAAGAAGTAGGCTGCTGGTTAACTAGGATCTGCAGCTTATCCATTAGGTAGGGAAATGGGGAAACTGGGTGGGCTAAGCGGTCCTTATCTGCTGTCAAATTCTGTGTTTCTAAGGCCTTCGATAGGGTCTCATGGGGTTTTCTTTGGGAAACATTAAGGACCTTCTCTTTCCCAGTCTCATTTCTTATGTGGTTACAGAATTTATGTACAGACCCTAAAGCTTATATTTGCATCAACAGGAATTTTTCTTGCCCATTCTCCCTTACACAAAGCACCCGATAGAGATGCCCTCTTTCCTCGGCCCTGTGCGCCCTGTATATTGAACCCTTAGCAGTTGCCCTGCGTTTAGACCCAAGGGTAGAGGGAATTCCTTTGGGACAAAAATATACATCATCTCTTTACTTGCTGCTGATATTCTTCTGACCCTCCTTTCTCCGGAAAACTCTATCCCTGCAGCTTGGGAAATCTTCCGTCAGTATGAACGTTTAGCAAACTTTAAATTAAATATATCAAAAACAGAGGCACTAACGCTGTATTACTCCCCATCTAACACTCTCAGGAGTTCTCTCATTGAGATGGCGACACACCAAAATTAAATACTTGAGAATTTACATCCCCCTCAAACTGATGCATCTTGAAATGGTAAATTATGAACCTATCTCAACCCAGATTCAGGAGGACTTGAATAGAGGGGGGCGCCTGAAAATTAATTTCTTTCAATGTATAGAAACTGTACATATGAACATACTTCCAAGACTTTTATACTTATTTCAGAACATCCCAATTTTCCCATCAGACTTTTATTTTCGCTCCTGGAATAAACTCATATCTTCCTTTATTTGGGAGGGTCAGAGGCTTCTGATTCGATTTACAATATTGACATTAGCCCTGGAACAGGGAGGAGTTAACCTTCTTAATTTAAAATACTATGCATTAGCTGCTTTTTTAGAAATATTTATAATCTGGCTCTCCTCGTCTTCACACCTGATTTGGAAGGTCATTGAATTCCTGTTAAATGACTTATATGACATAGAAAAAATAGCTTTTGCATCTCAGGAATGAATTCCCCCATTATGGGACTTCTCTCAATTCACAGCTCAAGTCTTGGGGATTTGGCAAAAAATAAAACGAAAAAAATCTTTACAACAAATAATGTTTTCATTTACTTTGATTTCTGCTGACGAACTATTCCTACCAGCTACACTTGATTCTACATTTAAAGTATGGAGAAGATTGGGCCTTGCGTTTTATGAGCAATTCATTAACATCAAAGGGGTGATTCCTTTTACCGATCTACAAACGCAGTATGCCCTCCCTGAGAGAGATTTGTTTCGCTATGTCCAGGTAAAAAATGTTATACTTAGACAAAGAGAATTTCCGGCCTACTTACCCTCCCCGCTGCCAGCTTTATGGAAACTATTGGGAGACACCCTCAGAGGTAATCCATGGGGTAAATTAATTGGCCATCTCTACGGAATAATACGGGAGATATTAGGGGATTCTCCTCTATCAATATTGGAGGCCTGGAACAGGGACTTATAATTAGAAATTCCCTTTGAAATATGGACTGAGACCACTTTAAAGGCTATTAAAATCACCAATTCAAATACATGGAGGGAATTCGCCTGGAAATCACGTTCTCGGTTTTTCTGATCCCCAACGATTCTCAAAATATCTCCTGGCCTCCTACGGATTCTGCTGGAGAGGCTACTATTGCAGCCTGGCAGATTTAGGGCACATATTTTGGTTTTGTCCCAGGCTGACACCTTTCTGGTGTGCCTTACAGATAGAACTACTAGGATGCCTCGGAGAGAATATTGAATTAACAGCGGAGATAGCACTTCTCTCTATTTATCCCCACCACAGACCACGTTGGGATAAAACTTTACTCCCTCTGTTTATATTAGCAGCCAGAAAAAAAACATCACCCGATGATGAATGACTCCTATGATACCTTCTATCGGAGACTGGCATAATATAATACAAGAAATCTACTATTCTGAACAGCTTTTAGCTAAACTACATGATAGACTCCCTCATTTTGAATTAAAATGGCATAGGTGGGTTTTCTATGTCTCAGAATCTAACCCGGAATTTACTCCATGAAATGCATGGCTGTGAGTTGACTAGGATGGGACTGGGAAGGGTTTGGGTTGTTTGTGTTTTTTTTTTTTTTTTTACTCCCCTTATATACCGGGGAAGAGATCTTGATAGTTGCTTTTAAAACCTTGAAAGCTTCATACCTTTAGAATGGGTCGGCTGCCTGCCTTTGGAAAGGGAAAATGTAATCCAAAGGGGCAGAAATACAAGAAAGAAAACAAACGTTATTAAGGCTGTGTGTAATTGTTGCCTGTAACGCTTACTGCCATACTGTTATATTAGCACCAATAATTTTAATCAGTGTCATATGTAAAAGGCAATACTTGTATTTCCCACTGTGTCTTGATTCTTAATAAAAATGAAAAAAAAAACAAACGGGAGAAAAGTGCGGCAAAAATTGCAGGCCTGAGGATCATGCTCGTGTCCCAGGCAAGTAGACACACGCAGCGTGCGGATCCGTTCGGGACATCTGCTGCCTGCAAGGACAACATCGGAACCCCGGAGTGGACTTATCGCTTATCAGGGTTGCGATCAAAGAGCGAGCCTGAAGACAAAGTTTTTATTCAGATATGTGAAGTAAATCCAAAGTTTTGGTAGCAAAGGGCCTACTTAGCGCGAGAGCAATAAGGAGGGAATCTGCTTAAGGAAGATCTGGCATCATAGGGCGGAGCTGAGGGAGCTACCACCCA
Source organism: Neoceratodus forsteri (assembly GCA_016271365.2). Lineage (NCBI taxonomy): Eukaryota > Metazoa > Chordata > Ceratodontiformes > Ceratodontidae > Neoceratodus > Neoceratodus forsteri. The sequence goes on from CM057451.1 coordinate 543,703,703, forward strand.
GGTGGGTGGGTGGGAGGAGCCAGCTTGAAGACATTCCGGCACAGTCTTAAAGGGAAAGTCGCTGCCAGAAAGTGTGGATAGAACATCATATCCACGTCGCTAGAACTGACAGCGTTTTGGGACATTGTGTAAAAACAGGACATGTATCTTAACGAGCTCAAGATGCAGAAGTTAATTGCCAAGAAAAGACATTGTATGTAAAGAGAGCGATCTTTGTTTGGGGGAATTGAAATTTTAGAATTGGAGATATCCTGAGATGAAGGACTTTATTTGAACTGCTTGTGTTAAAAAATTCTGTACAGTTCTTTTTTATTTTTATTCTGTTGTTACTGATAATAAAACGATACTTGCAAGTTTTATAACTGCTCCTGGTTTTCCTGTGCTTCCTGACCTGTGCCTCAACGACACCCTGTCCTCTTAGCCAACTGTTAACTTGTCCACCACCCTCTCCATGAAAAGTATTTCTATGACAAGAATTAGAACAGCTTAGTCAAACTTGACAAAAGGACGCCATTGGGAGAGGAGGAACGGCGTCCAGACTTCAAGCTAAGTTTTATGGTGTTTTGTATGCTGTTGGAGCGGGGGCAGAGTCCTGTATTGTTAAATTTTAAACTGTGGTGATCAATGCTGTAAAACAGTAGAGGAGCAAGGGTTGCAGACTGCTGGAAGGAGGGGGAAGCACCAGAGGGCGGGAGATCGGTAGCTGCTACAAGGCGCCATTGGGGTCCCATCAGACCTCATGACTACAGCCAGGCGGTATGGAGGCTGTAGTTATCAGGGTTAAAAGAGCAGTCTGATGGACTACAGAACAAAGAGAGGATGCCACCAGCAGCGGAAGAGCAGCATCTGGACTTCAAGCTAAGTGTTGTTGGCTTGCGTGTGCTGTTGGAGTGGGGGCCGAGTCCCGTATTGTTAAATTTTAAATTGTGGTGATCAATGCTGTAATGTACTAGGGGAACAGGGTTGCAAACTGCTGGGAGGAGGAGGGGCACCAGAGGGCAGGCTGAGGGCAGGCACCATTGGGGGGTCCCAACGGACCTTGTGAATACAGCCAGCCAGTAGGGCATCTGTAATCCCTATATAGAAAGAGTCAAGGAGTTGTGTTCATAATTGCTGGAAGCTGTATGAAAGGGGGAGGTGGTAGTGGTGGGGGACTTTAATCTGCCCAAGGTCCTGTACCAGGAGTCAAGTGATCCTGGATGCAATACAGGGCAGGTTTCTGGCTCCGGGAATTACTAAGCTCACTATGGAGGGGGCAATCCTTGATCTAGTGCTTACAAATGGGGAGCATGTACAAGAGATAATGGTCAAGGAACTCCTGAGGGGTAAGCGACCACAGCATAGTGTGGTTCAGGCTGGATATGGGCACGGAAAGCATCTTCATTCAGACTAACATCCTGGATTTCAGGAGGGTGGATTTTAAGAAGATGGAGGGAGGTGCTAAGATTGCACCTGGAGGGCGATTGTGGACGCGGGGGAAGGGGGTGGACCAGAAATGGTCCGGTGTCAAGGATGCAATACTGGCTGCCACAGCGGAGTGTGTTGGGCTTAGGGGAAAGAAATTGGGGGCCAAGTCAACCCATCTGGTTCAACTCTGAGGTCGCCAGGGCGGTAAGGGACAAGAGAGCGGTCTACAGGAGATACAGGAGGACTGTGAGTGAGGTGGATAAGGAATACTGCCAGAAGTTGGGTAAAGCAGCAGGCAAGGTGGTGTAGTGTAACAAACCAACAAGCTGACCCACACACTGCAGAGGTGGTGGCGAATAAATGCTGCTGAAGCTTGTATAGATGCAAACAAAAATTGTATTTATTTGTGCCACAGATTCAAATAAATGTGATGGCTAATGCCTAATGCAGGAACACCACTGTCCCAGACCCTAGCGCCTCGCTCCTTTACATAGTCTATGGCTGCAAACTGATGTATTGAAAGGATATGTCATTGCTTAAGGTTATCCTCTGTTTTAAATAAACATCACACAGAGATTGTGTGTTGAACCAGAAGTTCTGTGTCTCGCTCATCTGTTATCCCACAACCCGTCCACAGACTTGGTGTTAGAAGTAGGATAACTTTGGATATCGCCCAAGTATCCCAGGTGGATGGATACCAGGAGTTGCCAGAGGAGAACCAGGAGAAGAAAGTCCGTGGAGTTCAGACCAGAATCATGGCCGACAGAATTGGAGGGAAGCTGCTGCCTGGGACCTGGGAGCTTGGAGGAAGGCCAAGCCTGAAGATGACGAAGAGATGCAAGGGGACGAGGAAGAATCGAGGGAACTACCTCCTCTTGAAGACACTCCACCTGAGGACATAGGGGAGTTGTTGAAATGGCTCTGCATAAAACAGGTGCAGATGGAAAGAGACAGACACTGAGTGTAGAGGTAGAAACATTGAGTGGCGAGATAGAGATATTGAGCGGAGAAGGCAAGATGCCAAATGGACAGATACCATAAGTGTCTTGTATGCCATCAGTGCAGGGCAAACACAAAGAGCCAGCAGCCCAAAAGACATTTAACTGTCTAAATTTTTGGACAGTGATGACATTGAAGCCTACCTCACAATGTTTGAGAGGATTACTCGAACATGCGCATGGCCAAGGGAACAGTGGGTTGTCTGACTGGCACCGCACCTGATAGGCAGTGCCCAGTTAGTATATAGCCACATGGGTTCCTGAGAGACAGAGAACTATGACCGTGTGAAGCAGGAGATCCTCAGGCGCTATGATATAAACACTGAAAACTATCGCCAGAGGTTTAGGTTTCTTACAGTGCAGTGACTGGATAACCCCCCCCCCTCCCTCCCCCCGAGAGAGACTTGTGCCTGTCTCAAGGAGCTCTGCTACAAATGGTTTTAGCCAGATAACAAGGACCAACTTCTGGAGGTGGTAATTATTGAACATTTTATTAGAGTTTTACCCCAGGATGTACAACTTTGGGTTTGGGAGCATAAGCCTGATTCCCCGGATGAAACCATCACGTTGACGGAAGACTTATGGCAGACCAACCATCCAGACCCAGAGGGTGCCAAGGGACATCAGCAGCTGCAACCACCAGCAATTGAGTAAGGAACCTTTACTTATAAACTGTCAAATCCAGCCCCAGTGAAACAAGACTGGAGAGCAGAGAGAGGAGGGCAAATTCCTGTAGCAGAGATTGTATGTCATGGGTGCCAAAAGAAGGAACATTGTGTAAGAAACTGTCCTAATATAAAGAGACTGCGAGCAGATCTGGTGACAGAATAATAAAGGGCCGGATACAGCAGTCATCTGTGTGCATGGAGATACCCATTGCTACCCTACAGCCACCATACAAATGACTGTTCAAGAAAAGACGTGAAGTAGAAGTGGGGTTGATATTTCTGCTACCCGTGCCAGTTATCGGGCGTGACCACCTAGACTTTGTTTCATTTATACATTGTCATGCCACCCAGGATTCTGCAGTAGGTGCCCTAACCACCGGAGCTCAAGTGAAACAGGGACGTTTACCATCTGTGTTCCCATTTGATGATGGTGTTTTTGAGGATTCTGGCAAAGACCGTGAAACTAAAGAACGACTGGATTGATAACTCATGCTGGTGTACAGCCAGACTTGGGACACACTTTTAAATGTAATATGCAGCATGAGCAAAAAAGCAGACCCTTCACTTAACCCCCCCCACCCCCCCACAGGTGGGTAAAGAGTGGAAAAGGGTGCCCCTCAGTTTGTTGTAAAACGGGAATACCCACTGGAATCCCACAGTCAGCTGGTTTTCTATCCCCTGAAACCACACCCTCCCTTCCTAAGGAGATCAAACCTAGATCGCTATTTCTCCTCTCTTTTCCTCTTCAAACCCAGCCCTATCCAACCTCTGTGTAACCTCCGACATCTCCTCCACAAGGCTCTAAGACACCCTCTCCCTGGTGTACTCGAACCCGGTACCTCTTGCACCAAAGTTAGTAACACTGTCACTACTCTACTCTACAGTGGCAGTCACCCCCACTGAAGTTCAGCTATCGCCCTTACCTTTCACTATAAGCATAGAACTATGGGCACTCGCACTCCCTTGCTAGGTCTTCTCACCGTTACCCTCCTGGTTCAAACCTCCCCCCGACCTGAGCTCCTGCCCACTACATCAGGCACCTCACCCCAAGGTTACCCCAATATGACCCAGCCCCCCACCTTGAACACACCCCTAACTCCCCAGCACCCACCCCCTGCCTACATCCCCACTTCCCTGCCCTCCCTGGCCCACCCTGGACCCCTGTTCCCTGCCATACCCCACCCTTCGTGCTCTACCTATCCCCTGCACCCTTATCACCAGGTCCTCACCCGGGCGCTGAACCATGAGTCCCTGCCGCCACCGTCCCCTAATGAGAATAATCACATTGCTGCTCTTACTGTCTGGGAACGTACACCCCAAGCCTGGACCTTTATCTGCCAACCCGCCCAAATTCTGTACCACTACCGGTCTCCGCCTTGCATCTATTAACATATGTAGCCTCCTAAAGAAAACTGCTGCTTTCCAGTGCTGGGTCACCCAGCATCAACCTGATATTCTTGCTCCGGTAGAGACTTGGCTGTCTAAGTCCACCCCTAATTCTACTATCTCCACTCCTTGGGTACACCTTATTCAGGGAAGACCGCGTAGGCAAACGCGGTGGTGGGTGCGCTATATTTATGCGGGACAACCTAGTAGGTCATACACTCCCTGCTCCCAAACTTGACTGTGGTGCCCAAGCCCTCATGCTAAAAGTTATCCCTGACCCCGCCAGAGGCCCTGTTTTCCTCACTGTCTCCTACAAACTCCCAAGGAAACAGAACTCAGCAGTCCAGTCCCTCATCAACTACCTCAAATCCCTCCCGCACAAAGTCGAGCAAGTCATCCTTGGTGATCTTAATGTTGACTGGCTTGCTTCTGCCACCTCCCAAACCAGGGACTCCTTTGCTGCCCTGGATATGTCCCAACTAGTCTCACAGCCCACCAGGTTCAACCGATCCAGTGGAACTAACATCCTCCTAGACGTTATCTTATCAAACCACCACTTTAAAATCTGGGACATCACTGTCCTCCCTGACTCACTTAGTGATCACTCCCCAGTTATCTGTACCAGGTCATCCTCCTCTCCAAAACCAGTGTCCCAGGCTACACTGTGCCGGCGGCTACGCCCTGGTGGCCTAAAAAAGTTGAAACAGCACCTAGCCCAGCTAGACTGGTCCCCTATCTGACATGCCCCAGATATCGACTCAGCTCTTGACTTCTTCACAAGTGCCTTCTGCAAGACCTGTGACCTCTTCGCCCCCCTCACCAGGATCCATACAAGGAAACGCAACACCCCTTATATCACCCCTTCCCTCTTCCAGAAACTTAAGAATAGGGATAATCTCTGGCGAGTCACTGTAGATTCAGGCAATCCATTTGATAGACAAGCCTACAACGCAGAGCACAGTAAGTGCACCTGGGCCATCAGACAGGCCAAGGCGGAGCACTACTAGGCCACCCTCACCTCCACCTGGGGCTCGGCCTGGACCTTCTGGGATAGCACGCAAGAACTAAATGGAAAGACCTGCTCCCCTCCACCATCTCAGCTCACCATCGATGGCGCTACCTCCTCTGATCCACTACCTATAGCTGACTGCCTCAACACCACTCTCCCTGGTCTAAGCTCTGTCCTCCCCAGCAGCTTTTTGATCCAATTGGCTCCTCACTCCCCTCTGCCCTACATCGCCCCTCTTTCTACCCAAGTGCACTATCCCCCCAATGAAGCCAGGCCACACCTGCTAAAAGCCCTTGGTAGTAATAATCCCAGCAGCGACCCCCCCGACTCCAGGATCCTCTGCCTATTCCTGGATGTTGTCCTAGTCCCCTGACGGACCTACTCAACTGGTCCCTATGCCTTGGACAGTTCCCCAGTGCGTGGAAAACTGCTGAAAGCACTCCACTACACAAGAGCGGTGATCGATCCTCCCCCAGCAACTATCAGCCAATCTCCATCCTCCCCCCACTCTCCAAAGCCCTCGAAAAAGTGGTGTCTATGCAACTATCTGAGTGCTTGGCTAAGTGTAACATTATGTGCCCGGAGCAGCACGGCTTCCGCCCAGGATACAGTACAGCCACTGCTCTCCTAGAGTTCTCCCAATACCTGCACTCTGCTCTCTACTCCGGCAACCTGGCCAGTGCAGTGTTCATTGACCTCTCCAAGGCCTTTGACACTGTCTGTCACTCCCTCCTACTCGACTCTCTCCACCAGCTTGGTTTCTCTGTTGGTCCTCTTGCCTGGTTTTCCAACTACCTCTCTGCTAGATCCCATCGTGTAAAAATCAACGGCTCCTTCTCCAACATTCTACCCGTTAGCTCTGGGGTCCCACAGGGCTCAATCCTGGGTCCCATTCTCTTTCAGTCTCTACCTCAACACTCTCCCCAGCTCCTGCAATAACAAGATGCTCCTTTATGCAGACGATGCAGTTCTCTTTGCCTCACACCCAGATCCCCTCCACTCTCCAGTCATCCCTTCAACTCACCTACAACCAAACAGAAAGGTGGTTTCTTGATCACAGACTAGTCATAAACCTTAAGAAAACCAAATCAATGCTCTTCTCTCACCACCAAAATAAAGCTAGAAGTGCCCTCCTCCTGATTACCCCCAACTCTCAGCTCCCATTAGAGCAACTGCATACAGATATCTAAACATCACATTCGATACTGCCCTCACCTTCCACACCCACATCAAAGGCTCTTTCCTCCGCCATAAACTGCCGGATTGGCCTACATTACCGCCATAGGGATTGCCTGCCCCTCGCTGCCCTCCAGCTGGCCATCACCTCCTCCGTCCTGTCCCTAGTGGACTACGGCTTGCCCATCTGTGCTGCAGCTGATAACACCACCCTCTCTAAAATCCAGCTGTCCATCAATAAGGCCTGTAGGCTCCTGACCGGAGCCTCCAGCCGCACCCACAACTGCCTGATCTATTCCTCCGCCAACCTGCTCAACTTCGAGGAACGTCTGCAGTATCAGACCTGACTTCTTGCGAAGAAATCCCTGCTCGGACTCTCCCCCCTCAGGAGTCTCTGCCTCCCTACCATGGTCATCCTCATCCGTTTCCAACCGCAGCTCTATTAAAGCCACCTTCAAAGTGCCCAGAACCAAGACCTCCCTCACCCAGAGGTCCTTCTTTTATCGACCCCTGTCTTCAGAGTGTTTCTCTTGTTTGGTTTAGGTAACTCCCCCTCCTCTTCCTTTGTGAATACTGAGCAGAAATATTCGTTCAGTATCATCTGCTCCCTGTTTACTCTTTTAGTTCTGTTGCTTTGATCCCTTCCTTTACATAGAGAGCACTCCTCCTCCTCCTCTTTTACCCTCCCTGTCCGTCCTGTAGATTGTGTATCCTGGTATGTTGACATCCCAGTCATGGTTCTCTGTGTACCATGTTTCTGTGACTGCCACAATATCCAGACAACCCTCTTCCATCAAGGCCACTAGTTCAGGGAGCTTGTTACACAGACTACGGGCAGTGGTACTCATCACCCTCCACTTTTTGATAGCCTTACCCCTTTTAGCCCCATTTCTGTCCTTACTGCCTTTGCTTTTTTACATTTAAATCTGTTCTGCTCCCTAATAACTTCTGTACCTTGGTGTTTACCTCACTAATCACCATGTTTTGTGGGGGAGGCTGATTTCCCTGCTCCTTTTCAGTGCCTTCCCCCTTGGCTAGTTTAAATGCTTGCCAATGAAGCATTTAAACCTCTCACCTAGGATCCTGGTTCCCCCCTGGACAGATGCAGACCATCGCACCAGTATAGGTCTGCATCCTTCCAGGTGGCTCCCCAGTCCCCAGTGAAGCTAAAGCCCTGAGCTCCACACCAGTTTTTCAACCACTCATTGAATTCCCTGGTGAGAAGTGCCCTAGCATCTCCCTTGCCATAGATAGGCAGCACCTCCGAGAAGGTTACCGTATGCGCTACTTAAAATAATCAGGTGGGCAGAAAGCTGGCTGAGGGCCAGAACCCAGAGAGGTGGTGGTGGGGGGGGGAGATATCCAGCACCAGGGAGGTCACCAGACCCTGCTGAGGCAAGTGTTGTTCATTGTCTTCATAAATGACATTGGGAAGGGAATTAAGGGCAAGGTGTGCCTGTTTGCGGATGACACCAAACTCTGTGGGAGGGTGGATACGGTGTTAGAGATGCAGGATGTGCGGGAAGACCTAAGAAAGATGGTCGGGGATCTGGCAACTTAGCTTCAATGCCAAGAAATGCAAAGTTCCAGGGGCATGGATATGGTGTACTATCCACACTTCTGGCAGAACCCTTTCCCTTTAAGAGGCTGGAAGGTCTTCAAGCTGGCTTCTCCCACCCACCCTGGTGGTATCCTCCTTGGCACCATCTCGTGACGTCAGATCTTCCTTTGTGCTGGAAGCTTCAGGTTCCTTCCATCACAGTTCCGTGCTAGGTGTAGGTCTTAACCTTTCAAAATGTGTTTCTGGCCTTCAGAGTTATTTTGCTAGTATTCAACACCTCTTCATTCACCCATGGAATGCGCAGACTCTAAAGCTGGTCCCGGCTTCAAGCGGTGCTTGGCGTGTAATCAAAAAATATTGTGCACTGATCCCCACTTGTGCGCATATTGCTTAGGGGCTCTGCACGACTCGCACGCTTGCAGTTTTTGCCAGACCCTTCAGCCCTCCACTTTGGAGGACCGCTATGCCTGCCTTATTTTAGGCTGTCTGGATCTGCAGGACCAAATGGTGAAATCGAAAGATGCCCGCAGGGTGGTCTCGGCAGCTGCTTGTTCTGCCACGCAGTTTGCTGCCTTCGAGGAAGCAGCAGTCAAAGCTGCTTCGGCTTCATCATCCATCTTGGCTTCGGCAGGCTGGGATGCCTCTTTTTTACTGGGGTGTTCCGGGACTTGTGCCAGTCACTTCCTACCCTTGGGGAGTGCCCTTCCCGAGGATCTAAGTCACGGGACAAGTCCAAGAAGTCCTGCTGCAGGTTGTGGGGTTCAGAGAGGTCCCATTCCCACGCTTCTACTGGCTTGGTGGCTGTCGAGCCATTGGCTTCAGCCGACACGTCCACCCAAGTCCGAACTGCTAGCCCCACGGAAACCCCGTCGGAGTTGTTGGCTGAGACACAGGTCAACCAGCTGGTTGAGTTCTATCTCAAGCTGGTCGACCCATTGTCACCAGATGAAGGGGAGGACTCCTTATCCAGGACTCCAATTCTGGCTGCTCTCTCGCAAGAGGGGTCGGTTCATCTCGAGCTGGTTGTCTTCCCTCAGGAGCTTAACCCTTCAGGGGTTCCTAAGTGTCCTTCACTTACCCCCTGTTTCTGCTCCCTCGTCGACTGGCTCATCGAGGTCCCAGTCATTTCTCAATGGAGATCTCTGGACTCCCAACTTTCTTGGTGGTCCCTCTGTTGGCCAAGAGGCACCACTGGCATTCCTCATCCTCGTGCGAGGAATGGCTCAGCTGTAGAATGTGACGCAGGTATGAGGAGCTCGTGTGGCAGCAGTGGCTCTTCAGTTGAGGCCGTGCTCTACAGCCAGTTCCAGTTTTCTCTTAGTCGCCGATTCGGTTCAAGTGGAGCCGCTGCCCCCACAGCCCTTGCACAGCGTGCCACTCAAGACTGCGCGTCCTGCTGTGGGTCTCCCCGGGAGACTCTCAGTGCTGATCTCTCACTCAGACGAGCCTTGTATCGTGAGCGGGGAAACAGGTTGGCAGTGTTTTAGGAGTTCTCGAACTCGGAGGGCTCCTCCATGCACTCTTCCCGAACTCTGGGTTTTGTCCGGGAGTCCAGTGGGGGGAAGTTCCTTTGGAATTTGGTCGCTCTTCCTTTGGGACGTTCTGACTGATCTCTAAATCCATGGGGAATTCTGCTGAAACCCGTTCAGAAGCGAGCTAAGTATCCCCTCACAGAGATCTTGGACGGGGACGAGTCCCCCAGGGTTGCCTTCCCCTGTGTATAAAACCAAGGCAGACTGCGCTCCCCGACTATAGTCCACAAAGCACAAACACGTAAATAAGTTCAAGCATTTATTTGCAATTGCAGTGTAGTGCTAATAGCGACCATGCTACCACTCATCCCAGCGCTTCGGGATACAACCCTTCCCTGTGGCAGAAGCCATCCTGGACTCAGCCTTGGAGCTGTGGCAGAGTCCTGCCTCTTACCAGACACCCTCGACCTATGTTGTCCACAAGTACGTGGTGCCTACCGTGTCCCTGCCCGGGTTTACCGATCATGTTTGATCGCGTACTTGATATTCAGGTGCATGAGCAACACTGGGGATGTTGACAACCCCCCCCCCGATAAAGAGATCAAAAAACTCAACCATGGGGTGAAAAAATTATGCTGCTTCATCTCTGGGACTATGGCAGGCCAGTGCTGCAGTTATGATGGCTAGTTTCTCCCAGGCCCTGTTGGGCACATTGCACCAGATTATTCCCCACCTTCCACTGACCTTCAGCTGGTGGTTCAAATGTTCTGAGATTAGGGTCGAGCTGCGGCCAAATAACTCCAGATGACTCTGGACATTGGAGACTCCTGTACCAGGTCCATGGCCGCACTGGTGGCCACAAGGTACCAAGCGTGGCTGACAATTTTGACCTTTGCTCGACACTCAGCACAAGTTGACAGATGTTCCCTTCTTGGGTACTGATCTTTTCAGTCCCAGCATTGATGGTCATCTCACGTGCATTGAGAAGTCTAATGCCACCTTGGATTCTGTTGCATCCTCCCAGAAGGATGTTAAGGGGCAGAAACAGCGGAAGAAACCCTTTCAGTTTCGGCCCTGTTCCATGCCTCCATCATCAGGCCTGGCGGTCTAAGAAAGCCTGGAGGCTGGGGTTCAGGGGCCTCCCCAGCTACTGGCTCCAGAGCTGCCACCATGCCTGCCCAGTGATGGGCTGAGGGGTTCCCCTCCTGCCTGTCCTGCCTTGACTGGGACATCCGGTGGAGGGCTGGCCAGCTCTGCCATTTTGCTTCTGCCTGGTGAGTTGTCACCTCACCTCAGACCTATGGGTGCTCGAAGTGGTGGGTTGTGGTTTGCCACTGGAATTTGAGGCTCCACTGTCCAGCTGTGCCCATGCACCATTGGAGGACGTAGTGCCCGTGGACATGTCTACTGTTTGAGAGGACATTGCCCAGCTTCTTCTGTGTTCAGGACTCCATGGTCAGTCCGGGGTTCATCTCCAGATACTTTCTGGTACCAAAACGGACAGTGGGTTGGTGCCCCATACTAGATCTACACAACCTCAACAAGTATCTAAGGCCGTGCAAGTTCTGAATGGTTACTCTGAATTAGATTATTCTGTCCCTAGAGCAGGAAATGTGGTTCTGCTTTGTGGACCTTTAGGTCACCTTCTTCCACATCCCTATCCGTCTTTTCCATTGGTTCCATGCAGAAGGGGTTGTCTATGAGTTCCAGGCCATGTGATTTGGCCTCTACTCTGCCCCCAGGGTCTTCACGAAATACACGTCAGTGGCAGCAGCCTTCCTTTTTTTTTTTCCCCCAAAAATTATTTTATTGAAGAGCAGAGGTACATGAATCATACAATCCAAATACATGACTTTTGATGAATGAAATACATTCAGTTACATACTACATAACTGAGAGCGATCGACGTAGTAGATGGCATTACATACATTGCAATTGTAGCTGTCACCGGTGTGTAAAAGTCCTAGATTTAAATCAATATATCAGACTTTCACATTTCGACAGGGCATCTATCGGAATATAAAGAGAGGCTTTATATAGAAAAGTGGTCATTTAAGGCAGATTATACTCCATACCCTCCATGTAATAGTCCAGTTTAAAATACAAGTTAACCTGATAAGAAATGGCATGGGTTCTTCACATTAACCCTATCATATTGAGCAGTGTACAAATTTGTCATCTTGGCTTATTCATTTGATACCTTGTTATACTATGTCCCATCAATTTATAAGCATATTATGTTCAAATAGGGAAACTTCCAGATTGTACTGCCACAAGCAGGGTGCCCAAGTATGGTGAAATTCATTGGGGTGACCCTGAGAGTTGCTTTGTGCTCCTTCTAGAACCATACAGGCCCTCATATTACTTGCCCATCTTGTAACGGATGGAGGTGACGTGGTTAGCCACACCTGGACTATGGTTCTTCTCGAATTTAAAAGTGCTAAGGACCAAAGAGTCCTAACCAGTTTGGGTACTCTGAGGAGGGGATCCACTCCCAGCAATAATTCTAGAGGGGATTTAGACAAGGGTACCCCAACACTCCACTCATTATTGAGTGTATAGCATGCCAGAAAGGGGCAAACTAAGGCCAAATGAATAAAGTCTGCACTTTCAGCTTGACACTTTGGACATTGGTCAGATCTGGAACTGTCCATTTCATGCACTGTCATGGGAGTCAAGTATGCTCTACATAAGAAATTAAACTATATCTGACGAAGCTTATTGTTCCAAGAGCAATTCACATAATGTTCACAAGCATATTTCCAAGTAAGCTTATCCATTGGTAACAACATATCTTCACTCCATCTAGTTTTACTCTTATTGTGCTGTTTGTTCTGAAGGTACCCCTGAATTATACTATAATAAACTGAGAGCCCCCTGCCCAGGCTGCGGCCTAAATAACTCTTCTTCCAAGGGCGAGGGTTCCGACCATCCATACTCTTGTGTGAGTGGTTTTCCACATTTTTGCCGTAATCTCATAAATAAGAAAAAATCTCCTTCTGGTAGCCCCCACTCCTTACAAAGAGTTTCAAAACTTTGTAAAGTTCCTCCTTCATACATTTAACAGACTGCTATTAATCCCATTCTTCTCCAAGCCAAAATACATTGTATCACTATTAGAGCACAATGTGTTTCATCTCACGTAACACTCAGCAAGCTCATATTTGGGGACCTTTTGTTTCTATGTCCTATACATTGATGAGCAGCTATCCAAACCTGCATTGTGTTTTTAGAGAAAGGGTTGGGTGGTAGGCTTTTCCCCAAATTCGCCAGTACACCTACTAAGGTGTCATTTTTGAGATTTCCATTTAACATATCTTCTTCAATATTTAGCCATGTACAGCTGGCTTCCTGTTCTTTATTGGGGAGATAAGCTAATTACGCTGCCCAATAATAACTTTTAAAGTTTGGTAAACCCATACCCCCTTCTCGAGGAGGAGGAAGTTGAAGAGTGGTACGTTTTACTTCAATCCTCCCTTGTTTCCTTATAAACCGAGTAATAAGAGTGTCGAGTTGTTTAAAGTGCTTCAGGGGACTTCTAATAGGGAGAGATTGACATAAATATAAAATTGGTGGCAAAATGGTAATTTTGACCACCCCCATCTGCCAATCGTGGATAATGGGAGTGCATTCCAGCGTTCACAGTCCTCCGTAGGCCTCTCCATTAGAGGAATAAAGTTCAAGGCGTATAGGTGACTAGAAGCTGCTTAAATTTGATTACCTAGATACTTTATGGTGTTCACTAAATGTAAACCTCCCAAGTTTGCTATCAGTTGGGCTCTATTTTGTAGCCCAACAGGGAGCAATTCGCTTTTAGTCCAGTTAACACTGTGCCCTGAAAGTTGACCCAAGGTTCGCATTAAGTCATGTACTGTAGGTAGGTAGGTCTAGAGCTGGGTACTGCATATATAAAAGTTGGTCATCGGCATACATTGCCACTTTATGCTGTCTGCGCCCCCCCCCAAAAAAAAAACCCTTACGCCAGGATGTGATCTTAATGCTGCACCCAATGGTTCCAGAGATAACACATATTAAAGGAGGGATAATGGACACCCCTGTCATGTGCCCCTGCCCAAGTGGAACGGTGCAGTAAGAGTGCCATTGACCAGTACTTGGGCTTGCGGGTGGGTATAAAGTGTTCTTATCCACGAGCAAAATATCAGGCCTACCCCAAACCTTTTCAGAACTTCAAATAGATACTCCCATTCCACGAGGTCAAATGCTTTCTCAGCGTCTAACGTAACCACTGCTGCCCCATGAGTTTCCTTAGACTTCTCCCATTTGTAAATAATGTTTAGAGTACGTCTAATATTATGCTTCCCATATCTACCTTTAACAAGACCAGATTGATCGGGATGTATCACTTCAGGGAGTACAGATTCTAGTCTAGCGGCCAGGGCCTCAGCCACAATCTTATAGTCTGCCGTGAGTAACGAAATTGGCCTATAAGATGCACATTTAGTCGGGTCTTTTCACGGTTTGGGTAGAACCGTGATCATGGCAGTCCGCTTGGAAGGGGGCAACTCTCCCTGTTCCAGACCTTCTGAGATCATATCTAACATAAGGTCAACAAGAAGGGCCTGAAATTGTTTAAAGAAGTCAATTGGCAGGCCATCTGGGCCAGGGGCTTCACCACTCTTCAGAGTCCTGAGGGTGGCAGTGATTTCCTGCTTAGACAGAGGGGAGCCAAGGTCATTCCTAACCTCATCCAGAATTTTGACAAGGGGGATATCCCGAAAAAATAGGTCAAAATCAGCTTGACACGGGTTATGCTCAGAGGTAAATAATTGGGCATAAAAATTCCCCGAATGCTTTACCTATTTCCTCCGTCCCTTGAACTAGCATCCCGTTTTCTGTACTTATTTGACCTATATTTCTTTCAGCATCTTTGCGCTTTAACTGGCAGGATAGCAGTTTCCCAGCTCTATCCCCATCATAATATGCCCCAGCATTAGTGAAGCAATATGGAACACTCCAGTTGAGCACTGAGAAGCGTACTGAACTTCCATTTCACTTTTTGGAGGGCATTGTAAAGAGGCCTAGTGGGATTTTGTTTGTGGGCGTCCTCAAGTGCATCTATTGTTGCCCTTAACCTGTTCAGTTCTTGTGACTCCAGCTTTCGCCGGTGCGAGGCGTATGTTATGGTTTGACCTCTTATATAAGCCTTAAGGGCTTCCCACCGAACGGTGTGCGAGGTATCTTCCCTTCTATTAAAGAGGAGGAATTCCTGTATACAGCCCTTCATATATTGTATATATTCCTGGTCTTTCAAAAGTAAAGGATCTAATTTCCAATTTCCAGCTTTTCGAGGCTCTCCCAACCCCCCTAAAGGTGACCAAGTGGATTGTGTGGTCTGATACAATGATCGGACGATAAATAGCCTCTTCTACGTTCACCAATAATGCTCCAGACACTAAAATTCTATCCAGCCTGCCATAAGTGTGATGCACGTGAGACAAAAAACTATAGTCCCGCCCCTCGAGGTGAATATGTCGCCAGGCATCCACCAAGCCAATATCCCTCTGAAGCTCTTCAAGGGCTTTGGCGTTTTGTGACCTGTGTGCATAGGTGTTCTGCTGGGCCTGTCCAGGATAGTATCCAGGACACAGTTGTAGTCTCCTCCGAGAATCCAAGGGGCTTCCCAACGAGCCATATCCAGGGACAATTTTTGAAAGAAACCCAGACTTTCAATATTCGGTGCATATACAGAACCCACCAAAAATATCCCCTTACCTATTATGTTAATCTTGGCCAATGCATGCCTCCCCGCTTGGTCTACTTTTTGTTCAGTAATCTGGACTGGAAGACCCTTTGGGATCCATATTGAGGCTTCCCGTGCCTTTGAAGAGAACGTGGCAGAGACACACATTCCTCCCATAAATTTTGCAGTTTTCTGCTCCTCCCGTTATGAAAAGTGGGTTTCCTGAAGTAGAACTATATTTGCCTTAACCCTCTTTATTTCCCCCAAAACCTTTTGCCTCTTAAGAATTGATTTCAACCCATTCACATTCCAGGATACACACTTGATATTTTCAGCCATAATTATAAAAAATATATACACCCATAGCCTCGAGCACATATAAATTATGCACCTCTGCACTAGTTTTATTTCCTGTAAAGCCCACATGCCCCCCCCCTCGTATCATAGATTTTCCCCGTTAATCTCTCCATTGAGCCTATCTCACCTCAAGGCTATACATACATCGGGACCAGTTTTCAGCCATTAATGGTGCCTCTGCTGTACAGTGTCTTGCAGGCCCCCCTAAGAGATCCATAACCAAGCCAAGAGCCCTCCCTCACCCCACAACTCTCTCATCTATTCCTTATAACCCCCAAAACTCCAAGTTGGATAGCCATCCACCCCCTCTTCCCCCCGCTAGGCAGACATCTCTGCCAGTATTCCCACTGCAAAGAACAGGCAATAATGGTGTAACATAACAGCCATCAATTGTGTATCGAAGGGGCACTATTATATAATTTCAAACTCTGCACACTCAGCAATTCTAAAATAAAATATTAGAACAGCGTGTTTTAGTTAGTAACTTGCAATCCAAACAGTATGCCTCTTGAAAATAAATTCGGCAGTAAAAACATTGTTGCTTAGCTACCACTGAAAAATAAATACAGTAAACAAGGTTCCTGGTGCTTTAAAAAAATAAAAGGTGGGCTAGAGCAAGTAACAAAACTAACACCACATTTAACAGCCTGCCTTTGCCCACATCTATGCATTCAGGCCTAGCAGCCAATCCATTCAGATCATCTGTGAAATTCTATTACAAATATTCTATAATCTATTATCGAGTTCCCGGCTCAGGGGCAGTGATTCTCTGGCCCCGCTGATTGTCTGAAAGCTTCCCCGTTGTTACCTGTGCCCCCAGGCACGGTCTGGTGCTGTTATATTAACTTAAAGTTAGATCTGGTAGTCTTATTTAACGAAACAGTACAGCTTTGAATGTTACCAAACAAACAAAAGTAGAATATCTATGCGGGCCAGATCCAGCTCCCCAACAATGATCAAATCCAAACGAATCTCCTTTTTCTCTTGCTGAGACCTGAGCCCCTAGGCCCGGTCAGGAGGAGGAAATCGGAACATTTGAAAGGCAGTTCGCAGTCTTAACATTTGAGAGACCTCTGATCTGCAGTTCATACCATGAAATCTCTGGAAGGCTATTAATCATAATTAGAGGACATAAAAGCACCAGGGAAAAAGGTAGCTGATAGCTGCTGCATCACTTACATCATACCGATTGCAAAATATTCTTCTTCAGGCATCTGGTACCCCATTTCCTCTAGCCTCCTCCTCTACAAGCCACTTCTATGGGGCAATTAAATAGGTGTGGTTTTTGGCCCATTCTCCACTCGCAGTTTCGCCGGATATAGGAGTGCAAACAACCACCCTAGCTAATATAGTCTGCTTTTGACTGAGTTGAAGCGCTGTCTCCTCTCCTGTAGTTCCCTACTGTTGTCCTGGTATACATGAACTTTTCCTTTGCCATATTGAATAGGACCAGTCTGTTTAGCTTTTGTAATACTTTTTCTTTATCAGAATATCTCAAGTTTTTAATTAAGCAGTGGTGAGGCCTATCCCCTGATTTCGGTGGGGGGCCAAACCAATGTGCTCTCTAGATTTCAAAGGTTACATATTCTTCTGGCAGCCCCAACTGCATCACTGCCTATTGATGAAGGCCCAGATTGAGGTTGTGGCCTTCAGTCCCCTCCGGCAGCCCTATTGTGTGTATGTTCGATCACCTAGAGCGATTCTCTTGATCCTCAATACGTTCTTTCAGCTCTGCCATTGTGGACCAGAGACTGTTTCGTTTTGTAGAAACTCCCACATATGAATCCTCCAACTCTTCTAAATGGCACTCCAATTCAGAGATTTCGGCAGCATGTGTAGTCATTTCCGATAGACTAGTTACCACAGACTGAAGGTGAGTCAGCTGAGAGGTTATATTACCAAAACCTGTCTTCATCTCCTGTTGCATCACCAGAAGAATATTTGGAACTCCAGCTAAAGGTTTCGTTAGGGAGTCCATTTCCTCAATTTGGTGGTCGGTTATGCTTTCCACTTCGTGTTCTGTCTGGCTGCAGGCCGGTGATCCCGTCGCTTTAGGAAGATTTCAGTCATTAAAAGGCAGTTTGGCTTGTTTATTTTTTTTGTTTTCCACATGCCATTAGTACCATATAATATCACGCTGTTCCAAAATGCCAATAATGTGTTAACTGACTATTTTAGACTACTTTTACACTGGTGTCACGAGGAGCTCCCTTAGCGAGCGTCTGCCATCTAAGCCCACTAGCCATGTCCCCCAGCGGCAGGCTTCCTTCGGCGCCGAGGTGTCTGGGTGTATCCTTACCTGAATGACTGGCTGATCGTGGATTCCTCCAGGACGGATGTGGAGTGATCCAGGGACCTGGCCCTCCAGACCTGCTCAGCCTTGGGCCTCTTGGTCAACATGGCCAAGTCGGAACTCGGCCCCACTCAGGCGATCCAGTTCATTGGTGTGGAGCTTGACTCCCTTTGGGCCAAGGCCCATCTCCTGACAGACAGGACGAGAACCTTAACCTCCTTTGCTCACTCATTTCGGGTTGAGCAATCATGTACTTCCTGGGTCTTGCTGTGCCTGTTGGGGTGCATGGCAGCCTGCACCAGCATGGTCCAGTGGGCCCACTGGTGGGTGTGCCTCCTGCTGTGGGAACTGGCCTGCCAGTGGTCCCAGCACCTCAGTCACCTTTACCGGGTGGTCAAGGTGACAGAACTGATGTGGTATGACATCCAGTGTGGCTTGTCCCGGACCATCTGCTGGAAGAAGTCTCGTTTGTTAGTCCAGAGCTGACAGTTACTCTGACAACCGACGTACCTCTCACGGGGTGGGGAGCCCACCTGGGGGACCACAAAGCACGTGGGCTCTGGACCCCCGAGGAGTCCCGTTGTCACATCAACCTACTGTAGCACTGTGCAGTGTCTTTTGCCCTGATTGCCTTCTGTCCTGTGATGTGGGGTCAGGTTGGCCAGGTCCTGACGGACAACTTGACCACCATGCATTACCTCAAGAAGCAGGGTGGGACACATTCCCTCCTGTTGTGCCAGGAAGCTCTCTGCACCTGGACCCTCATCTGGCGATTCATGTGGCCGGTATTTCCAACCAGCTGGCCGATGCCCTCAGCCGAGTGAGCGGGGTATCTCATGAGTGGTCACTTCAAGAGGTAGTCGATCACCTGTTTACCCAGTGGGGCATGCCTCTGATTGATCTGTTTGCCTCTTGGGAAAATGCGAAACTGAGGTTGTTTCATGCCTGCACCCCTCAGTGTGGGACACTGCTGGGGGATGCCTTCGTGAGGTAGGCCCTCCAGTATGCTTTCCCTCCCTTTCCCCTGATCCACAGGGCATTGCTCAAGATTCGGAGGGACAAGGTGTGGATGATCTTGGTGGCTCCATACTGGCCGTGCCAGTTCTGGTACCCCAGTCTTCTCGGTTTCAGTAACAGGCCCCCATGGGGTGGGTCCTCCCTTCAGTCCCTGCATGTGACAGCCTGATACCTGAGCATCTAGAGTTCCAGGCTTTTGGTCTCTCTAATGAGGTCTTCCATGTCATGGAGGACTCTTGGAAACAGTCGACCCACCAGTACTATGCCTACAAATGGAAGAGATTTTCCATTTGATGTCAAGGCAAGGATCTAGCCCCCTTGTCTTGCCCAGTGGTGAGCATTCTGGCATACCTATGGTCTCTCTCTCAGTTGGGCCTGCAGTTGACGATCCTCAAGATGCACCTTTCACCTGTCTCTGCATACTGAGCATAGGCTAGTGTGCCAGTGGTGGCACAGGAGAAGGTGGTCAGGTGCTTCTTCAAGTGCCTTGACCATTTGTCCCCATCGGTGCGTGAACCTCCGCCCCCTTGGGACTTGTTGCTGGTTTTGGTGATGCTTATGGGCAAGCCATTCATACCCATGCACAGGTGTCACATCTCCCACCTGTCATGGAAGACTGCCTTCTTGGTGGCCATTAGCTCCGCCAGAAGGATTAGCGAGTTCCAGGTACTCTCGGTGGAGTCTCCCTATTTGGTCTTCCACAAGGACAGAGTTGTCCTCTGCCCCAACCCGAAGTTCCTCCCAAAGGTTGTTTCAGAGTTTCACCTTAACCAGCGGTGTACCTCCCAGTGTATTTCACCACTCCAGCCTCCGAGACCGAGCATGGGCTCCATACGTTTGACCTGAGGCGAACGCTTTCTTATTATAAGAAGCTGGAGTTCAGGGAAAGGTTCACCAGCTCTTTGTCCCCTGTGCTGAAGCTGCACCTGGCAGATGGGCAGCTAAGTGGATGATTGGTAGTTGGATAGTCTTCTGCATCGACCTCTGCTATAGCTTGACAGGTAGGGAGCGTCCCATTGGGCTTAGGGCTGTTTCCACCAGACATACTGCTGCCTCAGTGGTTGGTTCCAGGGACGCCCCTATGCAGAAAATCTGCAGGGCAGCTACCTAGTAGTAAACACACACCTTCATATCCTACTGCCACATCGACCTTAAGTCACTCCAGGATGCTGGTTTTGGGGCCTGTTATCCAGTCTCTGTTTTCTAAATAGGGGTTGTGTGCCTTGCCCCCTACTCCCAGGGAACTGCTAGGAGCCTGCTGGAAGTGTGGATAGTAAACCATATCCACAGCCCTATGAAAATAGGTTACTCACCTGTAATCTGAGTCCTAGGAGTGGTATATGGTGCACATCCACACAACCACCCAACCTCCCCGGCAAGTTGCATATGGTATTTTGCTTCCAGCAGGTAATATCTGATTTCATGGAGCAGTGCTGAGAAGGATACCACCCGGGTAGAGGAGGAGCCAGCTTGAAGACTGCTGGTTTCCTCTTAAAGGGAAAGGATTCTGCCAGAAGTGTGGCTGTACACTATATACCACTCCTAGAACTATGTTTACAGGTGAGTAACTTATTTTTATGCATATTGTAGCCAGGAATCCTAGGACCGAGTAGTATCTGGGAAGTGGGGGGGTCCGGGTAGCAGCAACAGAGAAAGAAAAGGATTTGGGAGTGGTGATTACTAGTGACCCGAATCACTCCTCACAGTGCAAAAAGGCAGTGGCAAATGCAAACAGGATATTGGGGTGTATATCCAGTGAAATCGGCAGCAGGCAGAGCACAGTTATACTGCTTTACAGATCACTGGTGAGTCTGCATCTAGAATATGGGGTAAGATACTGGTGTCCATACCTTAAGAAGGACATCAGCTTGCTAGAGAAAGTCCAAAGGAGGACAACCAAGATGATTGTGGGTCTGCAGGGGAAATCTATGAGGAGAGGCTGGGATCCCTGAGAATGTACTCGCTGGAGGAGAGGAGAAAGAGAGGGATGTGGTAGAGACCTTTAAATGCTTGAAGGGGGTGAATAGAGAGCCTAGGAAAGGTCTCTTCAAGCTAAGAGACAACCGAACCATGAGGTTGCACACTTTAAAGCTGGTGGGTGGGAGGTTTAGGAGGGATGTTAGAAAGCATTTCTTTATGGAGAGGGTGGTGGCCATATGGAATGTGCTGCTGGAGGAAGTGGTCAAAGAAAAAACAGTGGGTGGCTTTAAGAGGGCCTGGGATAAGCATAAGGGGAACCCATGGGACTGTGTGGTGGGGTATACTGAAGACTGGGGGGGATGAGAGTCAGTGGCATAAGCTAGGGACCCTGCAATAACGAACAGACGCGATAAATGAAATTGCCTTCTTTTGCTAGCTCTTTCGTATATTTGTATGTTCTTATCTTTACAAGGAATATGGTGTCCTGGAAGTTAGAATAATTTCTGAAGATCCTTTTTATGTTGGCTTGCGCACACACTCAAACATATTGGAGTAGTAGCACTTTCAGAGGTGTGAGTACTGCGGCGAATGCAGGGCACGCTTTAGTAGGTGTGTCCCTCATTCCCCAACTAGCCAGCATCCTAGCGCTGACACAAGTGTTTTGCAAAGTGCCACCAACTTGAGAGAAATGGGCCACTGTAATCCAAGACAAGCTCGTCATGCAGCAGCACAGATGACACATCTCACATATATGCCTGTCCTGGTGAAACATTTCAATAAACATAGCGGCAGAGCCGCTTTCACACAATCCTGAAAGAAGGCCATCGGGGTGCAGTCCCCGTGTCAGCATGTCCGCCACCCCAGCCCCACATTGTGTGGTACACTGGGAGTCCACCCTTGCAGTGTGTCACACAGGAAAGCCGACCATCGGCATATTCTGCTCCTGCCCCACCCCCACCCCCATTGTGTGGCCGACATCACCCCCAAAACTCATGGCGCACACTGGGAGCATGAACAGAGGTCCCAAAATGCCTATGTTGGAAATTTGGCTAAAATAATCTCCAAAATAATTGCATTACGGGTATGCGTTGCGCAGTTTCTATGCATGCGCGTGACTTCAGTTTTTCATATTTTCACTACAGATTTTCAGCATTGCCTTTTTTTTTTTTTTACCTCCTCATGAACAGTACAGCTGTCATTTTTCACATCCTGCCCGAAATGTGTTTTCGTACCTGTGGCGTCAGATGGCGTAGTTGCTGTTGAAAATCACCATTTGGCTAATGAACTAATAGTGCCACTGTTCGTGAGGTGTGGTCACAAAAAGCCCATGTTGAAAATTTAGAGTGAAAATACCAACAAACGCCTAGGGCATTAGGGTTTCCAACCGTAACGCCCCATCGTATAGAGACCGACAGACATCAGGGGTGTGACTTGCGATTGTCAGCTGTAATGTTCATGCCATTCCACCTGCACCTCCACCCTGCAGCCAGTGACAGGCATCAAGGTGTGACTTGGACTCTTCAGCCCCAGAGTTCACCCCATTCTCCTATACTGCACCCATCTCCGCGTATTTCCTTATGGAATGGGGTGAGCATAAGGCCTGAAGACCTCAGGGCACAACGCGACAGTTGTCGGTATCTGCAGGATGGGGTGAGGTGAAATGACGTGAGCGTTATGGCCAACAACCAAAGGCACACCCCAGTGCCTGTCAGTCTCTGCAGGATGGGGGGGTGGGGTTGACGTCAGTTCAATACTTCACTGCCATTCCTGTTATGCACCTTTCTAACTCCTGCACTGCCAAAGCCAATGAGACAACATTCGGCATTGACAAATGCTTGTTGTCTCTCTCTCTCTCTCTCTCTCATATTGTGCTGCTCTCGAGCCTTCCAGCATTCCAGTGGCAGATCTTTATGTAGTGCATTTTTATTGGTTCACACACAGTTCCCAGGAACATCAGTTTCAGTGGTTCCAGATTTGACTTTTTAAATATCAGGGGTCCTTTGCCCTGTATATTGAGCTTCTGGCTCAGAGTATAAGGCAGAACCAAACATAACGCGCGGGAAAAACTAGTTGCTGCACAAATAACTGAATACCTGACCAAATACAACATACTCTGCCCTGAACAGCACGGCTTCCGCGCAGGACACAGTACTAGCACTGCTCTTATTGAATTTGCTTCCTTCCTTCACTCCTCACTGGATACTGGTTACTGGCGGGGGCCGTGTTCCTTGACCTATCAAAGGCCTTTGACACGGTCTCCCACCCCCTACTACTGGAAGCCCTCTGTCACGCTGGTTTTGCCTCTGGACCACTTGCTTGGTGCTCCAGCTACCTTTCCGCCCGCTCCCAACGAGTCAAAATTGGTGGGACTCTTTCTGACCCACGTTCGATCCTCTCAGGGGTTCCACAGGGCTCCATCCTGGGGCCCCTTCTCTTCTCGCTATACCTTAACACCCTGCCCAGTGCGTGCCCTGGGAAAATTCTGCTGTACGCAGATGATACCGTCCTCTTTGCCACTGACCGTAACCCCACTTCCCTCCAGGTCTCCCTACAAAGGGCCTATGACGGCGCTGAAACTTGGCTTAAAGAGCATAGATTGGTCATAAACCTTAAAAAATCTAAAACCATGCTCTACGCCCACCCTCAAAACAAATCATCCAACTCCCCTCTCCGTATCCTCTCCAGCTCTAAACTACAACTGGAGCAAGTCCAATCCTATAAGTATCTAGGGATCTTATTTGACTCAGCCCTCTCCTACCATACCCACATCGACGCACTCGCTTCTGTAACCAATATCCGACTCTGTATCCTGTACCGCTACAAAAACTGTCTCCCCCCCGACGCCCTCTGGCTTGCAGTTACATCCTCCATACTATCCCTGGTGGACTATGGGCTACCTGTCTATGGTGCTGCCAACATGACGGCTCTCAACAAAATCCGCCTCCTCCTAAATAAGGCTTGCAGGCTAATCTCTGGGGCCCCTAGGCTCACTCATACCTGCCAACTCTATGACCTTGCAACAATGCTCGACTTGCACGAACGCCTGCTTTACCAAACGTGCCTCATTTCAAAAACCTACTAGGACTTTCTCCTCCCAGGCTGACTTCTCCCTCCTCCCAGCACAGCCCCTAGTCAGCACCCGGACCTCCTGTAAAGCCACCTTCCTGGTTCCTCGTGCTAGGACCTCACTTGGACAGAGATCTTTCTGCCATAGAGCCCCTGCTTGGTACAACACTCTTCCTCGGGCCATCACTGAAATCCCCACCATCTCCACTTTCAAAAATGCCCTCAAAAGCGAGCTATTCAGCAAGCGCTGCTGCTCCTGTGCCTAACGGATGTTCAAACCCCCCTCTTCACTGACAATACCCTCTGGGCAGCTCCGTCCCCTCACTTCCCTATTTCTAACAACTTCACTACTGCCACGATTCCCGCTGCCTACTGTATCACTACTGTCTAGAACGAACCACGTTGCATTCCTTATGCTGCTTATGCTACTTATTTACTACCCTGTCCATACGGATCATACCTCCGTTCTTTACTACTCCTGTCTCAGGCCCTACGCTTCTTGTAATCTGTTATCATATGACCGGCGTGACTGCTTTATCGATTTACCTGTACTGTTCCTGTCTCATGCCTTACGTGCTCTTGTAATCTGACACAGTAGACCTGTTTGGCTGTTATCACACTTCCATGACATACCGTTATGCTGCTAAACCCTGTTATTCTCCTGTTGTCAATTATACCATATTTTGCTCTGTATTACACTACCAATGTTTGCTGTAACCATGTGCCATTTATCCGTGTCTGTTTATACTCATGCTCTTCTTTTGTATGTACCCTGCTCTCTGTATTATCTGTATTATCTACCATTGTTGACAAGGTACCTTTAGAAATGAGCCCCTTGCTCAAAGGTTGTAAACTGATTGCAATATAAATAAATAAATAAATAAATAACAGGTGGATTTAGGGAGTACGCACCATAAACTAGCCTTGTATGCTGATGACATCCTTTTGTACTTGACAAATCCAGAATCCTCCCTTCCAAAAGTTTTTAAACATATTCTGGTGTTTTCTGATCTCTCTAGTTACACCTTGAACTGGTCAAAAATAGAGGATCTGACTTCGACAGGGCTCTTGCAGTAGGTAATTACTTATAGGACTGATGCTGGCAGGCATCAGGACCCCACGGAAAAATTTATAGCTAGCAGTTTCTGGCCTTCGTTCTTTCCTGCCGTTAGCTTGTGCAAGCGCCTCGTGGTTAAGTTCAACTGCCCGTCAGTCTGTTGTCGGAAGTTTTACCGCTGGTTTTTCTTCGATTTTTTTCGAATTTCATCAGTTTCTCTGCAGTGTATGTCGTCCCCTACACCCTCTGAGCACAAGAATAAATGCGAATCGTGCGGTGCCCAACTCCCGCACAAGGACGGACACTCCCAGTGCCTCTTCTTTCTGGGCCAGGATCACCCCGTGGAGAAGTGTCAGCATTGCCTGAAGTTCAACGCCACCACCCGCAGATGGTGGCAGCAGTCCCTGGAGGCCCAGATCCTTAACAAGAAAATGACCTCCATGGAAAAGGAGCTGAAGAAGCTTTGTCAGGCCTCAACTTCCCCCGGGGGTCACCATAAAAAGAAAGACAAGGAGAAGCACCGGGACCAGGACTACTCTTCCTTGGCCACCGTGACTTCGGCTGGAGTCGCTGTGCTCAAGGTAACGTTCCCCAGGGAACCGCTCCGATGGCCATCTTGGAGGCTTCCAAGCCGGCGTTGACCCACCCGTCTGGCTCGCGCGTGGGTCCTTTTGAGTGTCTCCGGGTCAAAGGAGGCATCCACTCCCAGCAAGGCCGCCCCCGTGTGGCTTTCTGGTGCGAGTGGTTCCAGTAAGCCAGATGTTGGCTCCTCTGATGTCCACCCAGAGGAGGCTGCAAAGTCATTCGACCCTTCGGGGCAGCACTCAGCCCCTAAGCCACCCGACCAGGCTGCATCCCCTTCGTGGCCTTTCTCGGGCGATGATTCCGCTAAGTCGGACGGATGGCTCCTCTGACGTCCGCCTGGACTCCGCCGGTAAGGCGAACATCGGCCCTTCTGACGGTCGCATGGTGTTGGAGCCAACACTGGACCCTGACTTTCAGTCCGCTGTCCCCGGCTCCCTGCAGCATTCACTGCCCTCTGAGGCCCCAGCGTCTACTCAGCTAGACCCTGAGGATTTTAATCCTCCCTCCCTGGGCGATACCGAGGATGCAGGTACGCTCACGTCAGGTCTCCCTCCCGCTGGGCTGGACGACCTGACACCGGTCCCTCAGACGCCGGCACCGATGCTGGTCTTGCCGACGCTGGGCGACATCCCTCTCCTGGATGCCGTCCCTACGCCGGGCCTGCCGTCCGCTGGGCCTCCTGTTTCAGGCCTGCCAGCTGGGACTTTTCTGGGGCCTTCTGCTCCTGCAGACCCCCTGGTCCCCGGGTTTCCGATCCTGTCCTATCCGACGCCGTCTTACCTGGGGCCGCAGTATCCGGTGCCTCAGTACCAGACGCTGGCCTATTGACGCTGCAGTACACGGTGCCTCAGTACCCGGTGCTGGGTTACGGTTATGCGCTGTATGGATACCCTCAGTATCCGTATCCTCCTGCTTCACTGCCCCCTCAGCCGCCGGTGGATTTGAAGGAGACTCTAGCCTCCTGGTGGGCTGAGGCCAAGGCTCAGCTCACTAGGGATGTAGAGAGCAGTCTTCTGATGTTGGTCCTGGTTTCGGACCCCCTATGTTGGAGACGAGAGACTCCCTCCCCACCTCCGGATACCAGAGGCGAGCCCTCCGGTTTCAGGGCAGGGCAGGATTCGCTTCCCAAGGGGTCCGTTCCTCCCCCGCATCGGGAGGAAGAGTCTTCTCCCTCTTCGTCCTCCTCAGATGATTCCGATGGTCGTTCCGACTTAGACGACGAGCCCCGCTCTCCGGAAAGGCCCAGGCCGAGGACTCCTACGAAGTCTCCTACGGAGGATCCTTCTTTTACGGAGTTGCTCAAAATCCAGGAAGTTCATCAGTGGCATTCCTTGGAGCCGGATCCACAGCGTAAGAAATTTGCTGCTCACCTGGATCTGCCTGAGACCTTTCCGACCCTGGTGCCACCCTGGACTGAGCCTCATGCCGATCTTGTTTCCACCGTTTGGAAGCAACCGTTGGCATTAGCCCTCCTTCCTAGGAAGTCGAATAGGCTTTATCAGGCTCCCGAGAGTGTTGACATTTTGAATTCACACCCTCAAGATGATTCGGTCGTGATCAGCGCCGCTCATGGCCGGACAGCTAACCCCAAGCACTTGAGCTCATCACCACCCATCAAGAAATCCCGCCTTCTGGACCAGTACGGGAAGAAGGTCTACACTTCTTCCACTCTGAGTATTAGGGCCCTGAATTACGTTGGTCATTTGGGGGATTACCAGAAGGCGATCCTTAGCGAGGTGGAGGCTAAATTGGACTTCCATCCTCAGTCTCAGACGAAGCAGGAAGTGGTGGACCTAGTCCGATCTGCGCATGCGGCCAGTCGGCACATGCTTTGTGCCACGTACGACACAGTGGACACTGCTGGTCGGAGCTCGGCTTTCGCCGTGGGTTTGCGGCGTCACGCCTGGCTCTGGGTGTCAGGTTTGGTCCCAGAGGTGCAGTCCGCTATCCAGGACGCACCCTTTAGGGGTTCAGTGCTGTTCGGTGGCGATGTCAAGGACATCATCACTGATCTGCAGGAGAAGGGTACTGCACTTAAGTCAGTAGACTCTCTGTACAAACCCCCTCAACTTCATTGTTGTCCCTTTCGCAGACGTCCTCGACAAAAAGCGAGGCCTCACGGAAAGCGGGCCAACAAACGTCTGGCCCCTCCGGCTGTCAAGCCCCCCACCCCCATCCAAAAAAGCAGCGGGGACTTCAGCCGCGATGCTGCCTCATACCTCCTGACTCCTTTCCTCTCCCATTGCCTCTGGGCCTTCTGGAGGAACCGGTAGGAGGGAGATTCTCCCTCCATCTGCCGGGTTGGGAGAGGATAACTACAGACACTTGGGTACTCCAGCTGATCGCAGAAGGACACTCAGTAGAGTTTCTTCGGAAACCTCCTCGAAAACCTCCCCAGTCATCTTACTCCCCGAGCATCATCGTCTGGTCCGGGAAGAAGTATCCTTTCTTCTGCTGAAAGAGGTGATAGAGCCCATACCCCCACTCCATCAGGGGATGGGCTGCTACTGCCATTTCTTCCTGGTCCCGAAGAAGTCAGGAGAGGTGAGGCCGATTCTCTACCTCGGCTCCCTGAAATTGTTTGTGGAGTACAAAAGGTTCAGGAAGCTCTCTCTACAGAGTCTTCTGCCCCTCCTCCGGCCGGGACAGTGGCTGTGAACTCTGGATATGCAGGATGCTTACCTGCATATCCCTATTCGCCCTTCCCACTGCAGATACCTGCGTTTTGCTTTTCAGGGGGACCACTACCAGTTCAAGGCCCTCCCATTTGGTCTTTCCTCGGCGCCCTGAGTTTTTACCAAATGCCTTTCGGTGGTAGCAGCCTACCTGCATACCCAAGGTGTGCAGGTTTTCCCATACCTGGATGATTAGCTCCTGGTGGCCTCATCCAGGGAGGAACTCCTGCGCTTCCTTTCCCCTGCAGCTTTTTGTCTGCCTGGGTATTACCATCAGCCAGGCCAAGTCTCACCTGATCCCGTCCCAGAGACTCCAGTTCCTCTGGCATGGCTTTTCTGCCACTGGACAGGGCAGCCTCAATCCAGGCTCAGGTCAACCTGTTATCCAGCCGCAGGCGGGTCAGCGCCAGGTCAGTCTTTCGCCTCCTCGGGCTCATGGCGGCTGTTATTCCGACAGTCCCTTGTGCTCGACTCCACATGAGGATCTCTCAGTGGATGCTTCGATCTCAGTGGGATCAGCTGGTGGACTACTTGGATCAACTTGTAGTGGTCTCCAACCCTGTGGCTCAGAATTTGCAATGGTGGGCGGTTCAGGAGAACCTCCGGGAAGTTCCCTTCTGCCTTTCTACCCCCTCCCAGACACTGACAACAGACACCGTGGGAGAAGGTTGGGGAGCCCATCTTGGGCCTCACAGGACCCAGGGCTCCTGGTCCCAGTTCGAAAAAATCTCTCCACATCAATGTGCTCGAGCTTCGGGCTGTGCTGTGTACTCTTCAGGCTCTGCATCTTTATCTGCTTCCCTGTCATCGGGCTGTCCAAACGGACAACATATGTATAGTTTGGTATGTCAACAAACAGGGAGGAACTCGTTCCTACCCTCTTTGCAGGGAAGCGATGCGGGTTTGCGATTGGGCAGTGCAGCACAACCTTCACCTCACGGCCATCCACATCCCGGGGTGAAGACTCGTTGGCAGACCACCTCAAGTCGGTCGTTTCTGCTCACTCTTACCAGTGGAAACTATATCAGGGGTAGCAGACAACATTTTTCTACACTGGGGAACCCCTCAGGTAGATTATTTGTTTCTCCTCTCAACGCAAAACTTCCCGCCTTCGGTTCACTCGCTCCAGGGCGAGGCATTTTTTGGAGACGCTTTGTCTCTAGACAGGAAGGGAAGAGTCGTCTATGCTTTCCCCCGATCCTCTTGATTCCGTGAGTCTTACAGAAACTCTGCGCAGAAGGAGCTCGTATGATCCTCATCGCTCCTTTCTGGCCCAGGCAAGTTTGGTTCTCTCTTCTGCAACAGTATTCAGAGGAACCTCCGCTTCCTCTGTCGTGAACTTTGCTGACCTAAGATCAGGGGACCCTGGTCCATCCAGGCCTCAAGTCCCTTCAGTTGCGCGCGTGGCTCCTGCAGACGTAGCTCAAGCCCGATTCAGGGTCCCCCCTCCCGGGTGGCTGAGATTCTGGTGGAAGCCAGGAAGCCATCCACTAGATCTACCTATGCCATGAAATGGAAACAGTTCTTTATTTGGGTCGCTTCCAACGATTTCGAGCCTTTCTCGTGCTCTGTTGGTCGGCTTTGGATTACTTGCTACACCTCTTTGATCTGGGACTCGGTCATTCCTCCTTGAAGGTTCACATGGCGGCCGTCTCGGCCTACCAGTTCCTTTTGGGGACAGGCCATTTGTGCAACTGGAGGTCTCTAAGACCTTTCTTAGAGGGGTCCTCCATTTGAGACCCCCTATTTGGGTTCCTGACCCTCCTTGGGATCAGAATTTTATCCTTGAGAAGCTTACTCTGCCTCCTTTTGAGGCGGCAGCCTCAGCAGATCTGAAGTTCCTCTCATGGAAGACTCTCTTCCTTGTGGCCATCACTTCTGCTCGGAGGATTCCTGAGCCTCAGGTCCTCATGTGTAAAATCCCGTATCTGATTTTTCACAAGGAACGTGTGGCTCTGCGTACCAACCCAAAATTTCTACCCAAGGTGGTAGCAGAATCTATGCTGAATCAATCCATAGAGTTGCCTGCTTTCTTTATGCAACACTCCAATCAAGGGGAGTACCTCTTGCATGACCTGAATGTTCACCGGATTCTGAGATACTACACCACTAGGACGAAGGATCTCAGAAAGACTGATCAACTGTTTCTCTTTTGCTTCTTAAAGAGAAGGCACTGCTGTTTCCAAGCAATGCTATCTAAGTGGTTGGCTCATTGTATCACTTTCTGTTATAAGTACAACAAGACCCTGCCGGGTCAAGTCAGAGGCCACTCCACAAGAGGGGTCACTGCCTCTGCTGCTTGTTTCAAGAATGTGTCAGCGGCAGACATCTGTGCAGCCGCTATTTGGACTTTTGTCCATACCTTTACGAAACATTACAGTTTGGACATTGCCTCTCGCTGTAGAGCGGGCTTCGGGTTGGCTGTTTTGCAGGGTCTCCTTTCCTAAGACCTTCACAGCCAGAGGGCCTACTTTTAGGTAATTTTCCTCCTCCTGTTTGCTGCTTCTTGTTTCAGACTGCTTGGGACTCAGTCCTACATGTAATGGCCTACTGCAAGAGCCCTCTCGAAGTAAGATAGTGCAGTTACGTAAGAACTTACTGTAACAGTAGATCTTCGAGGGAGGCTCTTGCAGAAGGTAATACCTTCCTGCCCTCCATCCCCCTCAGCTTTTTCAGCTCCTTTTCCAGGATGGGAAATATCTGCTTCTCTCTCGTCTTGCCTTTTGGCGGGAAAGAACTGGAAGACTGGCATGGGGGATCGCCCCTTTATACTGACATCACATGATGTCGGTCACCTGACGTGGGGGGCGGTTGCCTGCCAGAGTCTGCTAGCTAGACATTTTTCTGTGGGGTCCTGACGCCTGTCGGCATCAGTCCTATATGTAAGTACCTACTGCAAGAGCCCCTCAAAGATCTACTGTTATGGTAAGTTCTTACGTAACTGTACCTTCTAGTGTTGGACGACCAGGTGCCCCAGGCAATCAAAGAGAAATACCCAATAAGATGGAGCTGTGATAATGTTAAGTACTTAGGGGTGAGGCTAGGAAAGAGTCCAGCCACACTGTTTAAGGTCAACTATCCCCTTCTGATCCGGCAGATTTGCAGAGGTGGACATTGCTGCCCTTCCCTTTCCATTCAAGACTTCAAATAATAAAAACAAATATCCTCCCAAGACTGTTACACCAGTGCGTCCCCTGCATAATCCCTCAGAAAGAGTTAGTAAATTGGCAGAGGATGTTGATGGTTTTCCTCTGGGTCCCTGGACAATCCAGAGTGGCAAGGAGAACACTTTTTCTCCCTAAACAGGAGGGAGGCAGGGCATGCCCAAACTGGGCAGATTATTGATCGCAGCCCAGATGAAAGTGGCTCTACTGTGGTTGCATCCGACATATCAGGCCCACTGGCAGCAGATTGAGCTTAACCAGCAGAATAACTGTCCTCTAGGAGCTACTTTTAGTCCTCACTCACAAGTTAAAAAATACACACCTTCCCTGACTTCTATTTCTACAACACTATCTGGGTGGTTCCAGGGAGTTAAGAGGGGATTTACAGCCAGTAATGTGTGGAGATATACCTGGTGGATTATGGATAATGACTTCCCACCAGCGGGTCAACATAAATGGTTTCAAAGGCAAGCAAATAAGGGTGTCTTTGCAGCCTGGCAACTGCTTCAAGGAAATGCTATTATGCCATTTGAAGTGGCTCGAGCTAGGTTTACTTGGTCAATTACAGACCTCTTTCATTACTATCAACTTAGAGACTATATAAATAATAAGCTACATCAGCATACGATCATAGAAGACCCCAGACCATATCCCACAGTATTTGAGTTAGTGTGGGGATCTACACATGGCAAAGGAGCTATCACGATGTACTGGAATTTGATAGACAGGGCCCATAATATACAATCAACACACAAGAAATGGGAGCAGGAGCTGGGAGTGACATTAAGCTCCTCCAGATGGAAAATGGTTTATAGTAGCTGCTGGAAGACCACCTCCTCTCCAGGCTGGCAGGAATACACCTGTTAAATCAGAATTTGATACTTTTTCACCCCTTATAGATTAGCTAAAATGGGTTCCATATCATTTGCGACCTGCTGGAGGGTACGTGGGTGCGCGGATGCTGACCAGTCACATATATTGTGGCAATGTTCATTTATTCATAAGTTCTGGGGTCAAGTAAAACACTTGATAGAGATGTTTGGGCTAATGTCAGCAATAGGCCCAGAAAACTTGTTATTGGGTATTTGTCCCTTAGAGGTTAAAAGGAGGGAAGGTAGATATATACGGGCAATTTTAACCATAGCGGCTCTGAAAGCCATTACAAAAAAAAATGGCTACAACAAGATTCACCGGGCATCGCAGATTGGACTAACATCATTGCCCAAATTCAAAATATCGAACACATCACCTTTGCGGTGAATCATAAAAATGAAATGTTCCTGAATCGATATACCAGATGGGAAATGTATAAGGATGCTGTAAAATAAGCCCCCATTCTCCCCACCCACTTGATGGAATTCAATTGTATGCTAAATTTTCTCCCTTATTTAATTAATGTATTTTAGTTAAAATCAAATAGGTATGTTACGTCTAAGGAAGAACTGGAAGGGGGCAGGATCAGTTGTGTTCCAGGACAGTAGCTGCTGCTGTTTTCACAGGGTTCTTGTGGATTTTACTTGGTAGGTTAGTTCTTTTCTTTCTTGCTTCTAAGGGGCTAGCAGGGTATTGTTCTGGGGGATCCTGGATGTTTGTAAACTGATTTAGTGGCTGTAAGTGGGGCTCTTTTTGTGGATGTTTCACTTTGTAACAGGCTGCTGGTAGAGGCCTATTTCTTCTGATTTAAAACCTGTTTGGTGGGATTTGCTTGGGCCTGGTTCTTTAGCTGCAGGGCTTGGAGGGAGACACAGGGCTGATGCACTCTCTCTTGTCAGGTGTCTGCCCAAGACCCACCCTCCCCATCCGTCCCTCCCCAGAAGTCTGCAAATTTATAGGGGAAGACCTGCCCTGCAATTGGAGGGAAAGTGCTGCGTGCAGCTCATGTAGTTCTAGCCACTGGGGGTTGAATTTAAAGGCCGGAGAGAGGAGCTTAGGAGTTGTTCATTTTCCTTACATGTTTAATGTGTTGTACTGCACCTAGTAACAGTTACTGGTGTACAGTGGGACTGTCTCTAGGATTAGTGGGTGACCTGATTAGGGCAGTAGGGTATCTTGGAATAGGGGAACCTGGTGGCTCACCCAAGGAAACCCTATTTGAAAGGGGATGGAACCACACATCATTAGGGCCGGCATCTTTGGGAGGGTGGTGGGGTGCACAGGGTGTGGAGCAGCCATGATACTGGACTGGGCTTGGAAGCTTGGTGGTTGCCCAGTGTGCTACCAGCTAGCACAGCTTAGGGAGGAGGTTGGGGATGAGGAGAAAGCTGGGGAAGGGGGTGGTATGGTTGGGAAGGGCTGGAAATCTCCACAGGGTTGCACCAAACACTTGGGGCGGGGTATAGGGAAAGGAGTGCAGGAGAATACTCAGGGGTTACATAGGGACCCTGGCAGAGGGGGCCCAAAAGGACACTACCAAGGAAGCAGGCAGGTAACTGGGGACCCTCACAAAGGGGGGACGGAGGGACAACATTCTCAGGGAAGTAGGTGGACAGCCAGTGCTGGACAGAAGGAAGCAAGGCAGGGAGGTGGATCAGACCTTATACTTAGTAACCGCTTCAATTCTCTTCTTCTGCTCAAGGATGAGGGGGGATGTAGCCACGACAGAGGTGGTTAGAGACGGAAAGGGTGTGGGAGTGGGGGCAGGAGGCAGGGCCAGATAGCAGGAAGAACAGGGGGACCTGGAATGCAGGAGAATGGGGAGCAGGAATCGGAGCAGGAGGGGCAGGGGGAAGAGGGAGGAAAGCGCAAGGAGAAGGACCAGTTGGGAGGAAAGGTAAAGAAGGACCAGAAGTACAAGGAGGATTCAGTAAAGAGAGCTGAGGGGGTAGGCCAGGGGAGCACGATGAGCAAGGAGGAACTAAATGGAGACAGGAAGGAAGGGAGGATGAGCCAGGCTAGTTTAGCAGATGGGGGAGAAGGACCAGTTGTGAGCAGTGAGGGGGAAATTAACAAGGTACAGAAGGATACTCAGAAGGAGGAGAGGCATAGGATTGGAGGGGAGGGAGTGGCCATGGTAAATAAGGAGCGGGTGGCATGTGGCACACAGATAGGGGGAGGAACAAGGAGCCAGCTGGGTGGAAGGGCCGGTAGAAAGGATGAGGGACATGGAAGGGGGAATGGAGGAAAAGGAGTGGTCAGAGTGCTCTGCGGGAGATTCTATGATCAGGGGTATCAAATGGGATAGGGAGGGAGAAGCCTGGCCAGTTAGAACAAGATGCTTCCCTGGACTAACGGTGCACAGGGCTAAGCATGAGGTATATCAGCTGGCAAAGGACTGTGGGGTTCCCCAGACATACTGGTCCACCTGGGCACAAATGACATTGAGGGAAATAGCGAGCTAGAGATACAGGCAAGATTCAGGGAGCTCGCCAGGGTCTGTCATGACATAGGATGCACAGTTTCCTTCTCAGAAATCCTGCCAGTGCCAAGGGCTAGTGGGGAACACAAAAGAAAAATTAGGGGAGATAAACCAGTGGCTCAGGGAGTGGTGTGAGGCCAGAGGGTATGGGTTGATGGGGGATTGGGGGGAGACCTGGGAGGATAAGGAGCTGTATGCTAGAGATAGACTACATCTCAATTTGGAGGGGAGGGGAATCCTTAAGTTGAAAATAGAGGAGTTCATTGGTGAAAAGTGGGGTTTAAACTTGTGAAGGGGGGTGGGATGGGAGAAAAGGCAGTCAAGGGGATGCAGATAAAGGAGGGACTCTGTCTCCACCCCCCTGGGGACCAGGAGGATTGCAGGAAAAGACCAACTGGCAAAGTGCAGACCAGGAGAAAACAGAATCCCCAAAGGAACACGAGCAGGGGGAAATGGAACTATAGGGAAAGGGTGGAAGGTAGTCCTGCTAAATGCCAGGAGCTTGGGCAGTAAAATGCCTGAGCTCTAGGCGATGTTAACTGAGGGAGCAGTGGATGTGGCAGCGGTCACTGAGACTTGGGCCACTGCAAGACATGACTGGGACCTGAACCTGGAGGGTTACACTATGTTCAGGAAGGACAGGGGGGAGGGAAGGGGAGGAGGGGTAGCAATGATAGTCAAAAACTGCATTGGCATAGGGGGAGTAGAGGAGGCGGAGGGAACCGTGGAGGCGATTTGGGTCACCTTGATAACAAGGGGGCAAAGAGTAAAATAGCAGTGGTGTATAGACCCCTGCCCTGGCGGAGGAGCTGGAGGACAGTCTGGTGGCAGATGTTAGGAGACACTGCAGACTGGGCAGAGGAAAGGTGGTGGTGTTGGGGACTTAAACATGCCAGGAACAGACTGGGAGACTATGACATCCTCTGTGACCAGGGAACAGAGGTTGTTGGATGTCTTTCAAGCACGTTCCTAACTCAGCAGGTGAGGGAACCCACCAGGGAGGCACGGTACTGGATGTGGTCCTGGCAGACAGTGACCAGATTGGGGGCCTGGAGGTAAGGGACCCATTGGCGGGAGTGACCATGCCACGGTCTGGTTCTGCCTGGACCTAGGAGGGTAGAAGGCTGCACAAAGACGGAAGTAACCGACTTCAGGGGTGGATTTTAAGGAAATGGGAAGGATCCTTAAGGAGCATTTGGATGGGATTGGGTCAGACATGGGCGCTGATAATAGGTGGAAATCATCAGGAGAGGGTGCAGGATGCTACCAGCACCTGTGCAAAGTAAGACGAAAATGTGGTAGGGCCCAAAAACCCTGTTGGTGGACCAGGGAGGTCCAGGAGGTGGTGCGAGGAAAGCAGCCTATAAGAAATTCAAGTGCTCAAGGGTGAAAGGGATCGAGGGAGTATGAGCTGATGGCTAGAAGGGCCACTAGAGTGGTGAGGTGGCTAAGGCAAGGAAGGAGCAGAACCTGGCCAGGGAAATTAGGAGAGAGGAAAAAGGGTTCTTTAGATACATTGGGGAAAAGCGAAGGGTGAAGGGCAGATTAGCAGGATTAAATCAGGGAAGAGATGGGCACAAGACCCAGAGGAGCAGGCTGAGGTACTAAATGAGTACTTCACCTCAGTTTCACCAGGAAAATGGGGATGCTGCATCATACATGGGAGGAACAGAGATAATGAGGAGGGTGCCACCAATCGGCAGGTCTGGGGAGGGGGGCATCACTGGCAGGTGGGGGAGGGCTAAGCAGGGAGAAGAGGTACTGGAAGTGGAAATCACAGCAGAGAGAGTGAGGAAGCCCTCAGCTCCCTTAAGACGGAGAAAGCACTGGGGCCGGATAAATTACATCCTAAGTGCTGAAGGAACTTGCAGATGTCCTGGCGAAACCCCTGGCAGAGCTTTTCACCATCTCTCTGAGGACAGGGTGGGTGTCCCAAGACTGGAAAGTGGCGCATGTAGTGCCTATCCACAAGGGGGGATCAAGGGAGGTGGCAGGGAACTACAGGCCTGTCAGCCTGACATCAGTGGTGGGCAAGGTGATGGAGGCATTGTCAAGGAGAGGCTAGGGGGGACCTGGATAAGTCAGGGTGCCTGGACGATAGACAACATGGATTCATCCGGGAAATCATGTCAGACAAACCTGGTGGAGTTCTGTGACTGGGTGACAAGTGCCTTGGACCTGGGTAGACAGTGGATGTCTCTTTCTAGACTTCAACAAGGCATTTGACTCTGTTCCTCCGCGTGGGCCTGTTGGATAAACTAGGAGAAATGGGGTGGAAACCAGATGATCCGATGGATAGGCAGTTGGCTCAGGACCCGGACCCAGAGGGTCGTGGTTGGTGGGATAGTCTCCTCCCAAGGAGGGTCATTAGTGGGTCCCACAGGATCAGTCCTGGGCCCCTTCTGTTCAACGCCACGATCTGACATAAGGACAGGAATCGAGTGAGATGAGTCTCCTTGCAGATGACTCTGAACTGGGGGGCGTGGTGGATGGGGAGGAGGGGAGGTGGCCCTGCAGGGGACCTGGAGGCTCTGGAAGATGGTCTAGAAAGTGGAAGCTGAGGTTTAATGCAGGAAATGCAAGGTACTCACCTGGGGCCAGAAACCCAGGCCAAGTGTACACCCTGGGGAATACTACAAGTCTCAATGGCTGAGAGAGGACCTGGGGGTGGTGGTGGATGTCAAGATGAACAACTCTGAGACTTGTAGGAGGGCAGCAGCCAAGGCCAACAGGATGCTGGGATGCATTGCTGGGGGATCACCTCCAGAAGGAGGAAGTGATACTCCGCTGTATAACTGCTTGGTGAGGCCGCACCTGGAGTACTGCGTGCAGTTTTGGAGGCCGCACTTAAGAGGGACATTAACCTCCTGGAGAGGGTCCAGAGGAGGCAACCAAAATGATTTGGGGCTTGGGGACAGGACCTATGAGGAGAGGCTCAAGAGCTAAATATGTACACTTTGGAAGAGAGAAGGGACCAGGGGACATGTAGAGGTCTTCAGGTACATGAAGAGGGTAAATAGGGAGGAACAGTGAGGGTGCTTGAAGGAAGGAGGAGGGGCCACTAGAGGGCATGGGTGGAAGCTGGAGGGAAGATTCAGGGAGAAAGGAGGAGGTGCTACTTCACTGAGAGGGTGGTAGAGCCATGGAATGCACTACCTAGGTGCTGGTGGGGAGGCAGAGACAGTGGAGGGGTTCAAGAGGGGTGGGACAGGTACAGGGGAAGGGTTCAGGAAGCAAAATCCAATGCAGCAAGAATATCCGGAACTGGGAAGGGAGAATCCAGAGAAGGCGAGGGGGACAGCAAGGTCAGCACCCAGGGTGGGGGCTGACCAAACGAGCAGACACGAAAGACCATTAGGCCTATTCTGCTGGCATTTTAGTATGTTAGTATGAAGTTGCAGGATTTAAATATTGTAATCTTCCCAATGTTTGTTGTTTACAGTTTCCTATTGCATTGTTCAGTGGTATGCATGAAACTTGAATGTAACATTAAGAACTTTAATAAACAAGTATAAAAACAAAACAAAAAAAATAGGTCAAAACTGGCACCGGCCTGCTAGCCAGTGCTGATAGATTTTATATCTGGCTAGTAAGATTTTCATTTAACTAGCCCTGCGGGTTTGTAGTGGAGAAGGCAACACTTCAGTATATACACCAACTGGGCCAGTGGAAATGTCTGTGGGGCCAGTGGATTTTCCCAGTCACTAGCCCTGCTGTCTACTGGCTGTAAAACTTAATTTTGACTGCTGAATATAAAAACCACAAATCTGATAGTTTATTAAGTTAAAAAAAAACACAGATCTGTTTTGCTAATTCCAGTTGGATAGCAATTGCAGTAGTTTCATAAAAGACAGCCTCAAACTCTAAATTTGGGGGTGTTTTCCATGAATTGGCACAACTGAAATGCGCAAAAAGAAAACAAGCGTTCAGGGAATAACCAGAACATTGCTGTCTACTGCTATTTTATCTTGTACTATGTATAATATACGTACTTTTAGGCTGTAGTTTTAATTGTTTGTGGAGGCGCCATATAAATAAAATTGATTCTTTGAGGATTAAAGAAGTATGAATCCTATCTAAGGTTTTGGCAAAGGCAGATTGCCATAGTATGTATTTTGTTTGGGCTTGGGCCACAATTTTGTTAATTGTGATCTCTGTAAAGGTTTTTTTGTTTTGTTTGTTTGTTAACCCTAAAACACAGCAGAAAGGACAGACCAGGCTTTAAAGCCATAATCGGATTCCCAGTGAAGAAGAGCACAGAGCCTCCAGCAGGGGGAGCTCTGAGGATACTGATGGCAAGAAAAATTGAAGACCTTCTGACAAGCTGTTAACAATAAAGCCTGGAAAGAAAAAGCACAAGGAGAAACGCATAGTGCTCTCAACTTCCCCGAAAGGGATCAGGGGCCAAGGGTTCCAGAACAGCCAGTGCCCTCAGTAGGGGACATGGAAACATAAAAACATATGCAGACTATGGGAAATCTGCCACTATGACTATCCTCCCTCCCCAACCCCTGTACTCTGTACAGAAGATTGGAGAGAAGGAAGAAAAAGTGGAGGACTCGTAAGAACCTGAGGTATTCCCTGAGCAGAACGTAAGATTGTACTTCGAGGAAGGCTCTTGTAGCAGGCCTACACCGGCACGGCTAAGCCACCAATTGCCAGGACCACATAGAAAACTTTCTAGCTAACAGTCTACCAGGGACTGTCTACACTGGACGCTATACCCTATAAAGGCGGGAGCTACACCTACCTCAGTCCCCCCTCGACAGGAGTCCAGGCAGTGGACCACCTGGGTAAGAGTTTTTGCGTCCACTACCCTGGCTATCCAGGTCATAAATTACCTGGCCCATATGGTCCAGTATCAGAATGTCCTCTGGGACCATCAGAACGTCCTCTGGGACCAAGCTAGTGACCTGGTACAGGCATTACCTGAAGACCTCTTTAGGAAGCAACTCTCCCAACTGATGAAGTCGGGCTCTGACGTTAGCAACCACATCTTGCAGGCTTCCTACAATGCCATGGACACCTTTAGGGGAGGCGTCGGCTGGGGTTTGCTTCCAGTGCCTTTTTTGGCTCCAGTTATCCGGGTTCACCTTGGATGTACAGTCCAACATTTTGGATGCCCCGTTTCAGGGCTCCGCTCTCTTTGGGGGAGATGTTCAAGACATTGCTACCCTTTACGAGTCAGGTTAGGCTCTTAGGACGGTTCATTCACACTACCATACTCGGCCTAGAGCGGGCTAACGTCGGTCCTCCCACAAAGAGTCCCAAAACCACCCTACCAAAGGCCAGGACAAGTGCAAGGCCACCTCTGCCCCTGCAGCTGCTGCCGCCAAGCCCCTTGGGGAGCCTGTGGCAGCCCTTCCCTTGCCTGCCCCACCTCCTGACTCCTTAGCCAACCCCCTCCCCCCTGCAGACGTTCTTGAGGAGGCAGTTTGGGGTTAATTCTTCAACCATCTAACAGAGTGGCAGGAAGTGACCATGGACAATTGGGTGCTTCAGATCATAGACCACGATCACACGGTGGAGTTTCTAGAGTGGCCTCCAGAACATCCTCCGGTAAACTCAGTTTATCCCCAGCCCGCCTGTCTCTAATCTGGGAGGAAATTCAGGCTTCTCGTCACAAAAGAGCCATAGAGCCCGTCCCCCTGGCTCAATGGGGAAGGGGGTTTTACTCCCACTTCTTCGTCACCAGAAAGACTGGAGATCTTTCGCCCATCCTGGACCTGAGCCATCTGAATGTGTACATTGTGCACAAGTGCTTCTGCATGATCACTCTCCAGGGGCTGATACCCTTTTTGCACCAGGGGAATTGGCTCTGTTCTCTGGACATGCAGGGTGCCTACCTTCACATCCAGATTTTCCCTGCCCATTGTCTTTTCCTCCGCTTCAGTTTTCAAGGGGGCCCATTTTCAATTCCAGGCCCTCCCTTTTGGCCCTTCTTCAGCTGCTAGGGTGTTTACTAAGTGCCTGGCGGTAGTGGTGACGACTCTGAGGAGGCAGGACTTCTGTGTGTTTCCTTACCTGGATGATGGGCTGCTAACAGCCCCCTCCAGGGACCGCCTGGCTCAGACTCTAGACTACACCTTTCACCTATTCCAGGCCTTGGGGGTCACCTTCAATCTGCCAAAGTCCTGCCTCTCTCCTTGCCAGTACCTTCAGTACATAGTAATCTTGGATACTACCCAGGAGAAGGCCTTTTTGCCCATGGACAGGGCGGAGCGACTGGAGCAGGCCCGTCTAGTTTCCTCCAGTCGTCTGGTCCCCGCCAGGGTTTTTCTTGGCCACATGGCAGCAGCTATTGCCGTGTCTCCCCTGGCCTGCCTTGTACATGCAAGTTCTTCAGTAGACCTTGCGGGTCCAGTGGGACCAGCGCATGGATGACCTGGACTAGTTGGTCCTGGTCTCTGACCTAGTCCAGAGAGTTCTGTCATGGTTGCTGGATCCTTCCGACCTCTTTCAGAGAGTCTTCTTTCAGCTTTTGACCCCCCATCAGATTCTCACAAAAGACTCTTCCGGCCTGGGATGGGGTTTTATCTGGCCAATTACCAGACCCAGGGTACCTGGATGGACGTAGAAAAGGATCTCCATATCAACGTCCTGGAGATGCAGGATGTCCTTTATTCTCTGCAGGCTTTTCAGACTCATCTCCTCCCTGGTCCGCTGCTGGTGCAGACGGGCAACATGTTTTGTAGTGTAGAACATCAACAAGCAGGGGGAACCCATTCTTACCTGCTGTGTCGGTAGGTGATAAGTCTGGTACTGGGCCATTGAGCACGGTCTGAAGTTGTCCGCCGTACACGTTCCAGGTATCCAAAACGTCTTGGCCAACAGTCTCAGCCGCGCCAGGTTGTGGGTTCATGAGTGGGAGCTTCTGACCTCAGTGGTCGAAGATCTCTTCGACGGGTGGGGTTGTCCAGAGTTGGACCTTTTTGTGTCCCCTCTCAACACAAAACTACTGCTTTACTCCTCGCTCGATCCTGTGCCTGGAGTTTTGTAGCAAGATGCATTGTCCCTCTCCTGGAAGGGGAGGTTTTCTGTATGCCTTTCGTCCTTTCCCACTTCTTCAGAGGGTTCTGCTCGAGCTCCAGTTGGAAGGGACAGAGATTATTCTCATAGCGCCTTTCTGGCCGTGTCAGATTGGGTCCCCTTGCTGCAGCAGCTGGTGGTGGACCTTCTGGTGCCCTTGCCCCTGTG
The DNA here is from genome assembly GCA_016271365.2 of Neoceratodus forsteri. NCBI lineage: Eukaryota > Metazoa > Chordata > Ceratodontiformes > Ceratodontidae > Neoceratodus > Neoceratodus forsteri. The sequence continues at coordinate 543,745,767 of CM057451.1, forward strand.
CACCAGCTTGCTCTCTCAGGACCTGGGCACCCTAGTCAATCCGGACCTCAAGTCACTGCATCTCCATGCATGGCTTCTGTGTACCTAGCTGTTTCCCACTTCGGGGTTTCTTCTAGGGTTGCAGATATCCTGGTGGCTGCTAGGAAGCTCTCCACTAGGGTCACTTATGTCATGAAATGGAGGCGTTTTTTCCCCTTTGGACTGCTGCATGCCAGTTGGACCTGTTCACCTGCCCGGTGATTCAAGTGTTGGAGTACCTCCTTTCCCTTTTGGGCTCCAGCTTAGGGGTCTTCTCTCTCAAGGTGCACCTTTCTGCTGTCTCTGTGTACCATGCACCTATCGAGTGCAAAGCTGTTGCCCAGCATGAAGTGTCTCGCACCTTTGTGCGGGGCATCTTGCATCTGAACCCTCCCATTTGGGACCTGGTCCCTCCATGGGACCTCAGTTTTATGTTGGAGAAACTCACTTTACCTCCCTTTGAACCAGCCGTGAGTTGAGAACTATGCTTTCTGTTGTGGAAAGTGCTCTTTTTAGTTGCTGTTACTTCTGCTTAGAGGATTTCCAAGCTGTAGGCCCTTGCGTCTAAGGAGCCTTATTTGGTTTTTGCGTACAAATCCTGAATTTCTTCCCAGAGTGGTGTCAGAATTTACGTTGAACCAGTCCGTCCACCTTCCTGTTTATTTTCCTGAGTACTCTAATCACAGGGAGGCTTTGCTCCATACTTTGGATATACATAGAATTTTGCGGTACTATATGCATCTGACCAAGGCTTCTAGGAAGTCTGAGAAATTGTTTGTTACTTTAACCCCTTAAGATTAACAGTGTTTTTCTAAGTAGTTAGCCAGTTGCATTGTTTATTAGCATCGGAAGTACAATTAGGACTTTCTGGGAGTAGTTAAGGGCCATTCCATGAGGGGTATGGCTGCCTCCATGGCCTGTTTCGGAAATGTCTGCTGCGGACATCTGTGCACCTGCCTCCTGGAGTTTTGTCCACACCTTTATCAAGCGCTACAGTCTAGACATTGCCTCTTGGCACAGGGCCAGTTCTAGGGACATGGATATGTTGTTCATCCACACTCATTGGCAGTATCCTTGCCGCTTTAAATCTTGCCGGAAGGTCTTCAAGCTTGCTCCTCCCACCAACCCGGGTGGTATAACTCTCGGCTCCGCCCCATGACGCCAGATCTTCCTTACCGCTTGGAAGCTCAGGTTCCCTCCTTAACGCTCTGCGTTTGCGACTGGTTCCTATTTCTCCGTTTGCGGATTTAAAAATAAAAATTTGCAAAGACTTCAGTCTTCGATCCCTCGCGGCTGCGATGGACAAATCGACTCCAGTTTGGAGATGCCCATGCGGCAGAGATGTCGGACGGATCCACACTCCGCATGTGTCTACCTAGGCCTTGAAACACGACCGCGGGCTTGCGACCTGTGCTCATCTTTCCGACCTCGTCCTCGAGACCGTGCTGCCCGATTGCAGCTGGGCCGTCCGAGAGCGTTCCCTCCGGTGAAGTCCAAGGAGGCCGGTTGGCCGGTGTCGGTAGTGAGCTCGGCCGGATCAGCTCGGCGGATGAGTAGATCCTCGAGGGGGAGGCGGTATGAGCCGTGTCTTCCTCGTACATGACATTTTTATCGCTCTCTCTGGGTTCTTCCTACACGGCTTCTTTTAAGGAGCTTTGTCTGTCCCTCTCCACTAAAGGAGAAGGGCCTGCGTCTGCTGGACCTTTTCTCGGTCCAAAAGGGGACAGGGTGAAATCCCTCCCTCGTCGGCTCTTGGGGCCGGGAGAGGTCCTCTCCTGGGCCGTCGATCCGTCGGCCGATTGGGCCGCTCGGCTTCATGCAGCCTCACGGTGTCCCGTCAGGTCAGTTGACCGGGACTCCCCACTGATGAAGTCGAAGTTTTTTCTCGACCCATTGGAGCGGGCTGTCGCCTTTAGCAGCCGAGATTCCTCTCCCGGTTCCCCGGGAGGAGTTGAGGATCCGGTGGGCTCGTCTGTGCCTCCGGTTCCGAGCTCTCGGATGGACCTTCCGAGCGGAAGGGGGTGCGGTTCGGCGGTGACCTCCCGCACCCGACCCGGAAATTCCGGGACTCTCGGTCGGTCTCGGACCTCTTGGCGGTCCACGTTCCCCACGTCATAAGCGGTCCTGCCGGTCTACCGGCGCACCCGCTGATAAGCGGCGTCGCCGCTGCGTCCTGCGTCCTCCTCCTCGGATGAGGAGGCTTGTCGAATTCGTCGCCGAGGCACGAGGACCTTATGTTGCAACAACTCCTCCTGGCCGGGAATAAGCCGACTCCGGCGCCTTCCGGCCATTAAGTAACTGTCACGGAACGGGCGACACAACCCTCGACTTGTCGAGGGCCTATACCAGGCGGTTGTTCGGCCAAAACCAGCTGCTCCACCGATTCCGGTGGAACCTCCGCCTCCACAGCCACCAATTGGGGCTTCGACCAAGGATTCTCGGTCGGCTAAGGGTTTACCCCATCGGCTGTCAGTTACCCTCACTCCCGACCGACCTCGGCAGGTGAAGGGTGGCTCAGGCCAGAGGCGCTCTTCGAGGACTCTTCCGAGTCCGAAGATGATTCCTCCTTCTTCTCCAGCGACTGGACTGGGTCTTCAGGAGGTCAGTCAATGGACGATAGCCGTCGTCCTTCCTAGGACTTCTTCGGCTCATCTCGGAGTCTACCGGATGGAGCTCGAACCGTTCAAACGGGCCAGGTATCCCCTCACGAGATTCTGGACCGAGGGATTCTATGACGAGGCCTTTCCGGTGGCGAGGCCATAGTGGGTCCGGCGCTGGAACTTTGGCAGCGCCCTGCTTCCTGCCCTCGCCGGTCCAGGATGGCCAGGAAGTATGCGGTCCCTCGGTTCCTTGTCGGTTTTTGAACACCTCTGCTGAGGGGTTGGTTACCGACAGCGTTTTTCGGCCTTGCCCGGCAGCATGAGGATGTGGACAAACCTCCTGACAAAGAGTCCAGAGAAATTGGACTATGTCGGCGAAAAATCGCTGCGTCCTCTCTCGGCCTTCGTCAGGCCAGTTCGGCCGTCCTCATGGCACATTTTTCTCATGCCCTGTTGGGCTCCTGGATGAGGTCATCCCTCATCTTCCCGCCGATCTGCAGACTACGGTTAAGCAGGTGCGGGACCAGGAGCAGGGCAGTGGCCAAACAGCAGCTCCAGACTGCTTTGGATGTGAGGGACTCATGTGCCAGATCGGTGGCGCCGTGGTGCTATGCGTCGTGGCTTGGCTTGAGGATATCCACCTTTACTTCGGATACCCAGCACAAGTTGGCGGATGTTCCCTTTTGGGACTGACCTCTTCGGCCCTGGGGTGGAAGGTCACCTGCAGAGGATCGAGAAGTCCAATGCCACCTTGGACTCGGTCTCTTCGCTCAGAAGGACAAAGGCCGCCAAACCACAGCCTAAGCCCTTTAGTCCTTCTAGCCCTTTGTGCCGGCCCAGCAACGTCAGGGGCCAGCAGGCTCGACCTTGGCATCCCAAACCAAACGCGGCTTCCTCTAACAGGAGGCAGGGAGGAAAGGGCCCAGGAGGTCCCTCGGCCGGTCCCTCCTCCAGCCTGCCCAGTAGCGGGCTGAGGGGTGTCGCCCCCATCCCGTCACCCTTACCCTGGGTCCCCGTGGGGAGGCTCAGCTGCTTCCGTTCCGCCTGGTCCGCTGTTACCACGGACAGGTGGGTCTTGGTGGTGGGGAAGAGGCCTGCCTCTGATCCGAGCAGGCACCACCCTCAGAGCCGCCACTCGGGGCTCGGGATCCCCAGCCTCACTGGCGGCTCGTCGAGCCGACATCACTCTCCTCCTCCAGAAGGAGGTGGTAAGAGAGGTGGTGGACCCTCCTTCAGACCCAGGGTTTGTGTCCAGGTACTTCCTGGTTTCGAAGCAGACGGGGGCTGGCGCCCCATTCTGGACCTACGACCTAAACAAGTTCCTAAGGTCTCGAACCTTCAGGATGGTCACTCTGGCTCAGATAATACCATCCTTGGAGCAGCGGTGTGGTTCTGCTCTCTAGACTTGCAGGAGGCGCGTTTTCACGTCCCTATCCGTCCGTCTCACCAGAGATTCCTTCTTCGGCGGAAGGATCTCTTGATTCAAGCCATGCCCTTGGCTTGTCTCCAGCTCAGGGTCTTCACCAAATGCATGGCAGTGGTGACAGCATTCCCTCTTGGCCGAGGGTCGGGTGTACCCTTACCTGGGCGACTGGCTGATAGCAGCTCCCTCCAGGAAGGAGGCGGAGTGGTCAGAGATCTGGCCCTCCAGGTCTGCTCTCAACTGGGCCTCCTTATCAAGCGAGGGCCAGTGGAACTCGAGCCGGAAGCAGGTGATTTTATTCATCGGGCAGCTCGACTCTCTTCCGAGCCAGGCGGCTCACGCGGACAGGGCGAGGTTCTTTCCTCCTTTGCCCGATCATTTCTGGTTGGGCAATTGCGCCCTGCCGGGACTTCCTGCGCCTCCTGGGTCTCATGGCGGCCTGTGCCAGCGTGGTCCGTTGGGCCCGCTGGAACATCGCCCCTTCAGTGGGGACTGGCCAGCCGGTGGTCCTGGCCTTCTGCGATCCCTTGGACCAGCTTGTGGTCGGTGACACAGGGATGTGGAGCGCTCTCCAGTGGTGGACCGTTCCAGATCATTTGCAGGAGGGCATCCCGTTGAATCGCCCCGAGCCGGCGGTTCTCTATCGACCGATGCCTCTCTGATGGGTTGGGGTGCCCATCTGGGGAACACCGGGCTCATGGCCTCTGGTCCCCTGCGGGAGTCCGATGCCACATCAACCTGCTGGAGCTCAGGCGGTCCGCCTAGCTCTCACCGCCTTTGCTCCGTTCCTCCGGGTCAAGTGGTCCGAGTCCAGGCGGACAATACCACGACCATGTACTATCTAAACCGCCAGGGCGGGCGCGCTCCATGCTTCTATGCAAGGAAGCTCTCCGCATTTATGTCACTCGTAGCAGCCTGGAGGCGGATCTCCTAGCCATTCACGTGGCAGGAGCCTCCAACACCCTGGCCGATGCCCTGAGCCGGATAGGGGCTGCATCCCACAGTGGTCTCTCCTGCGGAGGTAGTACAGCATCTGTTCTCCCTTTGGGGCACACCTCAGGTGGACCTGTTTGCCTCCATGGAGGAGCAGCGAAGCTGAGTCTGTTCCATGCCCGCCCCTCAGCAGGGCTCGCTGCGGGGATGCCTTCCGAGGCAATGGACCCCGGCCCTTTACGCCTTTCCCCATTTCCCTTGATCCACAAGGTGCTTCTCAAGCGAGGAGGGACAAGGCGCAGGTGATTCTGATAGCCCCAGACTGGCCTCGCCAGTTCTGGTACCAGATCTCCTCAGTCTCAGCTCCAGGACTCGCGGCAGCTTCCAGCTCGCCCGGACCTGCTCTCAGTCAATCAGGGAAGGTGTTCCATCGGACCTTCAATCCTGCACCTGGCGGCCTGGTTCCTGAGCGGCTAGGTTCCAGGCTTTGGGTCTTTCCGTCGAGGTCCTCAATGTAGTTGAGGCGTCCCGTAAGTCGACCAGAAAATGCTATGCCTTCAAATGGAAAGGTTTTCCATTTGGTGTCAGAACAGAGGCTTGGACCCTTCCTCCTGTTCCTTGGCAAGCATCTTGGACTATTTATGGTCCCTTTCTAGTCAAGGGCTTAGGTCGACTGACCCTAAGGGTGCACCTGGCAGCCATCTCTGCTTGCAGGCGCGGGCGAGAGAGCGATCAGATAGCCCGCCAGGAGAAAGGTGAGTCTGGGCGCTTTTCAAAGGCCTTGATCACATTTCCCCTCAGTCGGGGAACCCCCACCTCCGTGGGATCTACTGCTGGTACTGGCAAGCTCATGGGCAAGCCATTCGAACCTATGCACAGGTGTGCTCTCTCTCACCTGTCGTGGAAGACCGCCTTCTTGGTGGCTATCCGTCAGCCAGAAGGATGGGAGAGCTCCAGGCGCTCCATCGAGTCTCCTTACCTGGTCTTCCACAGGGACAAGGTTTCGTCCTGGCCCCACCGAAATTCCTTCCGAAGGTGGTGTGGAGTTTCACCTTAACCAGGTGTTGACTCTGCCGGTGTTCTACCCCAATCACACCTCGAGGAGGCGAATAGGCTCCATACTCTGGATCCTAGAAGGCGCTGCTTATTATAAGGAGCGGCACGGTGAAATTCGGGGAGAGGTTCGCCAGCTGTTTGTCACCACGCTGAAGCTCGATCTGGCAGACCTGCAGCCAAGCGGACGATAAGCAGGTGGGTAACCTCCTGCATAGATCTCGTTATAAGTTGGCGGGCATGGAGCCTCCCAGAGGATAAGTCCATTCTACCCGCCATACTGCTGCAGCGGTGGCTGCTTCCAGGGACGTCCCTATCCAGGAAATCTGCAGGGCTGCTACCTGGAAGTCAGCAAACACCTTCATTACCCACTACCACATCGACCTTGAGTCACCTGGGATGCTGGTTTTGGGCCTCGGTTCTCCAGTCTCTCTTTCCCAAGTAAGTATATGGGGGTGTCGTCTTGCCTCCCTCCTCCCGGAGAACTGCTAGAGTCTGCCAATGAGTGTGGATGAACAACATATCCATGTCCCTAGAAATACAGGTTACTCACCTGTAACAGGAGTTCTAGGAATGGTATATATTGTTCATCCTACACCCTCTCGACCTCCCCGGCTTCGACGCACAACCTGAGCTTCCAGCGGGCCAGATCTGGCGTCATGGGGCGGAGCCGAGAGTTATACCACCCGGGTGGGTGGGAGGAGCAAGCTTGAAGACCTTCCGGCAAGATTTAAAGCGGCAAGGATACTGCCAATGAGTGTGGATGAACAACATATACCATTCCTAGAACTCCTGTTACAGGTGAGTAACCTGTATTTTCGGCCTATCAGTACTCCAGGGCCTTCTCTCCTGAGTTCATGGCTGCTGATCTATCCTCCTCTCGGTGTTTTCCTCCTGGTCATGCCAGCAACTGCTTGGTACTCAGTCCTATCAGTGTTGGCTGCTGCAAGACCCTTCCTCAAAGTAAAGTAGTACAGTTATGCAAGAACTTACCGTAACAGTAGATCTTTGAGAGAAGCTCTTGCAGCAGGCCCTGCTTTCCCTCCCTCCTTCTCCCTGCTGTTTCTTGTTCCTTTTGCACTACTTCTGCCTTTTCTTCTTTGGCTCTTGGGAACCTCCTCGGTTCTCCACTCGCTGCCTGCTTGATGTCTCCAGCGGGAGAACTGAAGTAGGTGTGGGGGGGGGACCACCTAGCTTTATAGGGAATGCTGACCTTAGCAGTTGATGTTGGCGGTGGGCAGTTCCCCATGGTAGACTGCTAGCTAGAAAGTTTTCCTTGTGGTCCCGGTGCCTGGCAGTTTAGTCCTACTGGTGTTTGCTTGCTATAAGAGCTTCTCTCGAATATCTACTGTTGGGTAAGGTCTTGCGTAACTTTACGTTCCCCTCCCAGAGTAAACAAGGATTTTTCCTCTTACTCTCTGTCTGTAGGCCATAACCACAACGCTCAACCTGAGGTCTACTGAAATAGAAGTAGAAATAGAGGAAGCAGAATTTGAGTATGTTGGGACTAACCTCCTCAAAGAGGGTTTTGGTCCAGTGCATAAGTCCATGAAAAAGGCCACTGCTATGGGGTTGCCTGCAATGGTTTATCTAGCTATGGGGGAGCAAGTCTTTTGATTCACATAAGGGAAACAATGTTTATATGTAATATGATTTGAATTATCCCCTGCTCATCATGGCAGATTAGGCATTTCAGGTGTGTGATTAATTTGGACTCATTTCAGATCACCCCTCAGTGAGATACCTGGGTTTGGGGCAAAGCATTTTACTTACTGTCACAATGTAGTATGCTCTAAAGTACTGTTCGAGTCTATGAACTGTATACTTGCTTACCTACATTTTCAGTGCTGTATTGTAATGCAGTAAATTCGTAAAAATAAAGTAAAAAAAAAAAAAGAAAGGCCACTGCTGGGGTAGTGGCAACACTGCACTCTGCACTGACTGTTGGAAAAAATGTAGAAAAGACATGTAGACATGTCAGGTGGACAAAGAGGGTTCTGAGTACACGTGTTTCAGCCCTGATCATGAAGACTGTAGCCTGTGACAAAGCTGAAGTTCCTCTGGCTTCAGTGCCCCCTGGGGCCGGGGGGAATATAGGCATAGACATAGACATAGACTTTGACGGCAGATAAGGACCGCTAGGCCCATGTAGTCTGCCCATTTCCCTACCTACAGGATAGGCCGCAGATCCTAGTTAACCAACAGCCTATATCTTCCTGCCCCCCACAAGAATTGCCTTATGTCTGTCCCATGCATTCTTCCACAGTTTTAGACCCCACAACTTCCTCAGGAAGGCTGTTCCATGCATCCACTACTCTCTCTGTGAAATAATACTTCCTCACATTGCCCCTGAACCGCCCTCCTTCTGTCTTTAAATTGTGTCCCCTTGTTCTTGCAAGTCTCTTTTCTGAAAGATGCTACCCTCTTGGACTTTGTTGATTCCTTGAGGGTACTTGAAAGTTTTCTATCATGTCCCCCTCTCCCTTCTTTCTCCTCAAGGGTATACATATTAAGCTCCTTTAGTCTCTCCTCATCGTCTTCTCTTGCAGACCCTGCACCATTTTAGTTGCCCTCCTCTAGACTGCCTCTATCCTGTCTATGTCCTTGGAGATGGGGTCTCCAGAACTGGACACAGTATTCCAGATGGGGTCTCACCAACTGTCTGTACAGAGGGATAACAACTTCCTGTTTTCTGCTGCTGATGCCTCTCCCTAGACATCCCAGTATACCCCTGGCCCTCCCTACTGTCTTCTCACATTGCTTGCTAACCTTAAGGTCATCTGATATGATTACCCCCAGGTCCCTTTCCTGTTTTGTTGTTGTTACTACCTCCCCACCCATTGTGTATTCTTCCCCTGGGTTCTTGTTTCCCAGGTGCATTATTTTACTTTTTTGCATTGAATCCCTAGCTGCCATCATGCCTGACCATTCCTCCAACCTTGCCAGTCCCTTTCATCCTTTTCACGCCTCCTTGTGTATCAACCCTGTTGCAGATCTTTGTGTCATCTGCAAAAGGCATACTTTTCCTTCCAGTCCCTCTGCAATGTCACTGATGAAGACATTAAAAGGACTGGACCCAATACTGAACCCTGCGGTACCCCACTAGTAACCGCCCTTTCTTCAGAGTGGACTCCATTTACAATTACCTTCTGTGTCCTGTTGTCCAGCCAGTGTTTTACCTAGGCTACCACCCTGGGACCCACTCCCAGGCTGGTTAATTTGACTAATAATCTTTTGTGTGGGACTGTGTCAAATGCCTTGCTAAAGTCTAGATAGGCCATGTCCACAGCCCCTCCCTGGTCTACTACTTTGGTCACCCAGTCAAAGAAATCTATTAGATTCGTCTGACATGACCTTCCCACTGTGAACCCATGCTGCCTTGGATCCTGTGCTCCACTGACCTCTAGGTACTCAACTATTCTTTCCTTCAGAAGTGACTCCATCACTTTCCCTACCACAGAGGTCAGACTGACAGGTCTGTAGTTTCCTGCCTCTGTCTTGGTCCCACTTTTGTGAAGGGAATCACATCCGCCTTCCTCCAGTCCTCGGGTACCACACCATCCTCCCATGTGATTTATTAAAAGAGTAGCCAGTGGTTTCACTAGTTCCTTCCTTAATTCTTTTAGAATTCTGGGGTGAATTCCATCAGGACCCATTGCTTTGCCACCTTCAGTTTTAGGAGTTCTTGCAGAACCCTTTCTTCTGTGAAAGGACTGGGATCGACCCCCCTATCAAGAGTGCTTCTGTTAATTGGATTAGGCTCTTCCCCCTCCTCTTTTGTGAATACTGAGCAGAAATATTTGTTCAGTATTCCTGCTTTTTCACTGTCCCCCTCTGCCCACCCACCGTTAATTCTATCCAGCCTCACTATCCCTCCCTTTGTCTTTCTACGCTCACTGATGTACCTATAAAAGGTTTTATCCCCCTTCTTAACTGAGTTGGCTATCTTTTCCTCAGTTTGGGCATTTGCTATTCTGACTTCCCTCCCTGCTTCTTTCTGCCTGAACTGGTACAGCTCTCTGTCCTGCTCCTTCTGTGTTTCCTTATACTTCCGGAATGCTATCTTTTTCTTCCTGACTTTCACAGCCACCTCTCTTGAGAACCATAGTGGCTTTTTCTTTCGTTTTTGATTTGTTTATTTGCTTCACACAAAGGCTTGTTGCCTCTGTGATGGCAGTTTTGATAATTCCCCATTGTTGCTCCACACCTCCTTCTAGCCTGTTTGCTAGTGCTTTTCTGAGGCACTCTCCCATCTTGCCAAAGTCAGCCCTCCTAAAGTCCAGTACCCTCACTTTTGTATGGCTTGACTCTGTAGCTGAGTTTAACGTGAACCACACTGTTTGATGGTCACTTGTCCCCAGATGGCAACCCACTTCTAGATCTGAGAGATCCCTCACTGCCCCGTTTGAGAGTACGAGGTCTAAGATTGCTCCCTCACAGTGGGTTCCGAAACTAGCTGTCTAATGCCTGCCACCTGTAGGGCATCAAGAATGGCCCTGTTCTTGGATGTGGCTGCAGCAAATGTGCTCCAGTTGACATCTGGCATATTCAGGTCTCCCATCAACAGTATCTCCCTTCTCTGCCATTCTAAGAATGCCTTCCATCATATCCTTGTCCATTCCTTCCCCTGACATGGGGTCTGTACAACCCCTGTGCGGATTGTGGTGCCCATTCCAGTCTCCAAGGTGACCCACAGTGCCTCCTCTCCTCCCTGTTTACTCTTTTGTTCAGTTGCTTTTATCCCTTCCTTTACATAGAGAGCTACTCCTCCCCCTCTTCTCCCCTGCCTGTCTCTCCTGTAGGTTATGTACCCTGGTATGTTAACATCCCAGTCATGGTTCTCTGTGTACCATGTTTCTGTGACTGCTACGATATGCAGGCATCCCTCTTCCATTAAGGCCACCAGCTCAGGGAGCTTGTTGCCCAGACTACGGGCATTGGTACTCATTACCCTCCATTTCCTGATGGTCTTACCCCCTTTTGCCCCATCTCTGTCCTTGTCTTTGTCACTTTCTCCATTTACCCCTGCCCTTCTCCCTATTGACACCTCCATGTTGGTGTTTGCCACACTTACTACCATGATTGTTTGGGGGGCTAGGATTTTCCTGCTCCTTTCCAGTGCCTCCCCCCTTGGCTAGTTTAAAAGCTTGCCAATGAAGCATTTAAACCTATCACCTAGGATTCTGGTTCCCCTCCCGGACAGATGCAGCCCATCATGCCAGTATAGGCTTGCATCACTCCAGGTGGACCCCCAGTCCCCAATGAAGCCAAATCCCTGAGCTCCACACCAGTTTTTCAACCACTGATTGAATCCCATGGTACAGAACACCCTAGCCTCTCCTATGCCATAGATGGGTAGCTCCTTCGAGAAGGTTACCGTGCGTGCTACTTGATTAAGGCCCCTCCACAATTCCACAAACTCTTCCTGCACCCCCTAATCCCTTTCTTAGCCAGGTCATTTGTCCCTAGGTGGACAATGACATCCAGCTCCCTCCCCTGTGCAGCTGCTCCGGCAATCCTGAGGATTCGCTCCCTGTCCCTCCAAGCCATGGCGCCAGGCAGGCACCTTACCTCCCTCGCCCCTTCCTTGCCCAGTTCTACCTTCCTAGCAATGGAGTCCCCCACCAGGAGTTGTTTCCTTCCCCTGCAGGGTCCCCTGCCACCCTTCTGTGGGTCTCCTTTGTGGAGGTTCCCAGCATCCTCCTTGGTCTCCACTGTGGGTGCCTCCATAGAGGAACCACACTTTGCCAGAATGGCATAGGAATTGTGGAGAGGTTACAACTGGAGGGATGCGCCTCTGTTCCACCACCCTCACCCTCCCTGAGCCCACTGTGGTCCAACCGCTCCTCTTTCTTGGCAACCTCTGAGGCAACGGCAGTGGCACTGGTGGTCCCTGGATGGAAGAGGAGGTCCCACAAATCCTGGCCAACTCAGCCTGGAGATGAGCAACCTCCTCCCTCAGCCCAGAGATGTGCCTGCAGATGGGACAACACCGCATCCTCCAGAACATCTCCCGGAAGACTGCTGCTCCACAGCCACTGCACTGCACCACTCCAATCATGTCTTATTTCTGGCACCTTAACTGTTTGCAATCCTTACTCTTTCCTCTCTTTTTTTTTTTCTCTCTCTCTCTCCTTACTTTCTGCCTGTGTGCCCTTTAAGCTCCTGATTGTCCTGTTCTGAGACAAGAATATCCTATATTTCTCAGTAGACCACTTACTTGTTCAGAGGCAGACCTCTAGCAGCTAGAGGGGGCCGGAGAGCTACTCTTGCCCTTCTAGGATGGTGGGTCCTTGGTGGTTCTGTGATCACTCACTTCCTGCCCCTAAATAGGGAGTTCCTGTTGTCAGTCAAATCCTGTGCCTATAAAAATAGAACTAGCTTTGGGTGGGGGGAAGGGAAGTATAGTCCCAGCAGAGAAGTTCAGTTACACAGCAGTCCTTTCTCCTGGTGTCTTCTGCCAAGCTATTTCAGTATATTCCAGAAAGCGTGACTATATGGCCAGGAGGGCATACACACACACACAAAACACTGCTGTTGAGACTGGCTGCCTAAAGATGTGCTTACATGGCCGCAGCGCTCTGACATTTGTGCTGCTCTCTTCCTGCTTGGATCTCTCCAGTGGGCTTATTCAAGTCTTTACACAGCCTGCTCTCGCACCAGTGTAGGTTGCACCAGAGAGGGGCTGTGGGGCCAGGCTGTGAGCAGTTCCAGTCAGTGTCTGTACGTCTACATATTAATCTATCTGTATACTTATGAACAAAAAAATACATAAATAAAATAAAGAAGGGCAACCAAGGACTGTTACTACTTTCAGTTTTATTGGTCTGGCATGTTTCCTTTAAGAAAATCACTTGGTCCACAATTTAAAAAACAGTATTTTTTTCTAAACAGTATCCTAAACCGCAGAGATCAATAATTATTTTCAGCTAACCAATGCTAGAAATGCAAAGGGGTAGTCTTCTATTAAAACAAATTGTTTTATTGGTCACTGTGGCAGAAACGTTTGTTTTGTTATACCTCCCATATGGGAGCAGAGGCTTTCCCTCAAGAGCGAGTGCTGCAGCTGATTTACACAGCAGCCTAATACACTTGCTCTGACAAATGTACCCACTCCTGCACCATAACAAAACCAAGATCTAAAGCACTCCTGGGACACTCCGGTAAGTGTCCACACTGCCGACTTTGCAGCATATCAGCCTGTGCAAGAGCTGATGCACTGCAAAGCCGGCGGTGTAGACATGCCTTTAGTTACACCGCCCACTATCAGCATGCGCTGTGGGAAGTAGCCCTGCCAGTTTGTGAGACTGTCTGATAAGGAACAGGTTGATCTGGTACAAAGAGTAAAGGATGACAAGGGGACTACAAGGCATCGGTTTCAAAAGGCCGTTGTAAATGACACGACATCAAGAGCCTTGGCAATCTCTGTGGCATCCAAAAGATTTGCATGGTTCCGAACAAATAGGACTCTGCACACACAATGTAAAGCATTGAATTTTCCCTTTGAGGCATCAACGTCCTCCTTTTTTGGATAAAAGACAAGAGTCTTACATAAAATAGTTCTTTAGCAAAAATCTACTTTTAAAAACAACTGAAAAAGAAAGGGCCTGTACTTCTCCTTATAGACACTATAGAAGGGGAGGTATGAAATGGGCTTCATATCCTTCGTCCTATGTGCACTATGAATATCTACTAAAAGGAGCACTGAGAGGGGCAGAGATGAGTGATGAGCAAGGCAAAGCAAGGTAACCTGCCTCTGCTCCTTCAGCTTAGGGGAAAGCCCAAACTCAGACAATTTTTCTGAGGGCACCACGCTATTGCTAGTACATAGAAACATAGATGTTGATGGCAGATAAGGACCACTTGGCCCACCTAGTCTGTCCATATTCCCTACCTACCTACTATAACACCGCAGACCATAAATGATCTCCAGCTTTACCCCCTCCCTTTCCCTGTATCTAAGGTTCCCTTATGCCTATCCCATGCATTCTTGAAGCCCGCTACTGTTTTTGCCCTCACCACCTCCACTTGGAGGCTGTTCCAGGCATCCATCAGTCTTTCTGTGAGGTACTTCCTCACATTTCCTGTGTGTCCCCAGATTCATAGTATGTCCTCTTGTTCTTGAGCATCTTTTTCTGAAAAATGCTTCCTCTTAAACTTTAATACCTGTAAGGTATTTTATTGTCTCTATCATTCCTTCAGTGCCCCCGGATGTACATGTTGTGGTCCTTCAGTCTTCTCCTCATAGAGCTTGTAATGCAGACCCTGCACCATTTTGGTTGCCCTCCTCTGGACTGCCGCTATCCTGTCTTTGTTATTCCAGAGATGTGGTCTCTAGAAGTGGACACAGTACTCTAAGTGAGGTCTCGCCGGTGATCTATACAGCAGCAACAAAACCTCTCTCTTTCTGCTAGTGATACCCCTCCCAATGCAGCCTAGCATCTCACTAGCTTTCCCCACTGCCTTGTCACACTGTCTGGCAACCTTTAGGTCATCAGATATGATTACTCCCAGGTCCCTTTCCTGTTTGGTGCTGGTTAATACGACCCCCACCCTCCGTTTTGTACTTTACCCTGGGTTTCTGTGCCCCAAGTGAAGGATTTTGCACTTCTTAGTAAAGAAACCCAGCTGCCACACCCTTGACCACTCCTCCAACTTTCCTAGATCTGTGTTCACCGCCCCCCCCCCGAGTGTCTACCCTATTACAGATGTTAGTTTCATCTGCAAAGAGGCATACCTTCCCTTCAAGCCCCTCTGCAGTGTCACTAATAAAGGCATTAAAGACGACTGGTCCCAGTACTGATACTTGTGGCATCTCGCTGGTCACCATCCCTTCGTTGGAGTGAACTTTGCCTATCCACTAACCCATTTTTTCCTAGTTTACAACCTTTGGACTCACTCCCAGGCTGCCCAGCTTGCTTACGAGTCTCCTGTGTGGAACGGTGTTGAAGGTCTTACTGAAATCTAGGTAGGCCACATCCACCACTCCACCCTGATCTATTTCCCTGGTCATGCAGTCAAAGAAATCTATTGGATATTTTTAACAAGACCTCGCTGTTGTGAATCCATGCTGCCTCGGATCCTGCAAGCCACTGGGCCCAAGATATTTCACAAGCCTTTCCTTCAGTAATGATTCCATTAATTTCCCCACCACCAAAGTCCAGCTAACTGGCCTGTAATTTCCAGCCTCCTCACTGCTGCTGCTTTTGTGAAGTGGGACTACATCTGCCGACCTCCAGTATCACCCCCGTCTCTAGTGAACAGCTGAACAGAACTGTCAGATGTGTAGCCAGCACCTCCCTGATCTCCTTCATTATCCTTGGATGTAGCCCATCTGGCCCGATTGCCTTGTCCACTTTCAGATTTGCAAGTTCCTGCAGGACTCTAAAATTAAATAAAGTTTCACTGATTGAGCTGTGGACTTAATCCCCTCCAGCTCTACTTGTCTGCACAACTGGAACAACGTAGAAGGAATACTTGGTAATTTGAAGACAAAGTTATTCACCTGTAACTATTGTTTCACTAGTGATATTCCTTCTACAGTCACACTAACACGTCCAGTCTCCCCTGGCTATGAACACTCATTGGTTACTTGTTGGCTTGGCCTCACATTTCCTGCAGTGCCTGTATGTAGATCTGAGGCAGGGAGGGGTGAGATACAGGGGGAGGAGCTTGAGCTCTAGGCATTGGTCTTTCTAGTGCCTTCGCATATGCTAAGTATGCTGCACCAATGTGACTAGAAAGAATACCAGTACTAAAACAGCAGTTACAGGTGAGTAACTTTTCCTTCTTACCAGTCTGTCTGGCGTTTCTCAAGGTTGAAGACCTGCAGCTTTTCATCAATTTAACGCTCCCTTTTGCTCCTTGAGCCAGCCCCATGGCTTAGTATTTACTGTTTTGGAAGCTCATTTGTTGTAGTAAAAAAAAAAAAATGTTATTAATTCAGTAATGAATCTGAAACTCATCTGAGACATGCTCATTTCTAGTGAGGTCCTTAGTACAAATAATCCATGTTTCAACAACAAATAATATTAATACATAAACATACACGTGAACAACACAATAAATAGTACGTATAACATGATCAATAAGATTAACATCACTTGATACAGTTATGGACAGACTAAACCAAATGGATGATGGTTTATGGAATTTATATACATACAGGCACAGATATTCAGGCTGTGCCAGGCAGTGTGCAAACCTGGGCGCAGTTCAAATGTGATGCGCTGGGGCCAGGTCCAGGTGATATTCAACAGGGATGCGCTGTGGCGCAGCACCGTTGGATATGGGAGGGTCAGCGCAATACTGCGCATGGCGCAGTGACACTGTGCCGGCGCAAACCACAGATAGGGAGTACGGGGATGCGCAAGTGCAGTTGCACTGTGTGTGTCACCCGCAATATTCAGTAGGGGGCATGCAGAAGGGCCATTTGCATGTCGTCATGGCCCCATTTGCATGCCTTGCGCAGGGCAGGCCGGCGGCTTGCACCTGGCACCCTGCACAGCATGATGTGTGCTGTGGGAATTCCGGGGCATCCCCCGCCTCATAGCCACGATCACGCAATATATGTTTACAAAGCAATCCCTGGTAGTTTAGTGGCACTCCCCCCAGTCCCCGATTAAATATTATACATGACCATCCCCAGTGATCTAGTGGACCCCCTCCCTCCCGAGTCTCCGATCGCGATAAATCTCCCACACATACTTCCCTGGTGATCCAGTGGCACCCCCCCACCCACACAGGACCCCTTGCCCACCCGGCTTCCCGGTCATCGGCGGGTGGCTGCATCCACCCGCACCACCTGGCCTGCCCGCACGAATCCCACAGGTGTAGTGGGCTGTAAGCCCATGGGTCCCCTGTGTGGACCAATGGGCATGCAGAGGGCATATTGTACTAGAGCGGTCCCAAGTATGTGAATGATTCATTCACATGCTTGGGACTGTCTAGTACAGTATGTCCTGCAAGCCCATTGGTCCACTAGGGACCAATGGGCTTACAGCCCATACTGTACCTGTCATTCAGCTGGTGGCCGGAGGGATGCAGCCTCCCGCCAATGATGGATGGGGGAGTGGGTGGGCAAGGGATCCTGTGGGGTGGGAGGGGTGGGGGTGCCACTGGATCACCAGGGGAAATGCGTTTGGGTGATTTACGTGATTGGGGACTCTGGAGGTAGGGGGGACCACTAGACTACCAGAGAATGTTGTAATTTATATTTATCATGACACTAGACCACCAGGGATGGTCATAGCTACATATATGGGGACCACTAGACCACCAGGGATGGTCATGTATAATATTTATTGGGGGATTGGGGGGGACACTAGACTACCAGGGATTTCTTTGTAAACATATACTGCGCGGCTACAGGCGCAAGGAGGGGGGCCGGGTTCAGTGTGTGCTTGTGGTCGGTGTTCTGGCTGGGCAGGTGGCCACCCAAGGCCGGGCTGCTGTGTTGCGCCCTACAGTACTGGAGCCTGCCTTTGGATGGCCGGGAGTTGTGCCTACTCTGCAAGGGCTCAACTTTGAGCCTCCCATGCGGCTCAGTGCAGGGTTGTGCCAGCATATGCGCGGCACATCCCGGGCTGAATATCCGGATGTGCCGCATATGCATGGGCACGCCCCCTGCATCTGTGCTACATGCCATTACATTGCGCAATGTGGGGTTGTGCCGGCACAACTTTGTTGCGCAAGGCACAACCCCTTTGAATATCCGGGGTCCAGTAGCATATTTTTTTCAATCCCAAACATTTCATGATCCATTCAAATCAGAACTGCACTCACCCCTTAATCGCAGATTATCCAAGGGTGTTATTTTGGAAGCTTGTTAATTTAAAAACAAGTATGGTTCTCGTTCATTTACCAGAACAGCCCCAAATGTATGGAATGATTTGCCTATTTTGTTACCTTCGGCCACTTCTTTGTCAAGTTTTAAAGTACAATTCAAATCTTACCTGTTATCCTTGAATGTATGTTCTTGTCCTGTTTAATATTGTATGTGACAGTATTATTTATTGCGTTGTATGTCATTGTCTTGTGGTGATTGTCTGGGTTAGTCCTGAAAAAGGGCTTCGCCCAGTGTCCTTATCCAGTTAAATTTAAAATAAACAAATGAAATAAAATTGTGTTGTCCTGTAGTTGCCTGCTTGTGTGACACATTCATTCGGGCACCATTGAGATCTGAGTTATCCCTTTATATGTATATATTCTGCTAAAATTGTTTAAAGATTCTGGGTTGTGTGTAGGTTATAGTGGGGCCAGGGTCTTAGGCTTGGGTTTTGGGATTACGTAGAAAAAATGTGTTCTCTATATCTGCCTTGTGTTCTACAACAGACTGGATGGGCTGTGTGTCATTATCTGCTCATAGCTTTCCATGGCTCTTTCTTTGCATCAATTTGAAGGTTAAAAAAGTGATTTTTTTTTTTTAATTTAAAAGAAAAATGAATTCAACGGTTTTGCTTTTAAACCTCAAACAGGTTCTGCTCTTGTTTTTGGCAAGTTTCACATTGTTGTAGCTTACATGAGCATTCTCTGTATTTACTTTCACCTTCAGACACTTGGATTTTTCTTCAAAGATGCCATTAAAAAATTTATGGTAACACAGTGCATCTTGCTCCCTGTTACTTCACTCCTGCTCTACATCATCAAGATTGGAGGAGACTACTTCTTTATCTACGCCTGGCTTTTCACTCTTGTCGTCTCCCTGGTGAGTAAACAGTGTGGTGCAGTTGAGAGACTCACTGTACAAAATGATGAAACTCTGGATTTGTGTCATGGATATTCAGAGGGTGTAAGGATGCTAGACACTCTGTATCTTTAATGTAGTTTTATGATGTGATTTAGCTGGTTTTGACTGTAATATAGTTTAAATATGATCATGACGAGTCAAGGTTTGCCATCACTAGGCTGATACCACAGACTTTTACACCTGGCTGTAAACCCTTTATTAAAGGCTGCAGCTTGCCCTGTGAACACTGTCTCGTACTGTACTAGTAAATCTTACTTCAAGGAGAAGCTCTGGCAGCAGGTTCAACAATGAGGACTGGCGCCACCTGGCGGTGGTTCCAGCAACTTTTTCTCTAGCAGTACTGACGTGGGGAACACCCCTCCCCCCCCGCCGACATCTGCTCCATCCCCAGTGTCGCCCTGTATAAGGGAGGAGCTCGCCACGTGCTCCAGTTCTTTCCCGCCACACGGTCAGGGTTAGTTCATCATTTCGGCTAGTACCGATCGCTCTTCTCCGCTTAAAAATTCAAATTCTCGTTTTTTCGGCATCTAAGTCATCGCATATAAATAAGTGTGCTTGTGGGCATCAGATTTCCGCGAAGGACAGACATTCCGCGTGTCTTTACTGCCTGGGGCCCAACCATCGCAACGATGCCTGCCCTCATTGCCAGGCCTTCAATTCGCGGACATGAATCCGGTGCCAGAAGTCCCTTGCGGCCTACCTTGCACATTCAAAACTTGCCGCCATGGAACGGGCTTCCTCCTCGGGGGAATCTGATCCTCAACCCGCTCGCAAGCACCACAAACATTGGGGAGCAGGACAGAGGGAGATCCCACTCTAGACACAGGTCTGGATCAAAGTCCGGGCCGTCGGGGCATGACTCCCACCTCACGGCCCTCAAACCATCTTCTGTGGGCTCCGTGTTGACTGCACTTCGGCCACTCAAAGTGTCTCAGCCCTCCAAGAAATCCAAGGGCTCGGGTAAGGGCTTCTCTTCTTCTTCTTTTAAAGTCGACTCCCAGGAGTTGAGCAAGGCCTCCGGGTCTTCTAGCGGCAGGGCCTCCTCCTTGCCGCCAAAACATAAGACCTGCGACTGATGCCAGCTTCTAGCTTCTGACCGGCGTTCGCCCGAGAAGTCCTTGAGCCATAAACCCGACTATCGTCTGTCTCACGACAAGAAACGACGCCTGTCGGGTTCCTAAGGAGAAACTGACATCTGACTCTCACCGCTTCTGATGCTCGTCCCGCACGGTGGTCCCTCTGCCGTCATAGTCAATCCGAGCGCTGGTCCGTCCTCGGCGCCGGGTACTGTCTCCGGACGCCTGACGCCAGCTCAGACACTCCTTCTCCGCGGTCGCTGGTCTGCCTGACACCAGATGCTGACGACGGTGGTGCTGACGCCTTCCCACGTCCCCCATAGGCAGACGCCGCGTTGATAAGGAGCGGACCAGGACACTGCTTGCCCCAGGCGGCGGGGCTGACACCAGTTCGGCTCTGGCGCTCCTCAGCCTACTCCTGATTCTCCAAAATTACACCTCTCACAGGTTAAGGAGCTTTTTATCACTGGTGGGAGACCATTAAAAGATCTGCCAGCAGGTGCACCTCCACCTACTCCAGTGATGGCTCCTGATCCAGTTGAACCCTGACTGTGGGGGACGTGGGCTTCTCCAAAGAAGCACCCACAAAATCTAAGTGGGACTGGTCCAGTAGTTCCTCTCGTTCCCCCTCTCCTCCTCTGGACAAGAGGCCTAAAGGGAAGAGGCGTAGCCCCTCACCCTCTTCTCCTACATAGACTCTGACTTCTCCTCAGTCTACTCTGAGCCGGACCCAGGGGACACTGAAGGGTTCCCCAAATCCCCTCCAGATGACCCCAGCTTTATGGAGGTAATGAGGCACATCCAGGCCAACATGGGTTGGGACACAGAGGCCCTGGACCCCGAGCGATTGCAGCTGGCTAAGTACCTCTGCCAAAAGGACCCAAAGCTGGTGGTCATCCCTCCCATGGTCGACACCTTTGCCGATGTCACTCGGGCAACCTGGAAGCACCCTCATTCTTCCTCCGCTGTGCCAAAGAAGGCTCACCGGGTGCCTGCAGACCATTCCTTTTTAGTCGAACCACCTGCTGCGGACTCGGTGGTGATTTTGGCATCTCACGATCATTCGCAGAGGCCCAAACATCTGAGCACCCAGCCGCCTGATAGAGAATCGAAGCAGCTGGATTCCATGGGCCGTAAGGTGTACTCTGCTGCCACCTGCAGCATAAGGAGTCTCAACTACTTAACTCACATAGTCCAATTCCAGAACACCCTCTGGGAACAAGGACTGGACATAGTGCAGAGCCTACCCGATTATCCTCAGTGGACTGAGCTCGCCAAAGTGCTGCAGACTAGCTTAGACGTGGGTAGCCATGTTCCGAGGTCGGCCTACGACTCTGCGGACACCACCTCTAGGGCGGCTGCCACTGGCATCTGCTTCCGTCGCCTTGCTTGGCTTTGGGTATCAGGGTTCGATCCAGACGTTCAGACCAGTCTTCTGGATGCCCCCTTTAAGGGCTCCATGCTCTTCGGCAAGGTCACTGAGTGAATCATCACCAGGCTGCAGGACTCCGGAAGGGCTATCCATTCCATGCGGTCCATGTACCGCCCGAAGGGGCATGCTCGAAAGCCCCATTTTTCGGGTGGGCTGGGGACACCAAGCCTAGCAACCCTGCCAGCAGCTTGCCTGAAGTGGAGGCTTTGGTCGTAAAGGTGGACCTCCCAAAGCAGCCACTGCCGCCCTCCCTCCCCACCCAATGCCTGACTATTCAGGTGACCCTCCTCCTCTGGTACCCACACCAGAGGAGCCGATCGGAGGCCGCTTTTTCCTCTACGCAGATGCGTGGGCTCAGGTGACCTCCGACCACTGGGTACTATCGAGTTCACATCCGCTCCTCCGAACTGACCACCTCCCCCATCCCGGTACCCAAGGAAGCACAGAGCCCTGATCAGACAGGAGATATCCTCCCTTCTGGACAAGAGGGCCATCGAGTGATTCCACCGGCCGAGTCAGGAAAGGGGTTCTTCTCTCACTTCCTCCTAGTTCCAAAGAAGTCTGGAGATCTCAGACCCATTCTGGACCTCAGTGATCTGAATCAGTGGGTCTCCTACAAGAGATTCAGGATGGTTTCTCTCCCCACTCTCCTCCCTCACATTTCGGCAGGAGATTAGCTAGCCTCTCTGGACATGCAGGACGCTTACTTGCATGTCACAGTCATCAGAAACCATCGGAGATTTCTCAGGTTCCGGTTCGAAAATGAGGACTATCAATTCCGAGTCCTCCCTTTCGGTCTTTCCTCTGCCCCAAGGGTCTTCACCATGTGCTTGGCGGTACTGGCCGCAGCACTTCGAAGACAGGCCTACTTCATGTTTCCTTACCTGGACGACTGGCTCTTCCTGGCCCATTCCAGGCCCCGCCTGTCGGAGACGCTCAGGGACTCCATCTCTCTGTTCCAGAGTCTCTGAGTCACCATCAGCAGGGACGAGTTTCATCTGTCTCCTCCTCAGGTCCTCCAATTTATAGGAGCCTCTCTGGATACCACTCTTGGGAAGGTTTTTCTTCCCTCCGACAGAGCGGTTCGCATTCGATCCATCGCGTCCCAGATCTCTTTGGCCTCAGAGGTGCCGGCCCGCCTGCTCCTCAGATTGCTGGGACACATGGCTGCGGCCATAGTGTCTGTTCCCCTGGCACGTCTCCACATGCGGACCATTCAGTGGTCCCTGTGAGTACAGTGGGACCAAATGTCAGACGATCTGGACGCCTTGGTCAGAATATCAGAGCCAATCCGCCAAGAGCTTCGCTGGTGGATGTCATCCAAAAATCTACTGAAGGGCATACCCTTTCAGTTGGGGACGCCATTCCAGTGTCTGACAACGGACGATTCTGCCCCTGGATGGGCGCATTTGTGTGAACCAATTGCATTTCAAGGTACTTGGTCTCCTCGGAAATGAATCTGCACATCAGTGTCCTGGAAATGAGAGCCGTGCTGTATGCCCTACAGGCCTTGGTATCGGTCCTATCCCCGAGCCATCTTTTGGTGCAGACAGACAACACCTCGGTGATGTTCTACATCAACAAACAAGGCGGCACACATTCCTATCCCCTTTGCAGGGAGGCAATGCGGGTATGGGATTGGGCCCTGGAACACCACCTGTTCCTGACAGCAGTTCACGTTCCCGGGCTTCAGAACGTGCTGGCAGACACGCTCAGCAGGACAAGGTCACAAGTTCACGAGTGGGAATTGCGTCAAGATCTGGCAGATCGCGTGTTCTGGTTGTGGGGGACACCAGAGGTGGATCTTTTCGTGTCTCAATTCAACGCAAAACTGCCCAGTTTTTGCTCACTAGTTCCAGAGCCGCCTGGTGCTTCCTGGCAAGATGCATTATCCCCTCTGTTGGAGCAGGAGGTTCTTTTATGACTTCCCTCCCTTCCCTCTTCTTCAGAAGGTCCTCCTCAAGGCTCAGTCAGAACCTTCCACCATTATTCTGATTGCTCCGATGTGGCCTCGCTAGATTTGGTTTCCATTACGGCAGCATCTAGCAGTGGAACCTCCAATGCCTCTTCCTCTATCCTTGCACCTTTTTATCACAGGACAACGGGTCCCTGTTGCACCCGAACCTGCATTCTCTTCACCTGCATGCCTGGCTCCTCAGGACTTAGCCAAGGTCCATTTTGGGGTATCTGATCAAGTTGCCCAGGTGTTGGTTGAGGCTAGGAAACCTGCCTCGAGGGCCACTTACGCTATGAAGTGGAAACGTTTTTGCATTTGGGCCACAGCGAAGCAGGTGGACACGTTGGTCTGTCCAGTTAACACTGTCCTAGAATATTTTCTCTTTCTTTTTGAGAAAGGACTTGGCTACTCCTCCATCAGGGTACACCTAGCTGCCATCTCCGCTTACCATTCTTTCATGTCTGGTAAGATGGGTGGCTCAGATGGAGGTCTCCAAAGCTTTTCTGTGCGGCATTCTGCATATCAGACCTCCCATCAGGGACGCTGTCCCCCCTTGGGATCTCCTGTTTGTCCTGGAGAAGCTCTCTCTCTTCCCCCTCCTTCGAACCGGCGATGAGCGCTGAGCTCCATTTTCTTTCCTGGAAAACACTGCTGTTAGTAGCTGTTCGGCTAGGCGCATTTTGGAACTTCAAGCCCTCATGTGTAGGGAACCCTATGTGGTCTTTCACAAGGACAGGGTTGATTTGGGCACAAACCCGAAGTTTTTGCCAAAAGTGGTCTCGGAGCTCACATTAAAACAGTCTGTTCAGTTTCCAGTTTACTTCCTGGAACATTCCAATAGGGGAGAGGCCCTTCTCCATTCCTTGGACGTCCACAGGGCTGTCAGGTGTTACTTGGCTAGAACCAAGGAGGTCAGGAAGTCTGATCAGCTATTCATGTCCTTTGCCCCACGGTCCATAGGTCGCCCGGTCACCAAACAGTCGCTCTCGCGCTGGTTGGTCCATTGCATCTCCTATTGTTACGAGAAGCACAGCAGGTCGAGTTCGGGGCCGATTAAAGCCCACTCTACGAGGGCTATTGCAACTTCCTTCGCTGCGCCGAAGAGAGTTCCGACGGCAGATATCTCTGCTGCCGTTGCCTGGAGCTCCATGCATACCTTTGTCAGGCACTACAGCCTAGACATTATTTCCAGACGCAGAGCAGGGTTCGGCCTTGCAGTCCTGCAGGGCCTGGTTTCCTGAGGGTTCTCTTCTCCTGGTTTCCCTGTTCCTGTTCTCCCTCTCCCAAGGGGTTGTCATAAGTTTATACTGCTTGGAACTCAGTCCTCATTGTTGAACCTGCTGCAAGAGCTTCTCCTTGAAGAAAGATAGTACAGTTACGTAAGCACTTACCGTAACAGTAGATGTTTGAGAGAAACTCTTGCAGCAGGCATATTTCCGGCCCTCCTTCCCCCAGGGATCAGGTCCTTTTCAGGTTGGCATAGTTTCCTCTTTGAGTGGTTGTCCGTTGACAATCAGTCATCATTTCTGGCCTGCCAGCTTCTTTGCCTGGCGGGAGGGCATGTAAGAACTGGAGCACGTGGGAAGCTCCTCCCTTATATAGGGCGACGCTGGGGTGGAGCCGACGTCGGCGGGGGGTGTTCTCCGCGTCGGTACTGCTAAAGAAAAAGTTGCCAGAACCACCGCCAGGTGGCGCCAGTCCTCATTGTTGAACCTGCTGCAAGAGCTTCTCTCGAAGATCTACTGTTACGGTAAGTTCTTACATAACTGTACTTTTTTTTTTTTTTTTTTTTTTTAATTCTCCAGAGGTCAAAGAGCAGTAGCATTAATTTTGAAAAGAGTAAGGGATGCCAGAAAACTAGTACTCTTGAGATACTGAGTTCCTCCGAGGCCTTGCTTTGTCTTTTGCAGACTTTTCTCCATCTCGACAGATTATTTAAAGCCTTAAAAGTCTTTAAAAAGCTGCTGACGCCTTAAAAAAACTTTAAAAACCATAATACTTGGGTACAATTCAACCTCTATTCCATAAATATTCTAAAGATTCCTCACATTTGCATGAATGCATGATCTTTATCCCTCAAGATTCATCTGCCTCTATAGCTGACTCCCTACTTCAGGTCATAATCCTCTGTTGTGACATCACAATTTGTTGCCATGGGAGCAGCTGTGATGTCACAAGCAGTGCATTATGACCTCAGGAAGGGAGACAGCAACAGGAATAGATGAATCCTTCAGGAAAAAATATCCTGTTTTCATGCAAAGGACCTCAGTAATAATACGAAGGAGGAATACAGAACTAATGTGAAATATAAGCTGGACCGCACCTAAATATTATGTTCTGGTAAAGTTCTCCTGAAAGCGTCGGCTGCTGTTTAAGTTCATTTTGGAAAATGGGTCATCCTACATCCCAAAGGAATCCCACGGGGCAGCTCTAAAGCAGACTCCTCCCAGCACTGCAAAGAAGAACACAGAAGATGAGCTGCAGTGGCAAATTTTAAAGATGACGATATGTGAAAAGGATACAAAATTGGAGTCAGTTTTAGAGCTTTTGGGACCTCTACTCCAAACTAGAAACTGTCACAGCGTCTTAGGTGGATAAGACCTCCAACCTCAGATACAGGCTAGAAATTCTTAAAAACACGCCAGAACCTGTCGTATAACTAATAGGCCTTGTAGTGGATTGTAAGGAAGATGAGTCTAAATATTTCCTACTGTGCTAGATTTGGCACAGTTCTTTTTGCCCTTTTTGTGCACTTCAAATGAGAATACTCAGCTCTTCAGGAGAAATACTGAGGTACCTTGAGGTCCCAGTTTTGCAGTCTGCAATGTTAAATATTTTATTTTTAGTTACTTACTTCGTTGCAGTGTGATTTTATTATCTTCTTGATCCTGTGACTCCCTGCCTGCCATGAGTCAGTACTCTACTTCCCAGAGTCTCCCACAGCCAACCCCTCTGATATGACTGAGGAACTACACTGCAGGCGATGTCTATTTGCCGGCACCTCTGTTGACTGAATACTAGCGTTAGTGTGTGTGATCACACTCATTCTACAAGTACCGATCATGCTACCTCAGTGCAATCAGTATCAGTAGAATAAATGTGATCATGTGCTCTGTAACACTGGTATTCAGTCAGCAGAGGTGCCGGCACACAGATATCCCCTGTGGTGCAGTCAGTTAGTCGCATCATCAGAGGGCTGGCCACGGGGAACTCTGGGAGATAGAGTAGTGAGTCATGGCAGGCAGGGAGTTGCAAGATCAAACAGATAATAAATGACACTGCAACCAAGTAAATGATAAAAAAAAAAAAAAATTATTTAGCATTGCACATTGCTAAATTGAGACCTCAATGTCCCTCAGTATTTCTCCTGTGGAGCTGAGTGTTCCCCTTTAATAAAATATATATTTAGTGCTGGAAGAGTCAGGTCTCCTCCTTCGTAGCACCGCATGTGGTGTAGGCCTACAATCTGAGTGCACCATTTCGCTAACTTGCTATTTGTTCGTAAAATTCAACTTCTCTCTCACTTTTAGCATTCTCCCTCAGTTCCGCTGTTATCAACCTCCAATTTTGGTGGAACGTGAGGACTCCAAGCTGGTGCCTGGCTTCAAATGGCGCATCCATTGCCAGCAAAAGATGCCCCAGATGGAGCCACATGTGTCGTGCCTTTACTGCTGGGGGCATCACTTGAAGTCGCTGCTTGCTTCCCGTGCGTGCCAAACAATGCTGCCTTCTTCCTTGGAAGACCACCAGGCATGCCTTCTCTTTGGCCGACCGGACGATTGGTACCCAAAGCTTAAGACTAAAGCAGCTGACAAGATGGTCCTTGTGGCTGCAGGATCTGTGACCCAGCCTGCAGCGATGGAAGAGGTGGCGGCCAAGGCTGCGGCAGGTACCACGTCAGTCTCTGCACTGCTCCCGTTGGGAAACCGTGTTGGAACACTCTTCATGGGGGAATTCTATAAGATGTATCTGGCTCTCCAGACCTTAAATGAAAGCCCTCTCTGCTACGTGAAGAAATCTAAGAAAGCCCACTGTTGGTTGTGGGACCGGGAAACGGCATGCTCTTCCCGCTCCTGTAACTCCCTCAACCGCTCAAGGCCTTTCGAGCAGTCTGCTTTGGACAAGCCCTCTTTGATCGAGGGATGGACCACTAGCTCCACAGTGACCCTCTCTGGCTTGTCGGCCTCAACACAGGTCAAATAAGTGGTTGAGATATTTCTCGACCCTGTCGACCTGTTGTCAGAAGGGGTCGAGGATGACTCGGTCTCTAGGACCTTGATCCTGCAGGGCCTCACCCAGAGCAGTCGGTGAACCTAGCAGTCTCCTATCTGGAGCAGCCTCCACCCAGCGTCAAGCAGTTGACACCGGTGTAGGTTGTATACCATGCTCATCTGGCTGCATCTCCTCAATGTCAACATACAGGTAGACAGTCAAGGTCTAGGTTAAAAGTCTCAGTCAAGGTCGAGGGGTTCCTTGCACTCTTGATCCCGACTTGCCTGGCAAGCATTGCCAGCAATGTTCCTCTTCATCTTCAGATGGAGGGAAGCTTCGCATTTGGTGGCAATGTGAGGAGATCCTATGGCAGCAGTGGACTTTGGCTGGGCAGGGTAGGGTCCTACCCTCGACCCCTGCGGTTGGTTGGTCGTCCGCAGTCATGTCTGCGCCAGTCCGGCTGAGACGGCTGTCACCTGCACACATCTCTCCACCTTTGCAGGTTACCACCTCCACAACAGCCTTTGTTGGGAGCCCTTTTCTAAGGACTCCTGTCAGGCTACCGGCTTGCTAGGCCGATTGTCGGTGGACATTTCCCACTCTGACAGATCCTGAGTGGTGCATGGCGGTAAGAGGTTGAGGGCTGTCTTAGAGTCCTCGAATGACTCCAGTGGGTCCTAGATGCAGTCCTTGAGGACTCGTAAGTTCAGCTGTGATTCAGTAAAGGAACTGACCACTGACCAGGACTGGTATCATTCGGGGCCCTTCTCAGGCTCATGTCTGAGTCCATGGAAGTCCTCGTGGAGCCAGTTCAGAAGAGGGCCAAATACCCTTTCAGTGACATCCTGGATAGGGATGAATCCCCGGGAGTTGCCTTTCCTGTGGCCGAGGCTGTTCTTGCACCGGAACTGGAGCTTTGGTAGCATCCAGCTCTCTGTCCGGCATACTCAACCCATATGGTCGGCAAGTACGCAGTCCCTAGTGGCACTTTGTGCAGATTTTCGGACTACCCCTCGACCAAGGGTCTGGTCACCAACTCGGGTTTTTCACAAGCCCAGCAGTACTGGGGATGTGGACAAGTCCCCTGACAAGGAGTCCAAGAAGCTTGATCACATGGCAAAGAAGGTTTACACTGTGTCCTCCATAGGTCTCTGTCAGGCAAGTTACGCACTGATGATGGCCCACTTCAGTCTCTCCCTGATGGGAGTGCTGGATCAGGTCCTTCGTTACCTCCCTGCCAACAAGCAGGTGGTGGTAAAAGTGGTCCGAGACCAGGGTCAACTTTTGGCCAAACACCAGCTTTAGATGGCTTTGGACATTGGCAATTCCTGCTCCTCTTGCCATGACAGCAGCCGTCACGATGCATCACAGGGCCTGGCTGCACATTTCCACTTTCACAGCGAACACCCAGCACAAGTTGGTCGATGTCCCCTTCTTGGCACTGACCACTTTGGCCCCAGGGTGGATGGACATCTCACAAGGATTGAGAACTCCAGTGCCACCCTTGATTATGTGACTTCTTCCCAAAAGGTCCTGGAAAGGCAAGAATAGAAGAAACCTTTTCAGTTTCAACACTTTCTATCACTGCAGCCTTGGCAGCAACTACCCCAGCAGGGAAAGTTTCAGACATGGCGCCCCAAGATGAAATTCCCCAGTCCGTGTCCCAAAAAGGGCAGGGATAGGGGTAGAGTGTGCAGATTTGCCATGGATATGCCAGTAGATCAGCATACTCATGAGTTGTATGACGTTTTGTGCTGGTCCGACCTGACCCAAAATATTCACTATCAACTTGGATACTGGGCTTGGAAACTGCAAAATAATGATGATACTGTTGAATTAATTTACCAGTCATGGCCCTGATTCATACTAGAAATTCTTCTAGATCCTCAGTTGATTCACTTTTTAGGTTGCCTAAATGTAAAAAAAAAAAAAAAAGTAACAGCTGTCATTTTTTTATTATTATAGTTCCTCATTCTTGAGTTTTATACCAAAACACTTAAGGGATGTTGAAATGTTTTATACATATATGTAGCTATGAATTCTCACTCTGTACAACCCACTCCCCATTTCCCCCAGGACGTACCGTGAGACGAGCATTGAGTTGCTCAGTTTATCTTTCCTGGTGAAACAATTCAATAAATAAAATTAAAAATATATTTACACATACACCTCAAGTATGTACATTTTTCCAAAATACTATAATATCTTATATATTTTTAACTGTAATTGTACGTATTTGATGTTTTGTCTGTGTTTTTGACCACGGGCGTCTTTGAAAATGGACAATTTTTTTCAAAAGGCCCTCGTTTAAATGAAATGAAATATCTTCTTCGAGGATATCTCTTTCATCAGGCCACACCTTTGGAACAATGCCTGTCAGTGCTAGGACCACACAGAAACTTTGGGAGTCGAGGGCAGCCCACAACATCATCATGCGCCAGTATTTACATAAACGTGGGCAGCCCCTCCTTTCCTCAGTTCTTTTCCCGTTGTCAGTCAGGCTTGTCTGACCCACCATCAGAAATGCCACTGTATAAAGCCTCTGTTTTCTTCACTTTGCTTCCACTGGCTCAGCATGATTCTTTCTACCCCCCCACACCACCATTCCCTCCAGAGGTGGTTCTAAGGGGTCACCTCTCCCTCCATCTGGATCAGTGGAGGGCAGTTATTACAGATGAATGGGTACTGGAGATCATAGTGAAGGGTCATGCTCTAGAACTTCTGGACAATCCTTCAGACCATCCACCACTTACTACAACATATTCTCCAAGAACCTCGACCTTGTTGCAGGGAGAAGTACACATCCTGCTCCAAAAGCGAACCATAGAACCTGAACCTCCCAGACAGAGGCACAAAGTTTTTTTTTTTTTTTTTTCTTTCCCAGATACTTCCTGGTCCCCATGTGGACAGGAGATCTGAGGTCTGTTCTAGATCTCAGGAAACAGAAACAGAATTTGACTGCAGATAAGGACCGCTTGGCCCACCCAGTCTTCCCATTTCCCTACGTAATGGATAAGCTGCAGATCCTAGTTAACCAACAGCCTACTTCTTCCTACCCCCACCCCGTAGAATTGCCTTATGACTGTCCCATGCATTCTTGAATTCCAGCACTGTTTTTGACTCCAAAACCACCTCCGGAAGGCCGTTCCATGCATCCACAACCCTCTCTGTGAAAAAATACTTCCTTGCATTTTCTGAACCCCCACACACACACACACACTTCAGATTGTGCCCTCTTGTTCTTGCACACCTCTTTTTCTGAAAGATGCTACCCTCTTGGACTTTGCTGATTCCCTTTCGGTACTTGAAAGTTTCTATCATGTCCCCCCTCTCCCTCCTTTCCTCGAGGCTATACATATTAAGCTGCTTACGTGTCTCTTCATATGTCTTTTGGTGCAGACCCTGCACTATTTTAGTTGCCCTCTTCGTCAGGTGGGAATAATGTGAGTTATAGGACATTACATTCACACTTGTGGATTTTAATGGATGTAATTTGGCTTGTGCACCATTAATGTGAGGTATAATTTGATTGTGATATTTGTGGTGATTATAGCCACTGCACTGATGATGTCATTGTGCAAAATTTAACAGTGGCCCTTAGACTTGACTCAGGTGTTCAGTCTGCCACCACCCCCAAAAACAAAAACAAAACATTGTGCACCACTGATCCAGAGCATGCCAATCCAGGGGAAGCATTGCTCCATACCTTAGATGTGAATATAATTCATAGAGACTATACACACCATACTGATTCATCTTTATTTTATATATTAATTAAAATCTTGGACTGTAATACAATACCTTTGAGCTATCAAACTCTTTTACAAAGGTTCCATGTCAGAAAGAGTAGTACATAAACAAGCATGGTAACCAGGTAAAGTAGCTAGTGCAAAACATAAAGAAAAATGCACTGAAACTGAAAACAATCTGAGTAATCTGCATGATCACGAAGTGTTATTCAAATATAACAGTAAAGAGGGAGAAGGGGTGGAAATAATCTGGTGGAGAGGACAGCCTAGCAGGCTTTGTCGAAACCCGAGAGAGTATGTAATTGGGGAGAAGGGTAATTGGGAGAGAGAATCAAAAGCGGGAAGAGTGGAAAGAGTTGCAAGAGGGGTGACAAGGGGTAGAGAGAAGGGGGGAGGGGGATGAGGAGCAGGGGAGGAACGTGGAAAGGAGTGAAACAAGGGGGAGGCAAGGGTGGAAGGGGGAGGGAGAAAGGCTAGTATATTGGGTTGAGATAAAGTGCTGTGAGGAAAAATATCGAAAATGGATAGCTCTGCTATATGCGACAGTCGCATGTACTGTTTGCTAGTATGCGATGCCGGAACTTGTGCTTGAAAGGGCCCAGTTTTGATTCAGTGGTGACTGACCAAGAACTGCAGAAAGTCCTCGCAGCTTTTTGTTTCATTCGCTCTTGGGAAAGAGGGTACCCCAGTTTCAAAACTGTGTTTGTCCAAGTGGGTAGCATACTATTACATTCTGTTACAAGAAGTACAGTAAGGAACTTCCTGGTGTGGTTTATGATCATTCCACAGTAGGCATGGCCTCATCCTTTGTTTTCAGAATGTTTCTGCTGCACAAGGGTGCTGGAAGATGGTAAAAGCTGAGGGAGCTAAGAATCAAAAGGGCACTTATGAGGGTATAAAAGGGCACTTTTTCTATACTAGTTTTTGCCATATAGAAATATAAAGTGGAGTGGCTACTGTCCCTTTCGCCCCCTCCCCCTGGTTCTGGCACCTATGCTGCTGAAGAAATCTGTGCAGCTGCCACATGGAGTAGTGTTCAAACTTTCACTAAGCATTACAGTCTGGGCATTGTCTCATAGAGAGCTGTGCTACAAATCCTATTATCATAAGCCTCTAGGCTTCAACCACTCAGACTGTTAGCTTTTGGTACTTTCTGGGACTCGTTCATAAGTCGTGGCCTGATAAAAGAGAGATCATCGAAGAAGATAGAACAGTTATGTAAGAACTTACCATAATAGTAGATCTTTGAGAGAATCTCTTTCATCAAGCCATGCCATCCCACCCTCCTTCCCCCTTCAGGGTTGGAAAAAAAGATCTTTGTATTGCTGTTTCCACGACTGTCTTTTCCAACACTCTGTCTCCCCTGGTATGTGGAGTGCTGGGGGGTATCCTGGTTCCCTATGGGGAGGTCCAACAAGCATGATCGGCTGGGAACTGAGAGGAGAATTCACCCATGTTTATGTGGATGCTGGTGAATGATGTGGTTGTGGGCAGCCCCTGGCTTGCAAAGTTTCCGTGTGGTCCTAGTGCTGACACGGGATATTGTTCCAAAGGTGTGGCCTGATGAGAGATTCTCTTGAGGATCTCCTGTTATGGTAGGTTCTTATGTAACTGTTCTAATGTCTATGCGGTAGTTGGCATTTTGCTATTTTTTTTTCTGATGCTTATATTTTTTACCCGCAGCAATGGGCACCATTAGCACTCATAGTTGCTGTGTCCTTCATGTAATATTTCATTTTACATTTTTTTTTCTCTACTCACAAGTGTGTTGGATACCTTATATTGTTTTACTTTAGTGCAGTAAAGGTGTAAGTGTGGGGGGGGGGAGGCAGAAGGTGTTAAGAAAATAGAATTTTTTTGTTTTGTTTTGTTAATGTAGCTTTTTGTATTCCAGTTTTAAGGAGGCAGTATAGTGCAGTGGTTTAAGGCTCTGAACTGCAAACCTGGGGACCTGGGTTTGAATCCCACAGCCCCTACTTGCATACTGTGTTACCCTGAGCAAGTCACTTAACTTCCTTGTGCTCCCAGGCTGCACCTGTAAACAAGCTTTCAGCTTAGTGTGTCTCTCCTGGTAAAACAAAACAAAGGTTAAGCAGTCCTCCCAACCTGTGAGTTTGGGTTCTTCTAGCTACTTCCTAGCCCTGTTGGCCACTACCCCCACTTTTCTTCTGATGGAGGTCAACACAGACTCTTAAGTGCCAGCAGCCATCTTGGAAACTGTACTGGCATGAAAACTGCACTGAGGTATGCTGTTTTCTCTCCTGACACCTTCTGACTCTTCCACCCTCCACGTGCTTCTGAGTTGTGTCAATATGCTTCTCACAGTGCTCACAGTGACATTCTGCGAAGGAGCAAGCCCCCTGGCCCACTGTATGGGTCACTGTGGTGATGGATGTTGGGAGCATTGCCATGCTGCAGTGTTGCTCCAGTCCTCTAGTGGTCTGAGAGCTCCTAAATATGCTCCCAAACTACACATGCCAGCATGGCTGCCCACTGGGTAATCAGCCGACCCTGAAAATAGAATAGTCTTACTCACAGCAAAAAAAACATACATTACAGGGTACAGAGTGTGACGTAGACAGCCAGCTCTGAGTGCTTCAGTGCTGTATTAATTTTTGTTATTACATATAAAATATGTGACGGTCAGTTCAAGGAAAAGGCTGTCTTACTGGAACTGACACATCAAGACCCCCCAGGGATAAGTTCAAAGGACAGGAGGTATTGTAAACTGCAGAGATCTGGGGTGCTATTACCTTGTCAGTTTGCTTTCATCCCAGGAAATAAGATTAGCCATTCATAATGCCCTCAGGGAGATCCTTTGACTTGCATATTTGCCAGGAAGGACTTGTGGGGAGGAGCGTCTGAGAGAGGCCAGAATGGACATTGAAGAGGTTTGATGTCTGAGCCAGGGAGGACCCAGATGGATTTGGAAGGTCCAAAATACATTCCCGGGGAACCCTTGAATTACATCAGAAAGACCTGAGGTGTAGATTCCATGGTCCAGATGGGATTAAAGAGGCCAATACACTTTTGCTTTGAATACAGTGACTTAGATCAAATAAATTTTTGAGATGTATGTGTAGCAGAACAAAAAACAGTTCTGACCAGTTAACCGGTGGAGAGGAAAGTCAGTGAGGTCATCCCATATGCTTTTTTAAATATTTTATTTGGAGACCCTATATTGTAAAATATAGAGTTTGATACACCAAGTCGGAGTTAGTGACCTCATGGGAAGGCCTGCTCAGAAGTGTGTTTAAGTGCTGAAAGAACCTGACAGACACACACAAGAAAATATTTCTGACTGACACAAGAGAATATTATCTGACTGAGGGAGAATCATCGCAGCACTGAGTGTAAGATTAGACCAGTCTAAATGTATGCATTGTAGGAACTGTACTTTTTTTCCTGTTTGTTTTAAGGCAGTATGTGTTGGGATATATATTTTGTTTTGTAATTATTGTTCTGTTTTGATATTTTTAAAGTAAAGATTTTTTTTTTTTTTTTTTT
Source organism: Neoceratodus forsteri (assembly GCA_016271365.2). Lineage (NCBI taxonomy): Eukaryota > Metazoa > Chordata > Ceratodontiformes > Ceratodontidae > Neoceratodus > Neoceratodus forsteri. Next base: position 543,780,475 of record CM057451.1, read on the forward strand.
TTTTACAAATAAACTGCTGGAGTGCCTGGACATTTCTTTTTATTTTAAGTAGAGCTTTTAAAAGGTTATAAGTACACTGTGTATGGGCTTATTGTATATCAAACTGGGAAATGGATAGAGTTTTCAAAAAGTCTTGCATAGGGTTCTGAGGGTTCATTTGAAAGACCTGGTTGGGTGCCCGTAGGCAAAGATATCTTCCCCCCGAAGACAGAATTATCTGAGCCTGATAATTGGGTACGCTAACAAGAGGTTATCAGTTTGAATCCTTCCAGAGCTTGAGACTAAAGTGACTTGAACCCACAAAATAGACAAGAGGGTTACCTTGTCTGTTCACTGTACACAAATCATACGCTCAGAGGTTGGCACTTTGGGAGTAGAGAGTTGACCGGCTGAGCAAGTTTGTGACACAGAGTTCTGAAATATTGAGGGCACATGGGTTCTCTGTTCCAAGTACATAAGACCAAAACAGAATTATTTCTTCCAGCAGTAGTTTTATTTGAGGCCTCCATTTCTGTAGACAGGAGTCGACTGCCATGTGATCTACACCACCTCTTTGAGGTGAGGACTTATCTGGAACCTCTCCCTACTTTTCGTTACTAGTTCCCACAGACATTCAGCAGTTGACACTTACATGCTACTAAATCTGTTTCTGTCGATGTTCAGACTAGTAAACCAGTAACCTTATGCCAGCTCCGTGGCTTTGTATCTGTATATCTCACTACCTCATGGAAGACTCCAGTTTTACTTGGGTTTTTGTTGTCAGAGAGCAGGGGTATCTCAGGGGTTTTGCTCGTCCTCTTGGATGAGAAAGACCTGAGCCATGCAGCTCTCCGGTGTCCTCCTTGGCTGGATGGAAGTTGATGAGGTCTTAGGGGAGACTTTGGACTATACCTCTCAAGCCTGAGGAAAGGTGAAGTAGGTGCAGCCAGAGTTAACAGGGTGGGAAATGGACCTGTGGAAATGGAACAGAAGGAGTGACCCACTGGTAATAAAAATTGTGAATATTGCCTGGTGCAGTGTATGTTAAACCATCTGGCTTATAACAGAACTTATTGTGTGCCTGGGTTATTTCCTGTTGGTTGGCAGGTGCTGGTGACAATATATGCTGACTACATTGCACCTCTGTTTGATAAATTTACCCCCCTGCCTGATGGAGAGTTGAAAGATGACATAGAAGAAATGGCCCGGAGTATCGACTTCCCGCTGACTAAAATCTATGTTGTGGAAGGTAGGAGCAACTTGTGATGAACAGATTTATAGGTTGCATTACTGTAATACCTGAACTTTTTCTGGAAGTGTTGGATACCTGGTAAATGGGTAGTTACTGAGATTGTATTTCTGAGGCAGCCTGCTTGAGTGGCAGAATTTTGTTTACAGTGCATTCCTTAGGCTCGGTTCTACAGCTGGAAGGAACAGAAGCAAAAGACTGTGCCACTAAATCAGGGTCATAGTGTGCCCCCACTGTCTGAGGGTCTGATTATTTATATTCAGGATCCTCCTGGCTCTCATTCCTTTGCTACAGCAAGATTAGACCATGCTACTTGATTTACAGTGGCAGCTATCCTAATCTGCTTTACCTTAGAAAACTTGTGCTTTTTAGCTAATTTTTAGTGTTTTAATTAAAGGGCAGTTGGTGCCTCCAAGAGAACTTTGAAAGACATAAACACAGTTTATCTAATTTTATATCAGTTCTGCATGCCTAGGTTCTCTGCCAGCACCTGATTGTACTTTATTTATTAGTGTTACTTTGTCTCTGAATTGTTATTGCCTTTGTAATTCTCCCGGTTCGTACCTGAAAATAGGCACTTGACTGTCCTGCGTGCTTACCTGGTAAACAGAAGCTAAATAAATAAATAAATTTCCCCTTTCCATTATTTATTACTGAGATAATTTGCATGAAAACGTGATTGTTGTTCTCTTAGTTTTTCTACTCCTGTTGCTTTTTCCCCCCACCTGAATTAATAATACTCTGCGTGGGACATCAGTCATTCTTTTGGCAACAGTTTGGGGTGTCACAACAGAGGATCATGACTTCAAGTGGGGAATAAGCAGCAGAGACAGACTGTGGTAGAGGCATAAATCAGGAAGCATAGGAAAACTAGGAAAAGTTATAAAATTTGCAAGTATCATTTTTATTAACAGCAGTAAAATAAAAAATAAAAATTGTGCAGGATAACTTTGTATAGGGAGCACAAACACAAAAAATCCTACATCTGAGCAGGCCCCGTGAGAGGAATTTTGGGCCCCGGGAAAAGTTCAGACTCTGGGGCCCCTATGCAGCTGCGTACATTAGCATGCCAGGTGGCCGGGGCCCCGCTTTGGTACCTGGCCCCGAGAATTATCCCCGGTTCCTCCACCCTCACAAAGGCCCTACATCCGAGTCTCCCTTTATAAAATTTCAGTCTCTCTATTCCCGACTTTTTTATTGAGATGCCTTTTCCTGACAGTTTAAAGTTTGTATCCTGTTGGTATAACTCGGTTTCCTGTTTCTCATAAAATGTCTTAGAACTTTGTCAGTTTCTTTCCTGAGGCCAGCCTGCAGGCACAACAAATTAGAATACTCAGTCCTAGAGCTGGTCTACTGTTGACATTTTTGTAAATAAGCTTGTGTTCTAGACCGATTCATTTTCTAATAAACTCAAACAGCTTTTTGCGTTCATTTCAACAATATAATCCTATACATTTGCAAATCAAGGGATCCCAGTTTCACAAAGATTCACATACATTTTTTTTAACCACAGAGAAGCAAGGGGAGAAAGAAAGACTAGAAACTGCTAGAAACAGTAGATGAAGAAAAGGAGATAACAGGAGAAAATTGTGGAACCATCAGAGTGGCCAATTCCTAGGTGCCACAAGAAAAATTGGTTGTGCAATCAGAAAGGCAAGAGACAGATAAGTGGCAGAAATAGGAGAGGACACAATATGTCCTTGCTTTTAAACTGTCTGCATAACAGTTGGGACAGGGTCTTATCTAACCCTGTCACACAGGTGAACTTTAAGGGATAAAGATCTTGTTTTTATGCAGATGTCTTTGCTATTAAAGTTATATGAAAAATAAAATGAATTTTTATCTTACTATGGTTTTTCAAAGTTTTCCTCGAGGTGTCAGCAGTTCATTAGAAGAGAACTACATTTAACCTGTTAGCCTGTGTTCCTGTAGAAGCTGATTCTCAAATACTGGTTAACATTCTGTGATTGTTCTAGCTTGACTATCTGCTTAACACAATGAGTGTTTTTGAAGTGCACTTGCTGGTAAGGACCATTTTAGAACTGTATGATATGTATGTGTTTGCTCAACCCTACCATTGTTGGCACAATGCATCCATGTTCTAAAGAACTTTGCGGCTGAAAGGAAGGGAAAGGGGAAATTAAAACATTTAACCAGAAAAGGCACACTAAGCCGAAGCTTGTTTCACGGTGCGACCTGGGAGCACGAGGAAGTTAAGTGACTTGCTCATGGTCACACAGTATGCAAGTTGGGGGCTGTGGGATTTAGACCCAGGTCTGCAGGTTGGTAGCTCAATGTCCCTGCGCTATACTGCCTCCTAAAAGGGAAAGAACCATATAAACTGGATAGGGAAAATGCTGCATCCTGATTAGTCAGGAGTCATCCATGGTGAAACCACCACCCACAGCAAAAAATAAGTCGGCCTGGGATAAGGCCAGGGACCCTATCCCAGTTAGAAAACTGTAGTGATGGTTAAGCAGCCCTGCTGCGACAAAGCTTCCCACATGGTGCCAATCCAGGGAGATCCAAGGCATAAAGTAATCCCCAAAAGTAAAATAAATTTGTATTTACCTTTTCCGTCCTCTATGTAAGTGTGTTGTTTTCTGAACCTTGACAACTGGCCACCGTCATGGTGCTTTTCTTCTATCTAGTTTTCTTCTGTGTTTTGTGACCCCCTCCCAAACACCAGAATGCAATAGACATGCTGGTCTGCAGAGACCACCAAAACAAGCATTACATGAGGGCTTTGCTTTTAAACAACAGAGAAACAGCCCGTGGTTGTAACTTGCCAGCTAACAGAGGAATGAAGCTCTCCTTGCTGCAGAAACTCAGCAGTAAATCCTTGAAAATATACCTGTGCTAAATAGTTTGCTGTTTTTCTGCTGCTGCTGATTTTAGGAGACAGCTGAGGCTGTCGTCCTGTGAAATAAGTAGTAAGTAAATGGAGAACACTGGATGGGCAACTATGCAGAACCAGTGTGTTCTGCCACAGAGGGATTCTGATTCCCTCTGACCTGGAGAGCGGAGCTCGAGAGGTCCATTGGAATCGGAACCCCGAGGTAGCAAAACACACTGGTTGTGCATAGAGGTGCTCATCCTGTATTTTTTATAGTGTATAGTACTGTGTGAAAAATGTGTTTTGTGAGTTCTTTTGCTTTCAAAATGAAACTGACTCATGCAGTCTCTAGAGGTTCTAGAATGCTGTTCTACCACAGTAGGGTAGAACAGCATTCCATGACCTTGGAACTGTGGTAGAACAGCATTTTGAAAGGGATGGCATTCTATACAGAACACCACTCCACTATACACCATATATAGGATAGTGCATGGGGAACGGTTGACAACAGGGCTATTCTTCCACCGAGTTGGCACTATGACGACGGATTACCTTGAGAGCGCAGCTCGAGAGGTAATCTGTCGTCATAGTGCCAACGAGGTGGAAGATGCCCTGTTGTCAACCGTTCCCCATGCACTTTTCTATATAGTGTATGGTGGAACATCGTTCTCTGAGGGAAAAAAAAAACAATCACTACGTCATATTGCTGCTTAAGAAAATGTTTACTTGGTTACTGGAAGGAAAAACTTAACTTTACATTCTTTGCGTTTTCACGCTTAACATGTTTACTGTTTTATCCCTTTAGATTTTAAACTTTTAACGATTAACATTTTAACTTTTGAAACACTCACATACAGCTATGTATCTGCCGCATGTCATGTCTCGTTTTTTTGGCCGTTTTTTTATTCTCCTGCTCGAGGATGAATGTATCCCGCTCGGAAAGTGGTTTTGAAAGTACCGCCGCCGACATTGCTGCTAACGCTACGTGTCCTGTCAAGGGAATGAGCCCTAACTGTCAAATGGTGCTTGAGGACATGGTTTGTGACGTACGCAGTGCAGTGAGACAAATCGTTCTGCTGCTCTGCGTTTGTCACTACTGTGTGACTACAAGGTTTCGAGACCGATGGATTTCGGTGGAGAACGACGTTCCACCATACACTATAATTATTTATTTTTATACAGGATAGGTTGGTGCAACACATCATTAGGTCCCCAAGGTCCTATTTACAAGATGGTCCTAAATATATAGAGATAATAAAACGTAAAACGTATACGTTTCACTGTAAAGTACAAGACATACAAATTGTGACATACTGTATGCAATACTTGGACTTAAGGTTCTATCAAATAAAACATGATGTAAGGAAATATTTGATAGCTTTAGCAAAGGAGAGGTGTAAAAACTATATAAACTATAAAACTACATAATTAATAGCAGTTAAAACAGGTTGGATTTTTCTCTAGAATACATGCTTTTTAAAGGGAGTTTGTACCTGGAGGATGGGAGTTCAGAAGCACCTGGGTCACAGAGGGTGTACCGCTGCATCTGCAGGTGCAGTCATTTTAGAAAGGTGTTCCCTTAGGGAAGGGCTGGCCCATACTTGCATTATAATATAGGGAAGACTTGGGTCTTAACCTGATAGGAAGTGACTTAGTTTAGAGGGAGGAGCTTTCTTAAAAAGATATTTCTCTGTATTTTCTTCTGTTTGTGAAGGGGGTTTAGCATTGTGTAACAATTGCCCCCATATATACTGTATGTCTTCTTGACAAGTGTGCAGCTGTGAGAATTGTAAACCTAATATTCCTCTAATTGTTTTAGTATAACATGAGCGACAGATCACATTACACCTGAGCAGTATATAAGGGCTGCTCAGGTAACCTACAGTCAGTCTACTTTGGGCTGAGGAGCAGAGAGGAACATTAGAGAGGAGCAGTGTGGAGCCAGAGGATCAACCCGCCTAGGTGGGAGAGACATGCCAGTGCCGAGTTACTGACTTCCTGGTTACCCTAGGGGTGAAGGTAAGGCAAGCTTAAGGTGGATCTCAGGTTGAAAGTCCTGTTAAGCCTAAAAGGAAGGAGGAATCACTGTGGCCTGGGATTGGCCCATGACTTCTAGAGGTCAGGTTTGGGCTACCTGGTTGCTAGAGGCTGCTCGCCCAGAATTCACCAAGGGGAGCAGACTCAGACTGGTGAAAAGGGAGGCAGTATAGCGCATTGGTTTAAGGCTCTGAGGTGCAAACCTGGAGACCTGGGTTTGAATCCCACAGCCCCCACTTGCATACTGTGTGACTCTGAGCAAGTCACTTAACTTCCCTGTGCTCCCAGGTTGCACCTGTAAACAAGCTTTTAGCTTAATGTTGCCACTCCTTGGTAAACAATTGGGGGGGGAGGCTGCAGAGGCCAGAGCGTGCAGATACTCGGACTGCAGGAGAACTTGGAGAAACCCACAGGGTATTGGCAGGAGTGGCCATACCATGTGATGGGGTTAGTTCCTGGTCTCTAGAGAGCATTGTAAGGTCCACCTGCAGTGCTGTAGTGAGAGGTCTTCTAGCTAAGCTCCCAGCCTAGTCTCTTTATTGTTTTCTTTATAGTATCCTGACAAAAGTCTGCATCCGAAAATATTACCTGTACATAACTGGCAATAAAACAACGCCTCAGGGTGTCTAGCACCATATTTTATTACTCCTTCTGGCTTCCATAACTGAACCCTGCGACAAATGGTTTTTGAAGTGGGATACCTTAACACGCTTTGGCAGAGGAAGTGTGGCTGGTCAGGTACTAATGTGTTGGTATTGATAGAAGAGAGATGTGCAGGAAGCCCCTTGAGTTAAGTCATTACACTTTGCTGATGAAATGACTGATCCTGTGATGATTGTGGAGGAGATCCAATGATAATTGTGGAGGAGAAAGTGAAGTCCCTTGTAGAGTCAACAGCATCGAAATGTCAGATTGACCCAGAGGAGGTGGAAGTACTCCCACCTCCAAGAATCCAAACACTGGAGTGGATGGAAGCTGTAACCACTAACCAAGTGCTGTTTAGGAAGCAGGAGACTGGTGGTGAAGGAACAGCGCCATCTAATTCTGCTGAGGAGAATGATGACTGTGTCCTGGATGAACAGTCCTGTGGTGTGCTCCATGCAGATTGGTTGCTGTTTTGGAAAAGGTGGCGTTGCCAGACTTGGAGGAGGTGGAGCACAGGTACAGTTGACTGAGTGGCGCGAGAGAGAGAGCCGAGTCAGCTATGGGAACATTTTCAGGACTTGGGTGCCAATGGCCAAGAAACCTGAAAGTTCTTTGGACTGCAGGTATAAAGAACCAGTGGTCCGTTTGAGACCAGAAGGGACTGATGTAAATAATCTACGTACACAGGTATCATTCATTCCGAACTTGCTCCACATCTGAAAGTCAGTTTTAGTTTTGGGCATTAAATACACTTCCGCCATAGTCAGACAGGGATGTTCTCTGCAGGAGGACCTTGTTTCGGGGCCTGTTTGACAGCTCTCCGGCTGGTAAGTCACCCTCTGGTTCTCCCAAAGGGTGCACAGCCCTGGTCGATAAGCCGGACTCCAGCTCCTCTGTTGTCCGCTCAACCGAGGCTGATTAGTCGGTCGTTGGCCTGCCCATCAGCTGCTTGGCCAAGGCTGTCCCATCAGGCCCTTCAAACTTGCCCGACACTGAGTAGAGCCAGCTTCCAGGCACCCTCTCTTCCCGCAAGGCTTCTCCCTCCTGGGACTTCTTCATTCCTTTGACTCAGCCTGACCCCTCGTTTTCCCCCGGATCACCAGGATACGAGTACTTCTGCTAAAGAGGTATCTTCCCAGAAGTCGGGTCTCTCTCCAAGCTCCTCACTTCTTCAGCAGGTCTCTCAATGGGAGTTTCCATTCCTGTATGCCTCTGACCAGGTACTGGGTCCTTTCAGACCCCCGATGCCTGACCCCCTCACCGATCGACATTCCTTCCAACCTGGTGATCGCCTCTGGATGGGGCGACCCGCCTATTCCTTCCGCTCCAACGCAGGAGCCCCCACCTGGCCCTTCTGGGGTACCAGCCAGGACCCCAGGTCTCGCAGGCCTGCCAACAGACCCTCTTTGCTCCCAGTGGTCCCTCGGCCCCGTCTCCCTCAGGGCCTTTGGCTCCTCCACCGTCCAGACCTCTGGGCACGAACCCTAGCTATCCTCCGCCACAGTTTCCCTTTTGTCTGGTGCCAGGGGGCTGTCGCCGGGTTACCCATCACATGTCCGGCGCCCGGGTACCCGGCGCCAGGTCATATGTATCATGGGTACCATTCTCAAGCTTACCCCTATTGGTACCAGGCTCCTGGTAACCCCTCATATTCTCCTTTAGGGTACCCAGGCTTGTAGCTTCCACCTCCACCCCCTCTGCCTTTTCCACAGTCTCTGGCCTCAGACACGGCACAAGCTGACTCTCTCTCAAGGGGCAATTCCTACATGGTGGAAGGACACCAAATCAAATGTCTTGCAGGAGCTTGGTCGCCCACAGCCAGATATGGTCTCCAACCCGACTCCCAGGGTGGTTTCTAGGAGCCCCTCCCTGGTCGACCATCATTCGACAGACAGGGATTCTTAATAGATGCCCATCTAGGACCCTTCCCAGAAACAAGGTCACAGATGAGGCTTCAGACAAAGCCTCTCTCCCTAGTAGACCGGAGTCTTCAGGTTCAGAAGCAGACTCTGACTCTTCGGGGGCTTGTACTCCTTGGAACCTCAACCAAAGGAGTCTCCCAAATCTCCTCCAGTGGACTCATTTGCCGAGCTCCTTCGATCCATCCAGCAGGCATGCAGCTGGGCATCCCAAGAACTGGATCCCAAAAGGAAGAGGCTCGTGGAGCACCTGGACTTGACGAATGTGGACCCCTTACCCATACCTCCCTGGACGGGGCCGCATGAGGACCTGACGTCCACCATATGGCAACAACCATCCTCCATCCCTGCAGTGTCCAAGGAGGGCTGATGGGACCTATCGCTCCCTGGAAGGGGCCAACCACCCCACTGTGCAACCTAAGGCCAATGCTATAGTTATCACGGTGGCCCATGACGGGTCGGCTTAGCCAAAACATCCAAGTGCCTCACCTCCGGATAAAGAGTCTAGGCAGATGGGCTAATACGATCGCAAGGTCTGTGCTTCCTCCACCTGCGCCATCAGGTTTCTCAGTTATGTGGCACACATGATTTCTTACCAGAAAGCCTCTCTAGCCGATCTAGAATCTGAGCTCCAGTCCATACCTGATGAGGATTTCAGGACCAAGCTTCTCGACCAGGTGAGACTTACCAGATCCTCCTGTTGCCACGCATTGCGAGTCACCTATGATTCTGTGAACTCTGCCCACTGCACCGCCTCAGCTGTCTGCCTGAGACATTTGGTGTGGCTTTGTATAGTGGGTCTGGCGCAAGGTATCCAACCCCTCCGAACACATCCTTCAGGGGAGGATATCACCAAGCTACAGGACCGCAACAGATCTCTTCTGGATGTCCACTCCATGTACTGCTCTGGTCCCAAGCAGCCTATTTGTCGTCTGCAGTGGAGGTGGAACAAACAGCCCCAGGTCAGATGCCAGGGGAAGCTTCGGGCCACGGGGTCTGGGACCCAGATTCCTCAAGTCAAATCCCCAAAGACCTCCGGAGACAAAGTGGCCCTCCCTTCCGCTTCCTAACAGGGGGGACGGGACACCCTTCCAGATCTTCAGTGGAACTGGTGGGGGGAAGATTCGCCCTCCATCTCAGAGAGTGGGAAGCAATACCCGCAAATGCTTTGGTCTTACAGATAATTGCAAGAGGGCACTCAATAGAGTTCCTGGATAGACCTCTGGACAACCCTCTGGGACAGTCTCACTACCCGTCAAACCGTCTTCATCTCGTTCAAGAGGAAATCCAGGCTGTCTTGTCAAAGTCAGCCATAGCGCCGGTTCCTCCCACACAGGCGGGAAGGGGGTGTTGCTCCCATTTCTTCCTGGTGCCCAAAAAGACCAGCAATCTGAGGCCCATTCTGAATCTCAGCCTGCTGAACCTCTTCGTCGAGTACAAGAGGTTCCACATGCTTAACCTCCAGGGACTCTTATCCCTGCTCCTAAAGAATCAGTAGCTCTGTTTGCTGGACATGCAGGAAGCTTACCTGCATATCCCTATCCACCAGACCCACTGCCATTTCCTCAGGTTCACCTTTCAGGGGAACCATTACCATTTCAGGCCCCTCCCTTTTGGCCTCTCTTCAGCACCTCAGGTTTTCACCAAGTGCCTGGCGGTGGTGGCTGCAGCCTTGCGCTGCAAAGAGATTTATGTGTTCCCACACCTGGATGACTAGCTGTTGTCAGCCCTGTCTCAGGACAGTCTGCTGGAGTCTCTCTCCACCACCCTAGACCTATTTTCCCATCTTGGCATCATTGTGAACTATCCCAAGTGGCAGCTTCCACCCTCTCAGCACGTCCAATTTATTGGAGCAGTGCTGGATACAGTCCAGGGCAGAGCCTTCCTACCTCAGGACAGAGCACAAACCCTAAAACAGCAAGTCCTTTCTGTGACCAACTCTCGCTGGACCACAGCCCGCTCTGTTCTCCATCTGTTGGGATTAATGGCGGCGACCATTCCCACAGTTCCGCTGGCCAGACTGCACATGAAGGTGGCCCAGTGGACACTCTGGGTCCAGTGGGATCAACGCTCGGACAACCTGGACAACAGGGTCCTGGTCTCCAGCGGCATGAAGGTGGAACTTCTCTGGTGGCAGGAGTTGTCCAACCTCTCCTCGGGGAAGGGGGCCACCTTTCACAACCCTCCTCCTTCCATGACCCTCACAACGGACGCTTCGGGTCACAGTTGGGGAGCCCACCTATGTGGTCTCTGCAAGAAGTACATCTGCACGTAAATGTTATGGAGATGAGAGCAGTGCTGTATGCTCTGCAGGCATTCCAGACCCTCTTATGTCCAGGAACACTCCTGGTCCAGACCGACAACACGGCCACGGTATGGCACATAAACAGGAAGGTACCCAATTGTACCCCCTCTGCAAGGAGGTGATGCGAGTGTGGTACTGGGCAGTCCAGCACAGCCTGTTCCTGACAGCAGCCCACGTCTTGGGAGTTCACAATGTCCTGTCTGACAGTCACAGCCAGACCATCGCGTGGGCTCACGACTGGGAACTAAGGCAGGAGGTAGTAGAAGATCTTTTTGGTCAGTGGGGTCGATCAGAAATAGATCTCTTTGCCTCCCCATCCATCGCAAAACTCCCCAGCTTTTGCTGGCTCATTCCCAGGCGTGGTGCTTTTTTACGAGACACGCTGTCTCTTTGTTGGACAGGGAGGTTTCTGTACACCCCCCCTTCCAGTTCTTCAGAAGGTACTGCTGAAGCTTCAAGCAGAGGGTGCTCGCATGATTCTCATTGCTGCCCTCTGGCCTCTGCAGATTTGGTTCCCCCTGCTACAGCAGCTGGCACTGGAACCCCCAGTACCTCTACTTCTCCTTCATGACCTTCTGACACAGGAACAGGGCAGTCTGGTGCATCTGAGCCTCAAATCTCTTCACTACATGCGTGGCACGTCTGGACGTAGCTGTCTCGCATTTTGGTGTCTCCTCGCAAGTGGCCCAAGTCCTGGTGGAGGCCAGAAAGCCTTCCACCAGAACTACATATGCGATGAAGTGGAAGATATTCACCATATGAGAAATGGCCAGGGGTCTGGACCCTTTTTCTTGCTCAGAGCCCCAGGTCCTAGAGTACCTCTTGCATTTATCTGATTCGTGCCTCAGCTATTCATCCCTGAAGGTCCATCTTTCGGCGATTACGTCTATCACCTTCCGGTGGATGGCGAAAACCTTTCTCAAGGGGATCCTCTACTTAAAACCACTGGTCCGTAGTCCGGTTCCCCCCAGGACTTAAACTTTGTTTTACAGAAACTTACTTTACCCCCCTTTTGAGCCAGCGGCAAGTTGTGACATGTGCTATTTGTCTTGGAAAGTTATTTATTTATTTATTTTTTTTTGTATTTTATTTTTATTCAGTTTTCCACTGTGTACATCACACAATAAAAATACATTAGAGTAATAGCAATCTTAGATGCATTAGATTTAGAAATGCAAATACAGGATTTATGTACCATCACTGTAGTTACATCATAAGGAGGGGTCTCAGTGCACTCGAGTAAATTATATCAAAAGTAGGTGTCAAGAAGAGACCATTGCAGCATGCTCATGGACTAAAATCGATAAGATTATCCTGATAATCACCTAGGTACAAAGCACCCACTAACACAGCAAGTGTTTTATGAGTCAATATAAATCCGACAAATGGAAAAAAAACATTGAAATACATGACTGCACTTTTACAGAGCAAACTCCTAGAATATCAATTACTCTGACTTATTTCAAAAGGCATTATTTCCTCAGATTTATTTAGTCACAGGCTACTAGGTTACTATAATCTATTAAGAAAAATAAGAGGGCTTTAGTCATTTTAAACCAATAAGGTGATGAGAAACATCAACGGCACAACTATGCCTAGCTAACCCCCTTAACTCCATTTTAAGTACCAATATATGTAACTCAATAAATTTTTAAAACGAACCAGTGAAGCTGGTGAACTTTAAAGAGAGCTAGACTTTCAATCCTTAGGGGTAACAAGTCCCCTAACAATACAATGCTTACAATATAAACTTTTTAAATCTGTAAAAGATCCAGCTGCCAGAAAAGAACAAGTTGGACAGTATTTTTAAGAGACATTAGGCCCCTTCAGTCCCCATCATCTTCCTCATCTGAGGACCTAGGGCGGTGAACAAAGTCCTGTTTAATAATCTCTAGTCTCTTGCCCGCTTCTCCCGGATCTGAAAAGATGTAATGCTTACTGGCATAGTATAACCTCAGTCGTGCCAGGAGTTGCAACGAATGGTTAGTCCCAAGAGCACAGAGACCAGCGCAAATGGCATCAAAGCTTTATCGCCGTTGCCTCGTGGAGTAGTTCAGGTCAGGGAAAAAGTAAATATGCTCACTCGCCTCCCATTTTAGTGGACCCAAAGATTTAGTTGCATTCAGTACAGTGTCTCGAATATGTGCCCCCACCATAACTATCATAATCATGTGGGAAGTCTCAACTGTTGGTTTCCTTCTTGGATTCGGGTGGTAAGTTTTAATGAGCTATCCTTGCAGATCTAAATTGAGCTGTCTAAGTAAAAGATCCTGGACAAATTCTTGTAGGGCTTTACCCTTCATAGCCTCCGGGATCCCCAAGAGCCGAAGATTATTAGCCCGCATGTTGTTCTCCAGGTTTGCAAGCCTGAGTCACATGGTCCTGTTCTTGGCTAGGATCCCAGCTACAGCCGCTGAGTCGACCGCTATTTTGGTGTCCGTAGTTACAGCATCCATACGGGACTCCATTGCGGTGAAACGAGTATCCAAACCGTCAACTTTCTTATCTAACTCTCTTATGGCTTAAAGCACCGCATTGATGGAGGGTTTAGAGGCCCTGCTCTCCCCTGCTGCTAGGCCGCTGCCGTGTGGTGTCTCTGCTTGCTGTCTTGCTTTGTTAGGATCATGTTGTCGTTTGGCGAGTTTTCCCCATTTTGATTGAGCAAAGTTCGTTCCAACTCTCGGCGTCAACACCAGCTTTCACTTTAATAGAGAAATAGAGCAGTAGTTCTCGCACTTTGTCATAGGGAGCCTCCCCCCAAGTCTTGGAAAAGATCTTGAGCCTCCCCCAATATAGAAATCATTTTGGGACTCCCCATAGTTAGAACAACTATCATACTTTGCACAGTATATAAGGAATACAGTGAAATTCCTTTGAGTTGTTGAGTTTATTCTCATTTTATTGAACTTCTTATTCACCCTCTGTGTAACCCCCTTCCCCATGTCAGCCTACTCGCTCCACACTTCTGAGTTTTGGACCCTATTTACCCCTTGTTACAATACCCTCCATGAGTCAGATTGCTTTCTTTGTCAGTTTTAAACACCTTCTCATGGACCATTTTGCTTTGTCCTGCTCTTGCTCCTAGAACTTCTTTGCTTAGCCTTTGTATTTGTGCTCTTCTGCAGCCAGTATAATGGGTCAATTGTTACCTTGTTCCTATTCATTTTGTATTATTTTGCATTTTGTTTTGCACAGTTTCCAAGAATTATATTTCCTCCATTCAGCTTTCCCCCATGTCTCACCAGGAAACAAGTGTTTCTAGGGACATGGATATGTTGTTCATCCACACTCTCTGGCAGGTATCCTTGCCGCTTTAATTCTTGCCGGAAGGTCTTCAAGCTGGCTCCTCCCACCCACCCCGGGTGGTAAAACTCTCGGCTCCGCACCATGATGCCAGATCTTCCTTACCGCTTGGAAGCTCAGGTTCCCTCCTTAGCGCTCTGCGTTTTAGACTGGATCCTAATTCTTCGGTTCGTCCGAAATTGATTTTGAAGTTTTCTAAACTTCGGTCTTCTTTTTCCCTCGCGGTTGCGATGGACAAATCTGTTCCCGGCTTTCGGAGGTGCCCTTGCGGCCAGAAAATGTCCAGAACAGATCCACACTCCAAGTGCGTCTACTGCTTAGGCCTAGATCACGACCCGCAGGCTTGCGAGTTGTGCCGTTCTTTCTCGGCCAATGTTCTGGACGATCGTGCTGCCCGTTTGAAGCTCAGGCGCCCCGAGAAACGTTTTCTGCCGGTAAAATCCAAAGAGGCTCGTTGGGCGGTGTCCGCGGCGGCTGGCTCGGCTGATCAGCTAGAGTAGATGATCGCCCTCGAGGAGGAAGCAGCCCAGGCCGCATCTTCTTCCTCCTCGGCCGTGGCATTTATCCCGCTCTCTGAGTTCCTCGTATACAGCTTCGTTCAAGGAGCTTTACCAGTCCCTTTCCACGAAAGGAGAGGGGCCTTCGAGACATTCTTCTCGGCCCAAGAAAAGGGAATCGAAAGGTAAGTCCCATCGTCGGCGTTCGTGGGAGCAGGAGAGATCCCCCTCCCCGGGCAGCCGACCGTTGACTTCGGTCGAGGTTGCGGCTGAGGGGTGCTGGCTTCACAGTGCCCCTGTCAGGCCAGCCTGCCGAGACTCCCGTCGATGAAGTCGAGATTTTTCTCGATCCGTTAGATGGGCTGTCGACTGGAGAAGCCGACAACCCTACTTCACCGGTTCCCCCGGTGGATACCGAGGATCTGCCTGCTCCTTCGGGACCGCAGTCCCTGGTTAAAGTTCCTGAGCCGAGGGAAGAGTGGGTATCCCCGGCCCCTTCCCAGACCCACCCTCTTTCCCCACAGGGGTCTCTGTCTCAGTCTCGGACCTGTTCTCGGTCCAGCCGTTGCCGCCGACATCCTCGGTCTCAGTCCTGTTACCGAAGTAAGCGGCGACGCCATTCTTCCTCGTCCTTCTCCTTGGGTGAGGAGAGGCTACGGCACAAGTTGCGCCGGCGCTACGAGGATTTGATGTGGCAGCAGTTGCTGTTATCCGGGCCTAATCCGACCCCGGCCATCAAGTGGCTGTCGCCGGAACGGCTGAAGCCAACCACTCATTCCAGTCGAGTTGCCCGCCCCAGGGCCGGTTGCTAGGCCGAAACCAGCTGGTCCACCGATTGTGGTGGAACCTCCGCCTCCACAACCTAAGTCGGGGGCACCGACCAAGAATTCTCGGTCGGGTCATGGCCTTCCCCACAGGTTGTCTGTCACCCTCACTCCCGACCGTCCTCAGCAGGTGGAGGGTGGTTCAGGGCCGAGGCAGCTCTTCGCAGACTCTTCGGAATCCAATGACGATTCCTCCCTGTTCTCCAGGCAGTGTGATATGGAGTCCTCCGGGGGCCAGTCAGTGGACGATAGCCCATCATCCTTCTTGGGTCTGCTTCGACTCATCTCAGAGTCCACCGGGATGCAGCTCGAGCCCGTGTCCAAACGGGCCTCGTATTCCCTGACGGAGATTCTGGAC
The DNA here is from genome assembly GCA_016271365.2 of Neoceratodus forsteri. Taxonomy (NCBI): domain Eukaryota; kingdom Metazoa; phylum Chordata; order Ceratodontiformes; family Ceratodontidae; genus Neoceratodus; species Neoceratodus forsteri. Next base: position 543,796,427 of record CM057451.1, read on the forward strand.
CGAGGGGATTCTCCCACGGAGGCCTTTCCGGTGGCTGAGGCCATTGTCAGCCCAGCCTTGGAGCTTTGGCAGCAGCCTGCTTCCTGTCCTGCACCCTCGGCCAGGATGGCCAGGAAGTATGACGGTCCCTACCGGCTCTTTGCCCGGTTTCTCGGAACACCCCTCTGCTGAGGGATTAGTCACCGACAGCGTTTTCCGGCATTCCGGTAACGCTCGGGATGTGGACAAGCCCCCCGACAAGGAGTCCAAAATGCTGGACTTTGCTGGGCGCAAGGTGTACGCTGCATCCTCCCTCGGCCTCCGACAGGCCAGCTTGGCCGTGCTGATGGCACACTTCTCCCACGCCCTCATGGGCTCCCTGGATGAGGTCGTTCCTCATCTCCCGCCTGACCTGCAGACCACGGTCCGCCAGGTGCGGGACCAGGGTAGGGCGGTGGCAAAGCAGCAGCTCCAGACAGCTCTGGACATAGGTGATTCCTGTGCCAGGTCAGTAGCGGCCACAGTGGCCATGCGACGCAGGGCGTGGCTGAGGATATCCACCTTCACGGCGGATACCCAGCACAAGTTGGCAGACGTCCCCTTCTTGGGGACTGACCTCTTTGGCTCGGGAGTGGAGGAACACCTCCAGCAGATCGAGAAGTCCAATGCCACTCTGGACTTGGTCACCTCCCCCAGAGGGACAAAGGCTGCCATCAGCAGCAGAAGTTCTTTCGTCCTTCGGTCCCTGCTCCTCAACCGGCCCAGCAGCACCAGCAACAGGGCCAGCAGGCTCACGCTTGGCGTCCCAAACCCAAGCTGTCGGCTTCCTCCAACAGGAAGCAAGGAGGTAAAGGCCCTGGAGGTCCCTCGGCCGGTTCTTCCTCCAAGCCTGCCCAGTGACGGGTTGAGGGGTGCCGCCCCCAACCTTGTCACTCCCCCCTGGGTTCACCCCGTGGGGGGACTGCTCCGCCACTTCCTTTCCGCCTGGTCCGCTGTCACCACGGACGCTGGGTGTTGGAGGTGGTAGGAAAAGCCTGCCTCTGGAGTTCGAGCAGGTTCCGCCTTTTCGAGCCTTAAGCCCCTGGAGGCCATGGGGTCACGCCTCGCTGTTGGCCGCTGGAGCCATGTTGCCCTGCTCCTCGAAAAGAGGTAATCAGGAAGGTGGCGGATCCTCCTCCAGACCCGTGGTTTGTGTCCAGGTACTTCCTGGTCCCAAAACAGATGGGGGGCTGGCGCCCCATTCTCGACCTGCACAACCTGAACAAGTTTCTAAGGTCTCGGACCTTCAGGATGGTCACTCTGGCTTAGATAATCCCATCCTTGGAACGAGGCGTGTGGTTCTGCTCCCTGGACGCCAGGACGCGTTCTTTCACGTCCCAATCCATCCGTCCCATCAGAGATTCCTCCGCTTCAGAGCGGAGGGATCCCTTTACGAGTTCCGAGCCATGCCCTTCGGCCTCTTCTTAGCTCCCAGGGTCTTCACCAAATGCATGGCAGTGGTGACAGCATTCCTGCGGCGCCGAGGGGTCCGGGTGTACCCTTACCTGGACGATTGGCTGATAGCAGCCCCCTCCAGACAGGAGGTGGAGCGGTCCAGAGATCTGGCCCTCCAGGTTTGCTCTCAGGTTGGCCTCCTCATCAACGAGGCCAAGTCGGAACTCGTGCCAAAGCAGGTGATTCTGTTCATCGGGGCAGAGCTTGACTCTCTGCGAGCCAGAGCACAGCTCCCGGTGGACAGGGCCGAGGTTCTTTCCTCCTTTGCCCAATCATTTCTGGTTGGGCAATTGCGCCCTGCCCGGGACTTCCTGCGCCCCTGGGCCTCATGGCGGCCTGCACCAGCGTGGTCCGTTGGGCCCGTTGGTACATGCGTCCCCTTGAATAGGGACTGGCCAGCCAATGGCCACAATGCCGTGATCCGTTGGACCGGCCCGTGACAGTGACCCAGGAGATGTGGAACGCTCTCCAATGGTGGATCGTTCCAGCTCATCTGCAGGAGGGTATCCCGTTCGTCCGCCCCGAGCCGACGGTCTCTCTCTCGACCGACGCATCTCTGATGGGTTGGGGTGCCCATCTGGGGGAACACCGAGCGCACGGCCTCTGGTCCCCTCGGGAGTCCCGATGCCACATCAACCTGCTGGAGCTCCAAGCGGTCTGTCAAGCTCTTACTGCCTTTGCTCCATTTCTCCGGGGTCAAGTGGTTCAGGTCCAGACGGACAACACCACAACCGTGTACTATCTGAACTGCCAGGGCGGGACACGCTCCTTGCTGTTATGCAAGGAAGCTCTCACATTTGGTCCCTAGTGCGCAGCCTGGGCGGATCTCCTAGCCATTCACGTGGCAGGAGCCTCCAACACCCTGGCCGATGCCCTAAGCGGATAGGGCTGCATCTCACAGTGGTCTCTCCTGCCGGAGTAGTACAAGATCTCTTCTCCCACTGGGCACGCCTCAGGTGGACCTGTTTGCCTCAGGAGAATACGAGTTGAGTCTGTTCCATGCCGCCCCCTCACAGGGCTCGCTGCAGAGGATGCCTTCTCGAGCCGTGGACCCCGGACCTCTTCTCGCCTTTCCTATTTCCCTTGATCCACAAGGTGCTTCTCAAGGCGAGGAGGGACAAGGCGCAGGTGATTCTGGTAGCCCCAGACTGGCCCCGCAGTTCTGGTATCCAGATCTCCTCAGCCTCAGCTCCAGGCTCCCGAGGCGGCTTCCAGCCCGCCCGGACCTGATCTCAGTCAATCAGGGAAGGTATTCCATCTGACCTTCAATCCCTGCACCTGACGGCCTGGTTCCTGGCGGCTAGAGTTCCAGGCCTTGGGTCTTTCCGACGAGGTCCTCAACGTCGTTGAGGTGTCCCATAAGGAGTCCACCAGAAAATGCTATGCCTTCAAATGGAAGAGGTTTTCCATTTGGTGTCAGGAGAAGGGCTTGGACCCTTCCGGCTGCCCCTTGGCAAGCATTCTGGACTACCTGTGGTCCCTTTCTCAGCAAGGGCTTCGGTCGACGACCCTTAAGGTGCACCTGGCAGCCATCTCTGGTTACCGGGCGCGGGCCGGTAAGCAGTCGGTGGCGCAGGAGAAGGTGGTCGGGCACTTTTTCAAAGGCCTTGACCACATTTCCCCTCCGGTGCGAGAACCTCCACCCCCGTGGGATCTACTGCTGGTATTGGTCAAGCTCATGGGCAAGCCATTCGAACCAGTGCCCAGGTGTGATCTTTCACACCTGTCGTGGAAGACCACCTTCTTGGTGGCTATCACGTCAGCCAGAAGGATGGGAGAGCTCCAGGCGCTTTCCATCGAGCCTCCCTACCTGGTCTTCCACAGGGACAAGGTTGTCCTGCGGCCCCACCCGAAATTCCTTCCGAAGGTGGTGGCCAGTTTCACCTTAACCAGGTGTTGACTCTGCGGTGTTCTACCCCAGCTTCGCACCTCGGAGGCAGTGGGCTCCATACTTGGACCCTAGATGAGCGCTCGCTTATTATAAAGAGCAGATGGCTGAAGATCGGGGAAGAGGTTCGCCAGCTGTTTGTCACCTACGCTGAAGCCGCACCTGGCAGACCTGCAGCAAAGCGGATGATAGGCAGGTGGATCACCTCCTGCATAGAGCTCTGCTACAGGTTGGCGGGCATGGAGCCTCCCAGAGGGATAAGAACTCATTCTACCCGCCATACCGCTGCATCGGTAGCTGCTTCCAGGGACGTCCCTATCCAGGATATCTGCAGGGCTGCTACCTGGAAGTCGGCACATACCGTTATTACCCACTACCACATCGACCTCGAGTCACACCGGGATGCTGGTTTGGGGGCCTCGGTTCTCCAGTCTCTCTTTCCAAGTAAGTATCGGGGGTGTGCGCCTTGCCTCCCTCCTCCCGGAGAACTGCTAGGAGTCTGCCAGAGAGTGTGGATGAACAACATATCCATGTCCCTAGAAATACAGGTTACTCACCTGTAACAGGAGTTCTAGGAATGGTATATGTTGTTCATCCACATGACCCACCTGGCCTCCCTGGCTTCGATGCACAACCTGAGCTTCCAGCGGGCCAGATCTGGCGTCATGGGGCGGAGCCGAGAGTTTTACCACCCGGGTGGGTGGGAGGAGCCAGCTTGAAGACCTTCCGGCAAGAATTAAAGCGGCAAGGATACCTGCCAGAGTGTGTGGATGAACAACATATACCATTCCTAGAACTCCTGTTACAGGTGAGTAACCTGTATTTGTTGAGTGTGACTTTCCTGGTCACCCATTTTGTACATAAATTTGCATGCCATTATTCACTTTAGTATGCTGCATCCTTTCTCAAAAAGCATCCAAAACTTGACATTTACATATAGTACATTTTAAGGCTTGCTTGAGCCGCCCCTGGAACAGGTTGGGGCCTCCCCTGGGAGGCTAGCTTCACCATTTGAGAAAGCCTGAATAGAGTGTTTCTCAGTAAAGTATGCCTTTTTTAAGTATTATCTGGAGGCTCCTGCAGAAGTGCGTCTGCTGTCTGGCTGCTAGCCACGCCCCCCAGAAAGTGCTCTTCTTAGTTGCTATTACTTCAGCTCGAAGGATTTCAGAGCTTCAGGCCCTCGTTTGCAAGGAGCCTTATTTAATTTCCACAGAGACATGGTGGCTCTGCGGACTAACCCCTCTTTTCTACGGAAAGTGGTACCCGAATTTACATTGAACCAAGATATTCAGTTGCCGGTTTATTACCCTGAATATTCCAGTGGGGGGAGGAGGACACCTTTTGCACACACTGGATGTGCACAGGATTCTGAGACATTGTTTCACGGACTAAGGAGGTGCGTAAGTCCGACCAGTTGTTCGTAGCCTTTGCACCCAAATGTCGGGGCACACCCATTTCTAAGCAGTGCCTATCCAAATGGTTAGCTAATTGGATCTGTTTCCTTTATCAGAAGTACGAGAAGCCCTTTCCAGGGGAAGTGAAAGACCATTCTACTCGTGGCATGGTCGCTTTGTGGCCTTTTTACGGAATGTGTCCGCTTCTGATATCTGCACTGTGGCCACTTGGACTGCATTCCATACTTTCACCAAGCATTACAGTCTGGACATTGCCTGTAGGCGCAGGGCCGGTTTTGGACTGGCTGTCCTGCAAGGCCTCTTGTCCTAATCAGGATCCTTTTTGGTAGACCTTTCCACCTCCCGGGCCTCAGTCTCCGACTATCCATTTTCTTGACTGCTTGGTATTCAGTCCTATATGTGAAGATTTACTGCAGGAACCCTCTCGAAGTAAGATATTACAGTTAAGTAAGAACGTACCGTAACAGTAGCTCTTCGAGAGAGGTTTCTGCAGTAGGTCACCTCTTTCCCTCCCACTTTCCCCCAGCTCCTGTTTTCCTTTCCTACTCCAGGATAATTCCCAGTAGCTCTGGGCTCAAGGAGTATTCTTCTTTCTCCCGTCCCCCTCCCGGGGGTCTTGCAGCGGGAGAACTGGAGGGCGGGTTTGCGGACTTCCCCCTTATATAGTGCCACACGGATGTCCCGTCATGTGATGCTGGGGCCAGTCCCCCACTATGGATTGCTAGCTAGAAGTTTGCTGTGTGGTCCTGACACCAGGGGGCGCAGTTCTGTATGGGAAAACCTACTGCAGGAACCGTTCTCAAAGATCTACTATTGCGGTAAGTTCTTGTGTAACAGTAATGTAATGTTTTCTATTAAAAAGGGATGCAAACAAAAGAACAGAGGAAGAGCAATGTGTGGGATGGGAAATCTTTCTAATGGTACTGAAAAATGGATTCTTTGAAAGTAGACTCTGAAACTGGGTAGGTGTGGGCATCTTTGCTTATCCTTCTTTTGAGGTGACCCATTTAGAGTTGTGAGGTATTGACCTGTGGCAGGTCTGGTGGAGGTCAGCTCCTGTTTACTTGGTGGTCCTGATAAAAAGGTTCCATCTGAGGAGTCTGTACCTGTTCAGTTAAATAGAAAGGCGTCGAAAGGTATGGAAACCAGTCCTTAGTAGGAACTGGTTCTCTTGTAAGTTGGGGGTATGTGATAGGGCCAGGGACCCTTTCCCAGTTAGAAAACTGTAGTGATGGTTAAAGCAGCCCTTCTATGACGAAGCTTCCCCATGGTGCCAATCTAGGGATATCCAAGGCATAAAGTAATCTCCAGAAGTAAAATACATTTGTATTTACCTTTTGTTTCCTCTGTGTAAGTTTGTTGTTTTCTGAGCCTTGATAGCTAGCCACTATAAGGGTGGTTTTTTTCTTCTGCGTCTATCTAGTTTTCTTCTGTGTTTTATGACCCCCCCAACACAGAATCCAACAGACATGCTGGTCTGCTAAGACCACCAAAACAGGCATTATGTGAGGGCTTTGCTTTTAAACAAGAGTAAAAGAAACAACCTAAGGGTTGTAACCTGCCAGCTAACGAATAAAGTTCTCCTTGCTGAGAAACTCTTGAGTGCGAGCTTGGCAGCTTTGTTACTAGTAATGGGAGTATGCAGCAACCCCAGTACAAGATAGTTTTGAGCAGTAAATCCTGACAGCTAGTTTTCCATTAGCAGATTATACAGACCTGTCACTAGAGGGATTCTTGGTCTTTCTACACAAATCACTGTACTCGGTTGTGGGCAATATGGCCTGCATTATCATTCTGCTTCTTTCCCGGTGCTGCTACAAGGGGAGGTTGTAGTTTAAGGTTCCCCTAAGCTTCACTGAACAGGCTGCCAACTTCCTTAAAACTGCCTGTGCAACAGCTCTGCAGCTGAAAATAGGAAGCCCTCAGTGTCTGCCATCCACCCTTCAGACTCAAGTCAGATAGACTCTGAGCACCCTATTCTTACCTACGCTACGCTGACATCATCCAATAATAATGCCTTACATAGTATATGCTTCCTTCCGCCCTCCTTGGTGTGCTAGGAATCCAAGTGTCCCTCCCCCTAATAGGGGTGTACTACTTGCCATAATCTACTCACTGACCCTACTCTGGGTGGACAGGCTCATAGACCCATTCCCCCCAGAACCAGTGAGCAATCTACATAATATCCCCACCACATGACTTCCTTAGCAGCTACCATATCTCAAGTATATCTAGTCTCTTAACAGAGCATGAGGTCATAAAAAAGGGTGTATGCTATGACCTGCTTTACTATATGAGCAGGACGTGTCGAAGACACCTCATCTCAATACTTAGCACTAAACTGCTCAGGTTACTAGTCTTGCTACTTCTCCTATCAGGTGATATCCAGCCTAACCCTGGCCCATACGTACCCAGTACATTGGTAGCATCCCCCCAGGACCATCACTGGGCGGCCACCAAGGGTCTGAAAATAGCACATATGAGCATATGTAGTCTTAGACCAAAATACACGAAGTCTAGGCCTGGTTGGACCTCTACAAACCGGACTTACTAGCCATCTCTGAAACCTGGCTAAAAGTCCACATCCATGACCACAAGATTCAGGTCGTGGGCTACAATAGCTACCGCAATGACATAGAAACCAAAAAAGGGGGTAGGGTCCTAATCTATGCTAAGCATGACCTCTCCATGTCACCTCTACCCCAGCAGATTAATCCTACTGCTGAGGGAGAGAGCATATACATCTGGATAACCCTAGGGCATGCCAAACAACTAACAATTGGCTGCGTGTACCACCCACCAAAATCAGCCCTCAAATCCCTTGAAGCCATCACAAACGATACGGCTACCAAGGTAACAACGGAGCAACTAATCCTGGGCGACTTCAACATTAACTGGGCCCAGGACCCTGGTCATGCCTCAAGTCACTTACCCATGAAGCAGGTCTGACGCAGGTCATCTCTGAACCGACCAGACTTAATTACAAAACTGGGAACCACACCACCCTTGACTGGGCTCTGGTGTCTAACCCCACTAATATACAGAGTGCGGGCACAATGGCAGACTCCCTGAGTGACCATTCCCCAATCTTCTGTATATGGAAAAACAAACCACCCAAGGTCCAACCTAGAATTCTCTCCGCCCGTGACTTCTCCAAGTTCTCTGAACTACAATACAATCGCTACCTAGGTAGTCTGGACTGGAACCCCATAAATCTTCTCCCTACTCTTACTGAGGCTGTGCAATACTTCCAGGGCAGAACTAACCACAGCGGCCAACCTCTTTGCTCCAATGAAGAGAATGAGGGCAAAGGGAGCTGCTACAAGTGGATCTCTCCTCCTCAAAGCCCTAATGGCTACTCGGGGGCCTGAAAAGTTTAGGCTCTCCTCCCGGCAGATCTCGCTGAATACAAAGCCCTGAGGAATAAAGCCAAGAGAGCCATAAAACTCGCTGAGAGAGCTTACTTAACACACCTCTAGAAAATCAACCTGGGAAACCCCAAGCAATTCTGGAATCATATCAATGACCTGATCAAGGGCAGCAAAAAACCTGAGTCCTGTCCCATGGAGATTAATGGTCAGCTCACAACTGACCCTTCTCAAATATCGGTTGCCCTTAACAGGCACTTCTCAGACCTCGAGGCCTACAAGACCTGCCTGTCTCCCCAGACGCTCCCCCCTACCTCAGATGAACCACCTCACATGGAAAGACCCCCATTTCACCAGAAACTGGCTAAATGCACTGAAGTACTAAATTTCCTAAGGAACCTGAAACCAAAAGGATCAGGGGTACCCGACGGTATCAACCCTCGGCTACTCAAGGCAGGAGCTACCCCCTTAGCCTGGCCTATAACCATGGTCCTCAATCGATCACTGAGGGAAGGAGCAGTCTCTGACCCGTGGAAACATGCCAATGTTGTCCCTATTCATAAAGGAGGGCTCAGGGAAAAACTCAACAACTACAGGCCCATCTCCCTCCTCTGCTCACTTGCTAAGGTGCAAGAAAGAGTCCTCTACAATCAACTCAGGGACTACCTGGAAGCTCATCAGCTCCTTGCCCCCTCCCAACATGGATTTAGAACAAACCATGGTACTGACACTGCCCTCATTAACTTCACGGATGAAGTTCTCAGGGCAGTGGACAAAGGGATACCCACTGGTGCAGTCTTTATAGACTTATCCAAGGCGTTCAACCTCATCAACCACAACTTGCTGAGGCAGAAGTTACAAAATATAGGCCTAGACAATCATGCCCTGAAGTGGTTTGGGAGCTACTTATTAGGCAGGGCACAGAGGGTCTCATGAAAAGGGACCACGTCTGACCCACTACCCCTAAACCAGGGTGTACCTCAGGGCTCAATTCTAGGCCCCCCTCCTGTTTTCCTTGTTTACCAACGACCTGCGTACCCACTGCGGGGAGAGCTCAGTTGTGCAGTACGCTGATGATACTGTCATCTTCCGACCCTCATGAGTGCGTGGGTTGCCCTAGGCCCTCTACTCAAAGGATCTCACTTCACTAGAGACTTGGCTATGTAAGAACAGAATGGTACTAAATGCCGACAAGACCAAGGCAATGCTATTCGGGCCAAGATCTCTGGGATTTGACAGGTCCTCATCCCTCTCCTTAACCTCAAGCTCACTCTCTGGTAAAGCCATTAACGTAGTCCCTTCCCTTAAATACTTAGGCCTCACGTTGGATCAGAATATCACATACAAGGAACACGTGGACCAGGTCACCAGGACCCTACATTGGAAACTTGGCACCCTGTACCGACTCAGGGACCAACTCATCCCTGAAGCCAGGCTCTCCATAGCTACCGGCGTCCTTCTACCCAACCTGACCTTTGTGGCCCCTATTATACAGGGCATGGCTAAACAAGAGATTACCAGGATGCAAACCCTGTATAATAAAATATCTCGTTTCGCAACCTTAGACCACCTGAGACGTCACCACTGTGACACTTTGGCCAATCTTCGTTGGCCCACATTGGTCACCCGCCTCCAACACCCCTTGTTTGTCCAGGTCTACAAGCTTCTCAAACCCCACGCTCCACCAAGCATTGCCGGGACCATAACCCTCAAACACAACCCAAGGAACCTAAGGACCTCAGATAGAACGCTATTAGAAGTCCCTAGGATAAGGACAAACGCTGGTGGAAGATCCTTTTCTTCCCAAGCAGCCTGCCAATGGAACAAGCTCCCCTCCTCAGGTCCAGGCCTCCTCCTCACTCATGAACTTCCGCACCAGGCTTAAGTCCCATCTGCTGACCTCAAGCGCATGCCACTGTCATGGCACTTAAAGCTCCTAAGGTACTTCCCTCCTCTCCAACTCCCGTCTTCTAGCTTAACCTTCCCACTACCTGCCTTATACAGACTGCTCGCCAGAGGCCACGTGTAACCCCCTGAATAAACTATATGCAAAGTACTACCAATTGCTTGCATGTCATTATGATAACCATGCCTGCATCCACTGCTTTTCTTTTACCATGCCTGTAAGCCATGCCTGTATCCACTGCTTTTCTTTTACCATGCCTGTATCCACTATTTTTCTTTACTGTAACCACCTTATGATGTAACTCACAATGCCTCAAATGTTCCTTATGTCCTTATTCATGCTTATAACTTGTATTGTTATCCCGGGTCGCCCCTGAAAAAGGGACCTTCGGGGCTCAGTGGGCCTACCCGGTCACCAAAATTTAATTAATAAATAAATATATGCCTGTGCTAAATAGTTTGCTATTTTCATGCTGTTACTGATTTTAGGAGGCAGCTGAGGCTGCCTTCCTGTGAAATAAAACATATAAGGAAATATTTGATAGCTATAAAAAAGGAGATTGTAAAAACTATATAAACTATAAAATTACATACAGGATAACAGTTAAAACAGGTTGGGTTTTTCTCTAGAAGAATATATACTTTTTAAAGGGAATTTCTACCTGGAAGATGGGAGTTCTGAAGCGGCTGGGGCACTGAGTGTGTACTGCTGCATTTGCAGCTGCAGCCATTTTAGAAAGGTGTTCCTTAGGGAAAGGCTGGCCCTGCCGGCCGTACCTCATCCTCGGCTCACTGCTGTGCTGTTTCCCCAGCGGTGCTGTGCATCGGCTCCCCACCCTCCCACCTCCTGTCCACCCTATCTGGGCAATTTTTTGTATAGCTAAGAGGGGTCCGGTAACTACCGTGCGCTGTGCACCAAGTCCCCAGTTTGTAACTTGCAACTTGTACAACTCAGACGGCAGGGGTACGCTCACCTCCTCGTATCCTCTTTAATCACTTCAACACGAATTTGTAGGACCAGCATTTCACTTGCCTACTAGGCTTAAGCAAGGCTACTTCCTCTGCCTTATACTTACTTTTCCATTAGCAGTTATCTGCAATCACCACTAGTGGCTACACGAAGCCTTCACAGCTACCTAAACACAGCAAACAATATGCTGCTCCTATATTTAATTATAATGTGCCTGTTTGCACCTCTTGCGTCCCTCCCACCTGCCTCCTGTCCAGATCTGCAGCCTAGCCCTCTATAGAAATCATGGCTGCTCTAACACCCCAATATGCCATTTCCACCAACGGGCAGCTACCTCTAGTTCTCCTATACAAGTGGGAGCTCAGGGCTTCCATCCTTCCTCCCTCCTTTCACGCTGGGCTGATGACCTTGCATTTATCCACCCCAGGCAACTCTTCACAAACCTCCCAGCATCTTTTGGCCCCCCAAAAGTCACAATGGGCCAGGCTTATAACTAAACAGCTGTTCACACTTCTGCTTCTCCTAGCTGGAAATGTTGAGCTAAACCCTGGCCCAACCGCCCCCGGCTGCGACCACCCTCCCCATCTCTCCAATTACCTTGGAGCTTTAAAAATAGTGCACGTAAATATCTGCAGCATTCTGAACAAGCTCAATGAACTAAAACTGTGTATCCCATCTCTACGCCCTGATATTCTGATGATCAGAGACCTGGCTGAAACTCCACAAGCTGGACACAGAACTTCATATCCCTGGCTACTCTATCATCTGGCATGACTGCCCGGGTAATAAAAAGGTTGGGGGCATTACCATGTTTGTCTCCTCCCAGCTACAGTTCACCCCAGTCCTGCTTCCTGAGCCCATGGTGACCATAGACACCTTGCTAATCAAAATCACTCTTCCCTCATTCAATTCCCATGTTCGTAGCAGAGCCCTACTGCACCCCTGACACCCCTCTGCCCGTCGTCCTAGATCACCTGGGCACCATAAAGTCCCTTGCGTCTGGGGGTGAGCTGCATATCCTTGGGGACTTCAACTTAAATTGGCTTTCTTGTGCTAGCGCTAAGCTCTGAAGCCAAGTGAATACACTAAACCTGTCCCAACAAATCTCTGAACTCGCCTGAACCACAAATCCCAGAAACACTCCCTCTTGGACTGGACCCTTACCATGCACCCTCACCGGATACTTGGCGCTGGACTCCTGCCAGACTCTCTAAGTGATCACCACATGATTTACGTGGTAAGGAAAATATTTAGGCCCAAGGCACCTCCCCCTTGTACTCTACTCACTAGGTCCTACAAGTCCCTTGACCTTACAGCCCTCTTAACTGTCCTGGTAAACATAGACTGGTCCTCCATCCCCAGGGCAGCCTTCATTGACGCAGCCCTAGAACTCTTCAAGTCCAGATTCCTAGCTGTCTGGGACTACTATGCACCCCTCAGAAGGGCTCGAGTTAGGAGAGCCCACTTGCCCTGGGTCACTGCCAATTTCATAGAGCATCTCCAAGCCAGGGACTGGGCCTGGAAAACTTACAAGGCAGCAGGCACCCACGTGGCACTCCAACATTACCGCTCACTTCAGAATGCCTGCACTAGGCTTATGCGACAAGCCAAAGCGAACTACTTTAAAGCCTCCTTCCACACCAACATAAACCACCCAGCAAAGTTTTGAAAGACAATCAAATCACTCCTCGCCCCACCTGCCCAGCCCCCTACTCCAGCCCTGGATGTAAAAGGCTCTATCATCACGGAACCAAGCACAGTGGCCTCAGTTTTCAACACCTTTTTCTTACAAGGTACTCATCCTCCCTCTTGTCCTCTCGCCCGCCCCCATCGACCACCCCACCGACACCCTCCCACTTTTCCTTCGCCCTGTTACCCTATCGGAAGTACTAAAAGCCCTGCAGTCACTCAATCTTGCCAAAGGTAAATGCCCCTCAGGACTGGACAATAAAATGCTCCACTTATCTGCATCTGCCATCGCCAGCCCTCTGGCCGATTTATTTAACCTCTTTGTCTCACTAACGTCAATCCCCTCTGACTGGAAACATGCTACAGTCATCCCCCTTCCTAAAGGAGGCGATCCCTCCTCCATAGGCAACTGCCACCCTATCTCACTTCTCCCCGTACTAGCCAAAATCCAGGAGCACCTTGTTTTCTCTCAACTGTCCTCCTTTCTCGACTCCTCCTCCTCATTCTTCTCACCTTACCAGTCTGGATTTAGGAAATCACACTCCACCATCACCTCCTTCCTTCGGCTCACAGATGCTATCCTCTCAGGCATGGATAATGGGCACACCACTTCAGCTATCTTTGTCGACCTTGCAGAAGCCTTAGACACTGTCTCACATGCCCTTCTACTATCCAGGCTCTCCCTTGCTGGACTCTCAGAAACTTCCAGCAGCTGACTCCACTCCTACCTGGTGGGCAGGTCACAGTCAGTAAGAATTGGCTCTCACACTTCAGTCCCCCTCCAGGTCGCCACAGGGGTTCCCCCAAGGCTCAGTCCTTGGCCCATTACCGTTTTCCATCTTCCTCAATGATCTGCCCTCTGCCTGTCCACATACATCCATTCACATGTACGCAGACGACACAGTACTGTATGCATCGGTTCCCAACTCCTCTGAAGTGACTTCCAGACTCCAGCAGGACTTCAGTAGTGTCCAGCTCTACTGTGCAGTGGTAGGGTTACCGCTCGCGGCGCCAGTGTCCTGGGTTCAGGAGCGGACTCTGGCAGCTGGAGGGCCGGCCGGGGAGAGGAGGATTGAGCGCCGAAAGGCTGCTCCCCTCCTCCGGGTGGGGTGGGATGCAAGTCTCGCTGCTATACCACCACCTGTGTGACCACAGGTGGAGGTGCAGTGAAGGTGGCTTGCAGACAAGGGTGGGGAGGCGCCTGTCGGAAGCTGGAGCACAAGCGCGTTATGACATGCTTGGCCCCTAGGCTTCCCTAGCGTACGGACGCCTCGAGGGCTGGGACCAGAAAAACGGAAAATACCCTGTCCCAGGTTCCTGTAGATGGGTTCCGGTCATCCCCAGAAAATCCATAACTGGGCTCTAGAGATGGGGCCAGCTGACCTCCCGACACAGTCTCGAGGTGTGAGAGAGGGTAAGGGATGGCCCTCTCCTCCCCGCCCGGGGGGTAAACCGTGGCAGGATGGGGGTAGGCAGCCGGTACCCGGAATAAGAGGTACCCAGTGTAGAACTACGGGAGTGCGCACAATCTAGGAAACCCTGAAGAAAGGTTCCTGGAGCAGTGAAGGTGGCAGAAAAATATTAAGTAAAATAAATAATTAAATAATGTCCAGCTCTGGTTTAGCTCAAATCAACTTTTTCTTAATCCCAAGAAAATGGTCTCTCTAACCTTCGGCACGAGGCAGAGACTCTCCCATCTCCCTGCCATCCCCACCTTCCACACCATTGATGGGATTCCCCTGGAGGCTTGCACCTCATTCAGGTACGTTGGGGTCTGGCTCGACCAGCACCTCGATTTTTCTGCACATATAGACGCGATCCTCAAGAAACTGCACCCCAAGCTGGGCATCCTATATCGAAACAGGGACTGCATCCCTCTGACAATTCGCAAGGCAATTGTACAGAAAATGATTCTCTCAACATTTGATTATTGGGATGTAGTCTACAGTGCTGCTCCAAAGTCCTCCCTAGCCAGACTGGATTTTCTCTTCCACGCCTTCTGTTGCTTTGCCCTGGACTGCGCCTCCCCCCAAAAACCCATCACTGTGTTCTCTACAGGTCCTTGGACCCCTTTAATCCTCAACCTACTTTACCCTCTGCTAACCTCCCCTCCCCCAACCCAGCTGACCCTTATTATTGTTTCCTTCTTCTAGTTCTTACCACTTTTTGATTATCTGTTGCATCATACAGTGACAAAGTGTTTAACCTCACCTGATATTGACTGTCCCGTAATTGTACATATATCTGTAACCTTGTATCTCGCTATGTATTACTTAATTAGAGCCTTGTGTGCTCTCGGTTATCAAGGTGCTGTACTGTATAATGTGCCATTGTATGTGTATTACTTTCAGGACCTCCTTGTGAATGAGCTTGCTCAATGGAGTCTTCCTGCAGTAATCTTGAACTTGAACTATCACTTCATGACTGGAGACAGGCTCACTGTGCTAGGATGACAGTGAAATTCTGGGCCAAGTCCTTTCCCTTTTACCTCGCGGCAGCCCTAACAACTCAACCCCCACCTGCGTACTCACTCAGGAATACTGACTCCCAGCTTCTCTATGTCCCACATATGTCCACCACTACAGGTCAGGCTGCCTTCAAATACCGCATGCCTAAACTATGGAACTCCTTACCTGTAGACATTTGACACACCACCAACATTCAGCACCTCCACTGTCTCCTCAAGGCGCATTTCTCCACCACCTGCACTTGCACCTAGCACCACTGAGGGCCAAATGTCTTGCTCTTCTACAAAATCCTGACCACTTAAGTTGCACTCTGGCTCCATACTAAACGTTCACTGACCCCTACCCTCAGTTGTTTAATGTGTAAGTAAATGTCCTCTGTTGGCTGCGCATAGCTGCTGTACCTGTGTGTGTTCTCTGTTTTTATCTCTATTGTATACCTGTCCTCTACCCCCCTTCCCCCAGGACGCATCTGGAATTGAGCGTTATTCCACTCAGTATGCCTTCCTGGTAAAACTTTTAAATAAATAAATAGTCTTGCTGTTCCAAACTGTTACTCAACCCTGCTCCCCTGGTGTTAACCCTGCTAGACTGGTTTCCTCTGGTGCCGTTTCTGTTGCTCCTTGCAGCTGTCCGCTCCCCACCATGACCCCCCCCTTTCTCACCCTTATCACTGCACTTACTTAACCTCTCCTTGCTCTTCCCACCACTCCCCTCTCCACTCCCCCTTCTCTTCTTACTCCCCCACAATACTGCCCGCCTCCCCCACTCATAATTAGAGCCACTACCCACTAAGAGAGGTGGCAGATGCATCATCTACCTCAAGGATTCCATCAAAGGTCACACCCTCCCCCTGATGGACCCAGGACCCAACGCTCAGGCTCTAGCTATCAGAGTCCTACTCTGGGCACATAACAAGGCCCTGACCATTATCTCAGCCTGTGTTCCCCTCAGTGAACATAAGAAAGGATTCAAGGGTTTCATTGATTACATCCGAGGCTTGTCCTCCAAATCTGAGACCATAGTCCTAGGAGACCTCGACATCAACTGGCTTTCCCCTGATGCAGGCCCTTACTGGGACGAGATCTCCACTGTCCACCTCACACAGCTTGCCTCCACCCCCACCAGGGTCAACTTCAAAACTGGCACAAGCACTCTACTTGACTGGATACTGTCCAGCAACCCTGAACAACTCAACAACGTGACTGTCCATCTGGACTCTATTAGTGACCACTCCCCAGTCTCCTGTAGCTGAACAAATGAATTCTACAAGCCCCCATCCCATTTCACCTACAGTAGGGTACCTAAAGCGTGGCCCACTGATGACCTTGAAACAAGATTTAGCTTGCGCCAACTGGTCACCAATTGTTGACGCTCCTGACATCAGTGCGGCCTTGGAATATTTTGTACAGCAGTTCTCAAAGGTCTGCAACCTACATGCCCCCATCAAAAAAATTAAAGCTCGGGGCACGATGAACCCTTGGTTAACATCTGATCTCATGAACAGCCTGAAGAGCCGGGACCACCTCTGGCACTTAGCCAGGGAATCGGGCAAACCATCAGATGCACATGCATACAAGCAAGCCAGAAACGCATTCACACGGGAAATACGTCTAGCCAAATCCAACCACCACAAGGAGATGCTTGCTGCCTCATGGGGCAATGGGGAAACATTTCTGGAACAATATAAAGGAAGTCACTGGGAAAGATGTGAAAATGTAACCTAACCTGACCAACATTCGAGGAACCCCTACTCATGACCCTCAAATCCTAGCCAGTGCTTTCAGCAAAGCTTTCTCTGACCTATCTGAAATACTCCCCCCAGATTTTTTTGAGGACTCGCCACACTTAAATATTACTTCTGCTGGCTCTCGCCACCAGTCTGACCCTCCTTTTTACTTCAGTATGGTAGCCCCCTCACTTGTCATAAAATATCTCAGCAAAGTGCTTGGGAAATCTCGACAAAGTGCCGACACACTGGACCTCAAACTTGTTGTTCTCACTGTCGAAGAAGTACTTCTTCCTATAACAAAGATCCTCAACCTGTCTCTCTGTCGCTCGCAATTTCCACAGGTGTGGAAATCTGTCATCGTGACTCCAGTTCACAAAAATGGGGATCGGACATCGCTGTCAAACTACAGGCCCATATCAGTTCTCTCCCCCCCCGCTCTCCAAAGCACTTGAGCATATAGTGGCTGATCAGCTGGTTGAATACCTTGAAACATACGCCATTCAAAGCCCTGAGCAGCATGGCTTCCACAAAGGTCCTAGCACCTCCATGGCACTTCTTGAACTCACTGGTTTCATACATCAGTCCTTGGATCAAGGATCCCTAGCTGGGGCATTATTCATTGACCTCTCTAAGGCCTTTGATACTGTCCACCACTCCCTCCTCTTAAATCAACTAGCCTCCATTGGCCTCTTTGCAGAATCCACCCACTTGTTCAAAAGTTATTTGGAATACCGCTCTCAAAGAGTAAAGATCAATAATGTCCTCTCTGACCATCTGCCTGTAAGATCTGGTGTCCCTCAGGGCTCCATATTAGGCCTACTTCTCTTCAGTATCTTTCTGAGCAACCTGCCACGCCATTGCAAGCAACAGATACTCCTCTACGCAGACAATGCGGTTATCTTCACTAACAGCCCAGACCCAGTGGAACTTGAGGGCAAACTACAAAGCGGCTTTGCGACAGTCGAGGAATGGTTCCACAACCACAAACTTATACTGAACAGCAAAAAAAACAAAGTCATGATGTTCTGCAGCTCATGAAACAAACATAAATCCCATGCACTCAGTGTCTGTACCAGCTCAGGAGCTCAGCTTGAACAAACCCAGCATTTCAAATACCTTGGGATCACCCTCGACAGTAGCCTAACCTTTGAACAACATATCAGCTGTGTGTCTAGGGCTGTCAACACCAAGACTGGTCTCTTTCACAGGCACAAGCATTACCTCACCACTAACGCCCTCAGACTTGCCATTAACAGCTCCATCCTGTCTATTGTAGACTGCGGCTTGACAATCTATGTTTCAGCTTGCCACTCTGCATTCCGCAGGATATCAGTTGCCCTGAACAAGGCATGCAGGCTGCTCACTGGGGCTACACGTCTCACCCATACATGCAACCTCTATAGAAACGTAGAAACATAGACTTTGACGGCAGATAAGGACCGCTTGGCCCACCTAGTCTGCCCATTTCCCTACCTAGAGGATAAGCTGCAGATCCTATTTAACCAACAGCCTATTTCTTCCTACCCCCCACAAAAATTGCTTTATGTCTGTCCCATGCATTCTTGAATTCTCCCACAGTTTTAGACCCCACAACCTCCTCAGGAAGGCTGTTCCATGCGTCCACCACCCTCTCTGTGAAAAAATACTTCCTCACATTGCCCCTGAGCCGTGCCTCCTCTGTCTTCAAATTTTGTCCCCTTGTTCTTGCATATCTCTCTTTCTGAAAGATGCTACCCTCTTGGACTTTGTTGATTCCACTGAGGTACTTAGACGTTTCTATCATGTCCCCTCTCCCTCCTTTCCTCAAGGGTATACATATTAAGCTCCTTTAGTCTCTCCTCGTATAGCTTCTCTTGCAGACCCTGCACCATTTTAGTTGCCCTCCTCTGAACTGCCTCCATCCTGTCTATGTCCTTGCGGAGATGGGGTCTCCAGAACTGGATGCAGTACTCCAGACGGGGTCTCACCAACTGTCTGTACAGGGGGATAACAACTTCCTGTTTTCTGATGGTGATATCTCTCCCTGTACATCCCAGTATCCCCCCAGCCCTCCCTGCCGCCTTCTCGCATTGCTTGCCAACCTTAAGGTCATCTGATATGATTACCCCTAGGTCTCTTTCCATTTTTGTTGTTGTTACTACCTTCGCCCCCACCATTGTGTAATTTTCCCCTGGGTTTTTGTTTCCCAGGTGCATTACTTTGCACTTCTTTGCATTGAATTCAAGCTGCCATACTTCTGACTTCTGACCAAACAGGTTGGCTCCAGCTTAGTGGGATGATCCACTATCAAACATGTTTACTTGCTAAAAAAGCTCTTCTTGGTCTCCTTCCCACTGGCACACAAAATCTGCTTCAGCTACACACCAGCTCCCAACCTACGCAAAGCTCTGGCACCCACTTCTTCCATGTTCCTCTCCTTTGCTTACAGAGCACCCCTCTGGTGTAATGAACTCAAACGGGATGTATCCAACCTACACACCCTGGGCCCTCTCAGGAGACTTCTACGCCAGCACCTATCAACCAGCACCTGTGACTGCAACTCCTAGTCCCCCTTATGCAAACTGTCTCTGCCCTCTCCTCGTACTGACTCTGTAAACTGACAAGGCCTATGACTGCCTCATCCATCCCCCACTCCTCCCACCCACCCTTTCACTTAGACGGTATCGTTGACTGTCTCCCCCTTTTCTCCACTCCACCCATGTCCTCGCCTGTACCCCCTTAACTCCCCTTCCCTCTAAACTCCTATCTGCCTGCCTCCGCTCTCCTTCTCCCAGCTACCTTGCCCAAGTTTCACTCCTACACTCACCTGCTGTATACTCACTCTTAATGTGTTGAAATATGCCAGTTCTTTTGTTGTTATATTGTATTATTACTTGTACAAATCTCTTAAGTATTGTCTACCCTTCCCCACTGACGTGGAACTTTGTAAACGAACTCTTAGTTCAAAGGTGTTTAATCCTAGACTTCAATAAATAAATAAAAATACCCTATTTGCTCTTGTGCATTTCTCATGCTCATCCCTCATGCACATCCTTAGCTTTCTCCCCCATCCAGTAGCCTCCCTCGCCCTCCCCAAAACACTTCTCTAAGCAAGCCTGTTTTAAAAATGCTAAATTTCACTACCTAATCGTTGCTCTATTGCTCCAAACCCTGGACCCCAACTCCTCAAATGATAGGGTGTCCCCACCTGCTATTCCCTCAGCCCCATCAACGCACCCCTCTGTCCTGCTCAGAGGCCAGAAAATTCTGCACCTAAATATACTCTGTCTCCTCCCCAAAATTAACCTCTTCCAGCCACTGATTGCGTCACTTGGCCCTGGCATAATTATTCTCTCCAAAACTTGGCTAAATAAGAAAATAGGCGATTCCTCACTCACCATCCCAGGCTTTTCTATAACCCGCCAAGACCAGTCTGGGAGAGGTGGTGACGTGGCAATCCAAGTCTCCTTGACTGTACAATTTACTAACATCTATTCTGCCTCTATTCCAAAAGCATACAAAGCACTTGTCCTCCAACTAGCTCTCCCATTCTCAGTCCCTGTCTTTATAGCAGGCGCCTACTGCCGCCCTGGCCTAAACCCCTCTCTAGTTACCAACTTAATTTCCACAGTCATATCCCACACCTCCTCTGGAGAAGTCTACATCATGGGCGATTTCAACCAGAACTGGTTATCACCATCACAGCTTAAAAAAAAAAAAAAAAAAAAACATTGCTTCCCATAACCTAACCCAACTTTTCCGTGAACCAACCAGGATAAACCAGAAGTCATGTAACCACTCCTTAATTGACTGGGCCCTCACTACACCCCCCCCCACAGAGTCATCAAATCTGGGGTATTACTGGATCCTCTGCGTGACCACTGTATGACCTTCTTAGTACGCAGAATCCCCCGTTCGAAAGTCCCCCACAAGACCCTGGTAACTCGTTCATGCAACGTCTTGCATCTAGGATCACTCCTGCTTGACCTATCAAGTACAAACTGGTCTGCTATTTCCCGTGCAAGCTCAATTGTCGAAGCTGCAGACTGTTTCAGAAATAAATTTCTTGAAGTTTGGAATCAGCATGCCCCTCTATGCAAGGTTTGAGGCTGTGGGAACCACCTCCCTTGGATCACACCTGAGCTCATAGCTTGCCAAAGAGCAAGGGACTATTCTTGGAAGCAGCACATTCTCCAAGCTCCCTGAAGATTATGACAATTATCGTCAGTTTCGCAACAAATGCACTAAAGCTACACACTTGGCAAAAGCTGAATACTTCATCTCCACCTTCCAGTCAAATATAAATAGCCCCTCCAAATTCTGGAAAGTCATTCACTCACTCTTCTCTCCACCCTCCTGTCTTCCTACACCCCCCCCTCACAATAAACAATACTCTCACTACCAACCACATGAGTGTGGCCTCTGAATTTAATTCTTAATTCACCTCCTGTGCCACTACTCTCCTAGTCTCACTACCACCCTCTCTGGCTGATCCCGCCCCAAACTCACCTCCCTCCTATCCACAGCCCCATCGCTTCACATTCTCTAGAGTAACCACCCTGGAGGCTCTGCTCGCACTTAACCCATTTAAAGGCAGCTTGCCTGACAGGCTGGACCCCAAACTGCTTTATCTCTCTGCTAGTGCTGTCTCCACCCCTCTGACAGAGCTACTCAACCTCTCTTTTGCACTGGAAGCTATCCCCTCTATCTGGAAACATGCAGTTGTTTTATCCCCCTCCCTAAAGGTGGTGACCCATCCTCCCCTGGAAACTACCGCCCTGTATCCCTACTCCCTACCCTTGCTAAGCTGCAAGAACACCTTGTCTTTACCCAACTCTCTGTTTTCCTTTCTTACTCCAACCTTTTCACTCCCTTCCAATCTGGCTTCCATAAAAGTCACTCCACCTTTACCTCGTTAGACCCATTGACTCCATCCTGTCTGGGATGGACAGTGGTCTTGTCCTCCATCTTTGTCGACCTAGCCAAGGCTTCTGACACAGTCTCTCACTCCCTTTTGCTACACTCCCTCTCCACTGCAGGATAATGTACTTCTGCCACAAACTGGATCCAGGCCTATCTTGTAGGACGGACTTAGTTAGAACAGCGGATTCCATATCCCCCCTCCCCATCAACTCTGGGGTCCCGAAGGGATCAGTGTTGGGTCCTTTACTGTTCTCCATTTTCCTTAGTGGTTTGTAGTATGTCTGCACAACTTCCTCTATTCACATATACACAGATGACATGGTCCTTTATACCTCTGGCAAATCCCCCACTGATATTGCAAACAGACTTCAGAACAACTTCAGCAACATTTCGCGCTGGTTCTGCTCACATCAACTATTCCTCAGTGCTAAGAAGACTGTCTCTGTGACCTTCGGCACCAGGTAGAGAGACTCTAGGCTTGGCTTACCTCCTTCCCCACCTTCCACACTCTTAATGGGACGGTCCTTGAGGACTCCTCCTCTTTCAGGTATCTGGGGGTTTGGCTTGACCAACACCTCACCTTCTGTGGTCACATGGACGCTATCTTAAAAAAGCTGCACCCCAGGCTAGGTGCTCTATATAGGAACCGGAACTGCCTCCCTCTTCTGGCTAGGCATGAACTTGTCCAGAAGATGATCCTCCCCATCTTCGACTACTGTGACGTAGTCTACTGTGCCGCACCTAAGACCTCCCGTGCCAGATTGGATACATTTTTTAACTCCTTCTGCCATTTTGCACTTGAAGTCCCCACCCACCAATGTCAACTCTACCATGCCCTGGCTTTTCCATCTCTAGAGAACAGACGTCTCCACCACTGTGCCAAATTCATCTCCAGATTTTGGTTTGGCTCCCTCCCCTCTTATCGTAGTTCCGCAATAGCTATCTCCCCACCTGCTCATGCACTTAGGTCCTCAGTTCCTCGTACTTTGTGTCCCTCATTGTAATACTGCTGCTGGCCAGGCAGCTTTCTCCTACCATTTCCCCAAACTGTGGAACTCCCTCTGTCACCAGATTCGCCTCTGATCTCACGCCTTGGGTGGTTGACGCACTTGGCCTGCAGCCTCCGTGCGTGGCTGCCTAAAGCGCTCGTATATCAGGCTGGCGACCGCACACCTCAGAGTGGGTAATCTATTATATACATACATACATGAGGTATGTCTTCTTGAGAGGAATGTAGCTGTGAGAATTGTAAACCTAGTATTCCTGTAATTGTTTAGTATAACATGATTGACAGATCACGACACCTGAGCAGTGTGGAGCCAGAGGAGCAGCCTGGGAGAGACATGCCAGTGCCGAGTTATTGAATTTCTGGTTACCTTAGTGGTGAAGGTGAGGCAAGATTAAGGTGGAGCTCAGGTTGAAAGTCCTGTAAAGCCTAAAAGGAAGGAAGAATCACTGTGGCCTGGGATTGGACCTGGACCTCCAAAGGTCAGCTTTAGCTACCTGGTTGCTAGCAGCTACTCACCGAGAATTCAGCAAGGGGAGAGGATTCAGACTAGTGAAAACCTGCGGAGGTCTAAGTGTGTGGATACACGGACTGCAGGGGAACTTGGAGAAACCCAGGGGGTATTGGCAGGGGTGGCCATACCGTGTGATGGGGTCTGTTCCTCTTCTCTAAAGGGCATCAAGATCCACTTGCAGTGCTGTAGTGAGAGGTTTCCTAGCTAAGCTCCCAGCTCAGTCTCTTTATTGTTTTCTTTATAGTATCCTGACAAAAGTCTGCATCCGAAAAATATTACCTGTACATAACTGGCAGTAAAACACCTCAGGGTGTTTTGTACCATATTTTATGACTCCTGATGTCTTCTGTAACTGAACCCCATGACACAGCCAAACAGAATGCTGTACTTAAATTCTTGTGCCAGCCATCAGAATTTTTTTTTTTGTTCCAACCCAAAAACTGTAAAACGGAGACATTGTACCCTTACAAGTTACCAACAGAATTCAAAGGTCTTGTTTTACATTCTTTCAATGTTTCCATAGTTCCTGATGCTTCTTCTTTCTTGCATTTTCTGAACTGTAGCCTTATTACTGCTGAGAACTTGATGCTTGCATGGCAGTCTCACTTACTCGCTAACTTTAAAAGTTGTTCACTGAATTCAGCTCTCTCCCCTCCAGCTCTCTTACTCATAGAAACATAGAATTTGATGGCAGCTAAGGACCGCTTGGCCCACCTAGTCTGCCCATTTCCCTACCTAATGAATAGGCTGCAGATCCTAGTTAACTAACAGCCTACTTCCCTCTACCCCCCCACTAGAATTGCCTTATATCTGTCCCATGCATTCTTGAATTCCTCCACTGTTTTTTGAGTCCACTACCTCCTCAGGTAGGCTGTTCCATGTATCCACAACCCTCTCAGTGAAAACATACTTCCTCACATTACCTTTGAGTCATCCCCCCTCTATCTTCAAATTGTGCCCCCTTGTTCTTGCACATCTCTTGGACTCTGTTGATTCTCTTGATGTACCTTGAGTTTCTACCCTGTCCCCCCTCTCCCTCCTCTTCTCTAGTGTATACATATTAAGCTTCTTTAATCTCTCTTCGTATGTCTTCTGCTGCAGACCCTGCATCATTATAGTTGCCCTCCTCTGGACAGCCTCCATCCTGACTAGGTCTTTGTGGAGATGGGGTCTCCAGAACTGGACGCAGAACTCCAGATGGGGGATCATCAACTGTCTGTACAAAGGAATAACAGCTTCCTGTTTTCTACTGGTGTTGCCTCTCCCTATGCATCCCAGTATCCCACCAGCTCTTCTTACTACCTTCTCACATTGCTTGCCCACCTTAAGGTCATCTGATATGACCACCCCCAGGTCCCTTTCCATTTCTGTAGTTATTATCTCAACCCCCACTGCGTACTCTTCCCCTGGATTCTTGTTTCCCAGGTGCATTACTTCGCACTTCTTTGCATTGAATCTAAGCTGCCATATATTTGACCATTCCTCCAACTTTCCCAAGTCCCTTTACGTCCTCTTCACCCCACCTCCTGTATCAACCCTGTTACAGATCTTTGTGTAATCTGCAAAGAGACATACTTTTCCTTCCAGTCCTTCTGCAGTGTCACTGATAAAGATATTAAAAAGGACTGGTCCCAGTACTGAACCCTGTGGTACCCCACTAATAACCCCCCTTTCTTTAGAGTAAACTCTGTTTACTATTATCCTCTGTATCCTGTTGTCCAGCTAATTTTTAACCCAAGCCACCACCTTGGGACCCACTCTGAGGCTGGCTAATTTGTATATAATCTTTTGTGTGGGACCGTGTCAAGTGCCTTGCTAAAGTTTAGGTAGCCCATGTCCACTGCCCCTCCTTGGTCTACCACATTGGTCACCCAGTCAAAGAAATCTTAGATTCGTCTGACATGACCTTCCCACTGTGAATCCATGCTGCCTTGTGTCCTGTGCCCCAGTGGCCTCTAGGAACTCAACAATTCTTTCCTTTAGAAGTGATTCCATCATTTTCCCTACCACTAAGGTCAAACTAACAGGTCTGTAGTTTCCTGCCTCTGTCTTGCTCCTACTTTTGTGAAGGGGAATCACATCTGCCCTCCTCCAGTCCTCCGGTACTATACCATCCTCCCATGATTTGTTAAAAAGGGAGGTCAGTTGTGTCACTAATTCTACCCTTAGTTCTTTTAGAATTCTTGGGTGAATCCCGTCAGGCCCCATTGCTTTGTCCACCATCAGTTTTAAGAGTTCTTTCAGGACCCTTTCTTCTGTGAATGGACTGGTATCAACCTCCCTATCCAGAGTGCTTCTATTCTTTGATTTAGATACCTCCTCTCCTCTTCTTTTGGAATACTGAGCAGAAGTATTCATTCAATATCCTGCTTTTCACTGTCATCCTCTGCCCACCCTCCGTCCCTTTAGTAAGCCTCACTATCCCTTCCTTCATCTTTCTTTGCTCCCTAATGTACCTATAAAAGGTTTTACTCTCACTGGAAAACTCATGATCACACAAACACGCCACAGCAGCGATTAATTTATTTAATACCTTGATCATGGAAACAAGTATGGTGGCAGCACCAAACACTTACTACAGATGCAATCTCAGTCTTGGGCCATTAATTGCCTATCAAGATTGGGAATACCCATATCCTTCACACACACACACCCTCTCTTTAAAGAGCTAGTGGAACCAGACAGGGAAATGATACAAATTTTAAGTAGTTGTCAGCTGTAACTTTATTTTTGAAGTATTTTTCTTTTTCGCTTTGCGTATTAGAACGTTTTCTATGTGATATCGTGCTGGGTGTGTGAAACAGCTCTTAGCCTGGCAGCTGACATATCTATCTCTAGTCCCCACATTACATCATCAGTATTGTATTCTCATTGACAGTGACATCACAAATGACTGACCTGGCAGCTACTGAGGGTCTGTTCCTAAGCAGTAGTGATGTCACAGTCTGTGAGGTCACAGTGCTGATGATGTTGGTGGGGGTGAGGGATAGTTAGGTATGTCAGTTGCTAGGCAGAGTGCTGTTCCACACAGCACAGCTACTAACATTAGGCAAACAATTTTCTAATTAACGAAAAGGAAAAGTACCTCAGATACAAAAAGTAATGGCTGACTGCTTTTAAAAACTAAAATTAGTTTTAGGCAGTACATTAGCTCTTTAAATTCCTCCTGATGCAGCACAGCCAGATAGCTGCATTTTCCAGGTCATTCACTACCGCGTCAGCTCCGTTCACCTACTGGCAGTACAACAGTTGCAAACGGAAGTGTTGGGGAAGGGTAAAAAGAGTCAAAACCTGCTGCCACTGGCCTCCTGGACACAAGCATCAGGCGTCCTTGTAGCCCACTGGTCTACCTACCGCCATCTGCGATTCGCCTCCTGCACATCTGGACGCCACTCTGCACCTCTCTCGGTGCCAAGAAGCCTGCTGCCACTGGCCTCCTGGACACAAGCATCGGGTACGGCCTATACACAGCTGCTGCTTTTGCTGCAGAACTTTTCACCAACCCCGCCCCTCCCAGGCTACCTTTAATAAATATACTTAAGTTCCTCCCTCCCTTACCCTGTCCTACCCCCATTGGCTTCCACTAGTAGAATTCAGGAGCTTAAAGCTATCTATACGCAGAACTCTCAGAAATCTGTCATTCGCTGCTGCTAGCTATCTCTAAACACAGAACTCTCATCTGCTTATGGACTTCCATGTGGTGCTTATCCACTCTGAATTGTTGTATGGGTGGGACTCCTGGGTGGTCAGTCGTGTGCCTAATTAACCTGTTGGATATGTATAGCTAGGAGTCACACCTCTGCCCAGTAAATATACTTCTGCTATTTGACCATATTCACAGTCTGATAGATGTTTACTGCCGCTAATATTCTTGTTGGTGTATTCAGTACTTTGTAGTCTTTATCCTGAGGTTGGTTACAGGCTTGAGCCTAGCTTATTCTACCCAGAGTGGGCCTGGCTGAGTATATTTTTTTATAACCACTGTTGACTAGTTGACTGCAATTAATCATGGTGGGAATGGACTGCAATCTACTAAATAATTTGTGCCTGTCTATCTATCATGCCTCAGCAACTTTAGTCAGGAAATGTCTCTCTTAGCTTGTTAATGTATTGTGCTCACTAGCTATCTCTACTAGCCTTGCCTCCAGTGAGGCTTACTACCACGGAAGCTGGTAATCCTTCCAGTAGCTGGTAGTGTGCTGCTACATAAGTGGGGACTGTCTACTGACTCTTGTTGTGGGGGTGTCTGTAGGATAGACCTCCACAAATTGGGTGCTCCTCTGGGGCCCACTTGGACAGCTTAGGGGGGTCTTGTGGGCAAGCACTGCTTGGTTCTCTCCTCAGGGCCTTCCTAGTATTTGGCAAAATAGCTCATCTGGCTTCTGGTAAGCCTTGACCTGTCTACCTGACCTGTCCACAATATCTTCTCCCTTCAGTGCTCTGGTTAGTCCCAGGGAAAGATCCTTTTTGACATGGGGGTTCCTAAGCTCCCCAGGGAGAGTGCTAAGCCTTCCCCATTTATTAGTGCCCTCATCATTGGCCTTCTCACTGCCTTATGCCTCCCTCTACTTATTGCTGATTGCACCCCTCCCTAGGGGGGCCCCCTGGGTTACACTTGAACAGCATGAGGAGCATGACTTCTCCTCCAGTCTAATAGCCTGTGGCAGACAGCCCCTCTGGCCTATCTGCTGTCTAGACCTCAGGTGCTTTCTGTATCCTGCCCTAGTGGTCAGGCGTTCTACTTGCAAGCCTTCAGCCGGAGGTGGGTCTCCCCCTATAAGGCATCTCCTCTGGCTCCTCCTGGTGACACTAGCCCTGGCTGGTGACATTGAGCTTAACCCTGGTCCTACTTATTAAGCCTCCTCATTTCCTGTGGGCTGGTTGTCAGGCAAGGGGATGAAAATAGGTCACCTCTACATCCGCAGCCTCCTGCCTAATCTGGCTGAACTCTCTGCCTGGGTCACTCACCACAAGCCTGACATCCTTGCTATTACCGAGACTTGGCCAAAACCTTCCACCCCGACTCGGCCTGTGCGCTTCCTGGCTTTGATCTCATTAGGCAAGATTGGCCTGGGAAAAAGCGTGGGGGTGATATCTTGGTCTACTACAAGAGTCACTCAAGCCTGTCTGTTGTATCCCACCAACAGCCCTTACTGTCTTCTTGTGAGCTGCTTCACACAGTCCTATTACTTGGGAACACTTAGAAGCTGCACATTATCTGTACATCTGATACTTTACGCAGATGACGCTGTGCTTCTCACCAGCAGTTCATCAATAGTTGCCCTCCACTCCCAGCTGCAGGCATCCTTCTACAAGCTGGAAGACTGGTTCTGTAGCCATAAACTTCTATTAAACTACAAAAAAACCAAGGTGATGCTCACAGCCAGCCCACAGCACAAAAAGAAGCTCCCTCCCCTCACCATCTCCAATAAAGTCAGTGAGCTGCTGGAACAAGTTCAGACCTTCAAGTACCTGGGGTCACCGTTGATGACTGCCTCACCTTCACCCAACACCATCGACACAGTGGTAAAGGCAGTGAACACCAAGCTGGGTGTACTATATGAGCAGAAAAAGTATCTCACTCCAGAGGCCCTCCGTCTCTCAGTCTCCAGCTCCATCCTTTCTACCATCAACTATGGATTGGTGGTCTATGGTGCAACAACAGACACTGCACTAAAAGGATTCACATTGCACTCAACAAGGCATGTAGGCTCACAATGGCTGCAGATCGAAATACCCACACCTGCTCCTTATACAAGGAGACCAATTGGCTGCCACTAAAGAACAGGATTATATTCCAAACATGTCTCCTTGGAAAAAAGGCACTAATGGGTAAAACCTCCCCATGCATTTCTAGCATCCTAACACCAAGTGCTACCAGCTATACCACCAGAGGCAGGATGAGGGGGGCCCTATCAACACCTTTCCATCGAACTGTGCAGGGACAGCGTGCTTTCAGCTTTAGGGCCCCAATGGCTCAATAAAATCCCAGTGCACATTCTAAACTCCCAATGCATCTCGTGATTCAAAAATGGCCTGAAAAGCACCTTCTTACTAGGACAGTTTGTGACTGCCACTAGGACTCTAACACCCATAGTGCCCACTCACCCACACTCTCCTTCCCCTTCCTTTTACCCACTCTTCCCTATTGCCCTATCCCTCTGTCTTCCTCTCCCCCCTGTGCCTTTTCTCCCACTGGATCAACCTTAAAACCAACATACTACCAGTACCTCCTCAACCTCCTAGAACAAGCCACTTCTTCTGGCTGCCCTCCCCCCTGTCTCCCTCCCCTCACCTTGACTCCTCCTTGGACTCTCACAGTAGGTGTCACACCTGTTTATCTCCTTCATATAAACACTGTCCTTTACCCTAGTTGAATGCTCTTGACGCTGTACTATCACCATTGGTACTATGAATGACATTGTATCCTTACTGTATACTAGCTACCTACTATTCGAGTATTGTATGTAAACTGTTTGTTATTGCTGTCATTGTCACTGTTTGACGTGGAACCTTTGAGCTCAGAGCTCTTTTACAAAGGTATGATCCGAATCCCTAAATAAATAAAACATACAGTCCCCCCAGTAGTGGTCTGTTGGGGTTATCCTACCTTCTTGATACTGTTGGTGCTAAGACTGAGGATAATGAGCTAAAGATCTTGGGAGATCTTAATTTAAACTGGCTTGGAGGAAACACCAAGCTGTATGAACCTCTGCTTGCTGGCCTCTCCTTGTCTCAACTTATTCAGGAGCCCACTAAGTGGCCTACCACTGTCGGTACTAGCTTCCTCCTAGACTGGGTCCTGTCCAATAGACCTGAGCGGATCAACTCCTCTGGTACCCTTCCTGACTCTATCTCTGACCACACCCCTGTGTACTGCATATTGAAGATCTACTCCCAGAAAATTCCTCACAAAATTATCCAAATAAGAGCTTTTTCCAGGTGTGATCTGGGGTCCTTCCATGAGGATCTGAGGCTTACAGACTGGTCTCTGGTGCTAAATGCTCAGGACTCTTCCACTGCTGTTAGTCATTTTCTCAGCACCTTCGGGGCACTGCAGGACAAGCATGCCCCTCTTATCAGGTGGATGGTAAGGGGGTCTGCCACTAAGTGGCTGCATGGGAGCTTCCTTGCCCTCATGAGGGCTAGAGAAAAGTTCTGGGCCAACTTCAAGGTCACAATGGACCAGGCCATATTTCAGCAATATAGGAGGCTCAGGAATGAATGCAAAAAAGCAAACAGGGCTGCCAAAAGTGAATACTGCAGAACTGCCTTATTAAACTCAGCCAAGGACCCTAGGAATTTCTGGAGGAACATTAAAAATATAGTAAGTGGTTCCTCCAACTGTGGGGTCTCTGACATGCTCATAGATTGATCTAAATGTAACAATCCACTAACCATCACCAGTGCATTTAACTCCCACTTCTTGGATCTGTCTGTCTTCACCTCCCTATTCTCCACTGGTGTGAGTGATAGTCATGTCCCGGCCTCTGCCCCACAGT
This sequence comes from Neoceratodus forsteri, assembly GCA_016271365.2. NCBI lineage: Eukaryota > Metazoa > Chordata > Ceratodontiformes > Ceratodontidae > Neoceratodus > Neoceratodus forsteri. Next base: position 543,827,256 of record CM057451.1, read on the forward strand.
CGGCCTTATCTCCTGTCCGTTACTCTACTTCAGGGCTGTGATGGCACAGGAGACTCAAAGACTTCTCTCTGGTCTCTTCCCTCACTCTAGTGCTGGCCACAATAGCATGGAACCTAAGCCCCTCCATCTTGGTGCCTCTTATATTGCCTCCCCAGTGGCCCATATCTTCAACATGTCCCTAGCCTCTGGAGTTATCCCCGACCTCTGGAAGGTGGCGAGGATTGTTCCTGTTCTCAGACAAGGCAGCCCAAAGATCCTTGACAACTACCAACTGATAGCCAGCTTGTCGGCTATCAGTAAACTTCTGAAGAAAGTTGTAGCTGCACGGAGTATATTCAGGCCCATGAGCTACTGTCTCCCACGCAGCATGGCTTTCGCAAAGGGCATAGTACATCCTCCGCTCTTGTCATTGTCTCCTCTGAGATCAGGGCAGCTATGGACCAGGGTGAGCTCTCAGGCGCCATCTTCATTGACCTGTCTAAGGCCTTCGACCTAGCTGACCATGTCTTACTTTGCTCTAAACTTTGGTCCCTTGGTCTGTCCCCACCTGTCCTAAAATGGTTCATTAATTACCTCCAGGGCAGACAGCAATATACTAAATTCAGTAAGGTCCTCTCGGCCACCGCTCCTGTGACCTCTGGTGTCCCCCAGGGTTCAGTCCTTGGGCCCCTTCTCTTCTCTGCCTTTGTCAATAATCTCCCCTCTACTTCTTCCAACTGTAGCTCTATCCTATATGCAGATGACCTGGTTATCCTCACCCATTCCTGTGACATTGGGGTCATTAACCACTAACTGAGTGAGGATTTCAGGAATATCCAGTCCTGGATAACAACCCATGAGCTGGTCCTCAACCTTAAAAAAAAAAAAAAAAAATGGCCATGCTTTTTGGGTCCCTGGCCAAGATAAAGGCCTCCCCTGCCCCACTGAGAATTACTGGTATTGATGGTACTCCTGTCCTAATCACTGACACCATCAAATACCTTGGGGTGACACTTGACCCCCAGCTTGACCTTGGGCATCATATACAAAATGTATGCAGAGCTGCAAACTGGGTCTGGCCTACAGAGCGAAAAACAATCTTAAGTCTGCTGCTCTCCTTGCACTGGCCAGAGGTGTGTTTCTCCCTTCTCTCTCTGCTGTGGACTCATCCTCTTTGAATGCACCTCCAAAGTTCACCTCTCTAGGTGGAACATAGCCTATAATAACATTTGCTGTTTTGCACTTGCTGCCCCTAGCCTCACCCACCACTGCGACCTGTATAGCAAACTTGACTGGCTCTCCCCACCCAACAACATGAATTTTATCATGCCTTCGGAGCTCCCTGTGGAATTACCTGAAGCTCTCATCTGCGTGTGGTTATCCTAAACCACCATAACTAACCTTGGTCCCCTGCACTGGACTTACATGTCCTTCTTTTGGTACCCTTGCGTAGGTTCTGCTGATACATTGTGCCTGCTTGGGTTCTGCTCTGTATATAATGTATTTACTGTCTGTTTCAGGTGATGCTTTGACTGCGGCTCTGCTTTTGGGGCTCTGAACTGTATATAATTATATAATGCACTGTTCATTGGTGACTATGTATATATTTTGTTCCTATTCTAACTGTGTTTACTGACTGCTTGTGTTATGTTCATCTGGTTCTACCTGATTCTGTGTAATGCCTAACTTGTATCATGTTGTCCTCTGTATGAACTTGTATTTCATTGTACTCTCCCGGGTCGTACTTGAAAATAGGCAAGTGTCTTGTCTAGTGTACTTACCTGGTCAACAAAAGCTAAATAAATAAATAAAATGTTTCTGTATTTTTTTTTTTTTAATTCAAGAGAACAATAGGTAAACAGCTAGACATGTAGTTCAATGAAGTAGTTCAGTGTTATGCAGTTCAGTGATGTAGCTCTGTGAAGTTCATGTATCTCATGTGGGAATAAATTTCTGAGCGTGCTCAGTACTGTATTTCCAAACTTGAGTGAGATACATTTCTCAACATGCTCAGGGACCAGCTTAATTTATTTTGCTATGGGGGAGTCAGAATAACACCTTTTTTTGCTAAATGTATTTGCTCTCCGGGTCTGTATGTGTGTGTGTGTGTGTGTGTGTGTCTCTCTCGCTCTCATGGTGTGCGATAGTGCCCCTATAGTTTGGAAGGTTGTTTAATGCTAACCCCCAATTTTTGCACCTTAATAACGTTGGTGTCCTTTGACAAAATAGCACAACATTTCGCATGGGCAGTCAGGCTGTCTGAGTCTGGAGATGTGAAAGGTTTTGTGAAGGCATCTTGTTTGGTTTTGGAAATATGGAGTGCCAAAAAATGGAGTGGGTGCGGCACTTTTGGTTTCCCTATACTTAACATTGGGTATTTTTGCTCTCTCTGACAGCCTAGCCCTAGACGGTATAGACTTATTTCATGAAATTTTCATGGTTGAAGGGACCTATGCCCAGGAGGTGCCTTTCGAAGGTTTCGTGAAAGCATTTTATAGGGTTCCAGAGTTGTAACGATTTATTAGTTAATTCAGAAATGCAAACTTATTTTCATGATTTACCTCTTTTGCAGAGAAAATACCAATCGTGACAGATGCCATTTTTTTCCTTTTTAAATTTGCAAACATTGAAAATTCTTAAAAATGATATAGTTTTAATAAAACACACACCTGAACCTAGCTAAACGGGACCCATTTAGCTAGCCTCTGCTCTTTTTTTTTTTTTTTAAACTTGCCAGAAATACCTTTTATGGGCTTTTATCTCCTCCTCCCATCCAGGTTGTCCACCTGCCATTCCCAGTCTTTAAAATATATTAAATGACCAGGGTGCCCACCCCCAGTACCACTTCTCGTCTTGACACCCCCCCATTCCCGCCGGAGTGGTGGTAATACAAAGGTGCCCATCCACAGCGCTGCCGAACAGGAGTCTGACACTGGGGTGCCCAGCCCCCAGTGTTGAAACTGTAGTATCCCTTGAAGTAAAGAAAACTGTCCCTTAATGTTTCCCCAAACCTGTACAAAAACAAAGAGAACTGCCCTTGCCAGTTTCACCCACACCCACCCTAACCTCCCAGTCAGCTCCACCCCCCCACACCTTCACTTACCTGAACAGGTACCTTGGCGTAGATCCACTCTGCAATCAAAGACACGTCATGCTGCCGGGACCGCCAACTGCAATACGAGAAAATGAGGCAAGTGTGGTATAATGTATTTCGGGGGTGTTGGAACTTGATTAATCACTTTGCCATTTTTGACTCCACATTTTCACCATGACCTTTTTGGGACCCCACTTTATGTCCAGTGGGCAGTGACAGTGGAATTATGCAAATCTGGCCAGAATGGTGAGTTTGCGGTCGCTTTGCGAAATTACCTTTCAGGTGGGATTTGAGCATTTTCTCCAACCTTATTAATGAGGTGGGGTCATAAGAAGGCTATGTTGAACGTTGGGGTCAAAATATATGAACGTACATTGGAATTTTTCTGCGCTCACTCATAATTTTGGTAATTTTGAATATTTTGACCCTAATTTTCAACATACCATTTTTTCACACCACCTCATGAATGTGACATTTTTCAAATCCTGACCACAATGTGTTTTCATACCTGTGGTGCGGAATGATGTTTTGGCGAGGATTTGAAAACTGTTACCTACCAGTTTTTTTTTTAATAATAAAATTGTTATTAGGCACGAGGACATTTATACATTATACAAGACGTTTTACATAGATATATTCGTTCAGTTTATATAATTATACATTGGACTTTAGAAAAAAAACTCTCACCCAGCATCAGGACTAATTAATCACATGAACTAGACAAGTCTTGCTTTAACATTTCTCCAGTATTGATTTGATTAGCTTCAGGGAACAAAGTCTGAATAAGTGCTTAACTGATACATAATCCATTTTCTCCATTTTGTATCAAATACCTCCACTCTATCCCATACTCTGGCCGCCATCCTCTCCATCCTATATATCTCTCTTGTCAAGTTTACTTGACTCTCTTAGTTGGGAGCCTATTCGTTACCCATAGTCTGGTTATTACCTTTTTTGCGGCCAATATTAGCAGTGTAGTTTACAAGTATACATTCTTCTCTACTAGTAGACCAAATGGGGTAGTAGCTGTCACTATATACCCAGAGGTAAAAAGACCTGGGTTTTTATATATTGTCACCAGCTCCTGCACTACCTCCCCCCAATAGGAACCCAGCATGCTGCAATTCCAAAATATGAGTCTGGTCTGCATGTACTGCTCCACATCCCCTCCAGCACTTTCCTTCAGGATCGCCTGTAAAACTAGCTACCACAGCAGGAGTGCGGAAAAATCTAAATCGTAATTTCCATGCAAACTCTTTCCAATATGGGGATCCTGAGGCCTTAAGCATAAGTGGGGAGCCATCATCCAGTTAGTAACCGGTAGGTCAGTCCCCAGTTCCAAGGAGCAACGGGCTCTAATCGACTCGGTAGAGTCTTCTGGTTTCTCTCCCAAAACAAGGTAGGCCGGACTGATACCGTGATCTAGAGTGGTACCTTGTCTCTGTGATAGAAGTAATTTTATTATTAGTGGGGGGTTTTCAGCCACTGCTGCCAGTGCTTCCTCCGTTGGCCGCAAATAAGATTTTAGCTGCAAATACTTATGAAAGAAGCCCTGGGGTATTTTATACTGAGCCTGGAGCTGGACAAATGAATAAATGCCCTGTGGGTCTAATAATCAAAAAAATAAGTTTGATATTATATTTGTACCACTGGGCTAAGGATCTATCCAAAGAATTGGGTGGAAAGGCACTGTTCACTGCAAGGGATCTCAGAAAAAGTGCCTCCATGGGCAATAATCTTTTATTGAGTACAGTCAGCTACTGCTTAAACACCTCTGCGGTATATTGTGGGAATCTAGAGAGAGGTATGCAACCAGGAGGATGTCCAAAAAGACAGTCCATCAGGTCTTCTATGCCATTCCAAGTCATCTCAAACTGCTTCCAGGGCATAATATAATTGGGGTTCATTCAGGAGAGTAAGATCTTTAATTTAGAAGCTTGGGCATAATTCAGGAGATTCGGTAAATTTAACCCACCTCTGTCTTTTGAAAACTGTAATAGAGAGTACCGAATCCTGGGAGGTTTCCCCTGCCATATAAAGCAGGAGATCAACCTATTCCAAGCTTGAAAATAAGTCTGTGTTGGAAATAATGGGAGTGTCTGCAGATAGAACAAAATCTGGGGAAATGTTTTGTTTAATAGTTTCTATTCGAGCTAGGAAACTCAAAGGTATATGTGACCATCGTGTGAGGTCCTCAGTTATGTTTTGGGTTAGGGGCTCAAAATTTGCAATATCTGCATGTATCTGATTTTTAGTAAAATGGATCCCAAGGTACCGCATCGATTGTTTATACCACTTAAGGGGAAATGCACGTTTTTAAGCAGGGGAATGGATGTAGTTACACAGTAGTACCTCTGTTTTTTGTTGGTTAATTTTATACCCTGAGATTTTACCATACATCTCCAGTTGTTCCCAGACCCTTGGGATTGATATATCCAGGGAGGACAAAGTGAGAAGGATGACGTCCGCAAATAGTGAAATTTTATGGTTTGTCCCTCCCATAGGTATACCCTCAATCTCCAGGTGAGCTCTAATGGCTTGGGCTAATGGCTCGAGATACAGAGCAAATAACGGGTGAGAGGGGGCATCCCTGACAAGTTCCTCTCTGTAGAGGAAAAGGGTCAGAGATAGAGCCATCTAATTTTAAGTAAGCCCAAGGGTGTTTATACATATTTTGCAATTGTTGTATGATCTCCAGGGGAAAGCCAAAACTAGACAAGGTAGCCCACAGAAATGGCCAGGCCACCCTGTCAAATGCTTTTTCGGCGTCCAATCCAATGAGTGCCAGGGGAATCGAACGTGTTGCTGCGTACTCTTTAAGTAGATGTGTTCATCGCACTGCATCGTGAACCTGTGTTTCCCTTAATAAAGCCCACCTGATCATGATTGATCAACAAAGGCATGATGTTTTCAAGTCTATGTGCTAGCACAGACATATAAGGTTTGTAATCAAAATTTAACATTGAAATTGGCCTATATGATGAGGGTAGGGTAGGGTTTTTGTTTTAAGTATGGCAGATATCACTGCGTATTGTCAAGAGGGGGGAGGAATACCTCCTTCCTGTATCTCATGGATAGCCTGGAGTAATGGTGGTAGTATTTCTTCTTTAAGAGTTTTATAGAACTCCAACGGATATCCATCTGGTCCTGGAGCTCTCTGGGTCTTAGTTCTGTGCAACGCTCCTTCTATCTCAATCAAGGTAGTAGGGACTCTCAAAATATCTATCTAGGAGGCAGTCAGTTTGGGAAGCTTTAAGTTGTTAAGGTATGCCTCTATCTATTGACTATGGTCTCCAAACTCTGCCCTATATAAATCCCGATAATATTCAGCCGTGACTCGTCTAATGATCTTAGGGTGATGTTCTAGCTTCCCCGTAGTAGGGTCTTGCATGGCCATAACACAGGCTCTAGCCTTATGCATTCTAAGTTTATGGGCCAGATTCCTGGCTCCTTTAGGGCCCCCCTCATGTGCTGCGAGTCTGAGATAAGAGCTGTTGCTCTACTTTCTGATCTAGGTATTTTTGAATTTTTTGTTTTATTGTTAGTAGCTGTACCTTTACAGTTCCATCCCCCTAGGCATATAAAGACTGCAGTACTTTCAACTCCCCCTGGAGCTTAATAAGCTGTGCCCCTCTCTCTTTATTTTTCCTCGATGAATAAGCAATAATATCCCCATGCAACACAGTCTTCAGGGTATCCCACTGAATCGCTGATGAAACATCTGGCTCACCATTCACCCCCAGGATCTGTGGGATCATGTCTTTAACCATTTGATTAAACTCTGGAGCTCTCAAGTGCATCAAGCTGAAGTGCCAGAAGTTTTTTTTTTATGTCCCCCGCACAGATCAAATTTGGCATATACTGGGGAATGATCTGATAATATGGTCGCCCCATGCCACACATCATGTAATGTTTCTAGATGTTCTGCTGTGGTAAACATATAATCTAGTCGAGGCGCCACCCCTGGTCCCGGTGCTATATGGGTATATTCTCTCTGTGTGGGGTAACAGTGACACCAGATGTCTACCAGCCCAAAGAAGCAGTTGTACCCGTAAGTACTTCTGGCGAGTTAACCTGTGAGGAAGATGGACTGAGACATCCCTTGCAGGCTTCAGAGTAGTATTCAGGTCGCCCCCATCAGAAGTTGCCCCTGGAGGATCTCCAAAAGCCGTGCAAAAAAAGTCTGAGCCAATCTCTTTGAGGTCCCCGGGGGAAAATAAATGGATGCCAGAGCAACCGGGTGAGCATGAAGCATGCCTGTTGAAATAGCGAATCGTCCCTCCGGGTCTATTACCTTCTGATGGAGGTCGAATGGTATCCCACGTCTGATCAGGATGGCTGCTTCCCGTCTCCTACCTGAGCTGTGAGATGAAGCTATCACCGTGGGAAACCCCCATTTGGTGAATTTTTCATGCTCTGGAGAGGACAGGTGAGTCTCCTGCCAAAATATGATTTCAGGATTGTCTCTTTTAATAAATTGTATCAAACAGGATCTTTTAACTGGGCTGTGGATCCCATTAATATTAAGGGACAATATCAGTGATGATTTCCCCATTTTGTATCATTAAGTATTTTATATTGCATAAGCCCAGTTTCCTACTGTCCTCCTTGTCACCCAGTATAGTAAACATATCCTCTCCATATATTCTCAGCCCAAATTGCTAGTAAGCAGTTTCAGTCCAAAGCAAACACACCAAAATAGCCTCTTGTATGTTCGAGTCCTCATTGCTTAATTTTAACAACATATACCCATAAGATAGGGTACAAATGTTCAAAGCATATTTGTATGCCTTACAAAAGATCAGTAATAGATGACAGTATTTATCCCCCTCTAGTGGTGATTTGGTGGTACTCCCAACCATGTAATGTTTCCAGCTAGGTTTAACACATATCTTAATTTGTGTTAGCCTGCGGGAGTAACAAAAGTAAAAGAATATTGGTTCGGTGGAGAGTTTGTAACTTTCATGTCTAGGTTTCTCATCATAACAGTGTAACATTAACTTATTTACATGGATTACAGAACAAGTCTGTAATGACTCCCTAGGTAGGGAGAGATCTGTACTCCCTCATGTGCAGGGATGAATGTTATTTCCTTGTGGGGGAAGCTCTCGAGGCCAACGTGGGCCCACAGCACCATGTACAAAAATTAGTAACATGGAGCAGGCAAACAACATGCGCAGCTCTGGACTGCACCAAATAAATTGATGCTGTCCCGATATCCGCTGCACGTGACTGTCGCCATGTTGCCGTCTAGCTGAATGCATCTCCATTAGCTCTCCGCATTGGACCCAACAGTCTTATTTAAAAAATTAGTTTTAATAGGGGAGCTCGTCAACAAATGAGGAATGGTAGCCAAGGCTATTTACAGAGGTAGATATAGATTGGGGGGTGGGGTAAGATAAAGTGTTCAGTTGTTTCACCATAATTGCCCCAGACTTTTTATTTTTACATTAAACGATAAAAAGAAATCAGATTACTATACATAGATCGCTTGAGTCTGTACTTCAGCCCCCATTTCCCATTATTAATATCTCTGAATAGCATTCTAAATTACAAAGATTCAGCCCTTGTAACATCGCACCACCTCAGCTAGTTTTTTAGATGGCTCAAACAGCCGCTCTAAAAGTAAGTGCATGCCCAGACTGTCGTCGTGGGCTGGAAAGATTACCAGTGCCCCTTTCTCAGTCAATCCGGGGCAGTCCTCTGGAACTTGAGTAAGAGTTTTTTAACATCTTGTAATGTGGCGTAGCCATGTCTTTTTCTGGTTTGCATGTTCTGCGCCTTCTCCCACACGATTTCTGACTTGAGTGCCTCTAGGTCCCGAGTTTCTGATGTTATCCGCTGGGGCACCACGATGTTCTTGGCCTGGAGAGCTTTGCTGGCTTCGTCTGGAGTTTCAAATGTTTGTGGGCCTTCAGGAAACATTATTATAAGCTTTGCAGGATATGGTGTAATGAACTTCAGCTGCTGCTGTTTCAGGGTGTGAAGTATCAGGGCATCGGTCCTTCTCCTTGCTGCTGTTTGTGGGGAGTAATCATTATCAAAATAGACGTCTGCCCTTCTATTGAATGTCCCCCATGTGCCATGCTCTTGACAACTGCTGTTTTACTGCGTAGTTTAATAACTTGAGCACTATGGAGCGTGGCCTCTGATCAGTATGTTGAGGTTTCGGGGTGAGGGCTCTGTGAGCTCGTTCTGTGTCTAGTTTGGTGGCTGGATCAAGTTGTAGTACCTCCCCTAATAAAGTATCCACAAATTTAAGCACATCACGTCCTTCTTCCCCCTCTGGTACTACATGAATGCGTAGATTATTTCTCCTTGATCTATTCTCAAGGTCTTCACATTTGTCTGTTAATAACTTTTGTGCATTTATTAAATGCACCACAACTCTCTCCAGGTTATCAGTTCTTGTATCAATTTCTGTGTGAGCCAACTCCAATTCAGAAACCTTCTGATTTATTTTAGCCAGTTCTGTGGATAGTTCAGTGGGAAAGGAGCAAACTTCATCTCTGAATCCTTTGAGTTCTGCCAGGATTGCAGCATTGTTGGGTTGTCCCGTTAGGAGATGGTGGGGGCTCCGCCATGTCTGGTAGGCCAGAATTACCAGTCTGAGAGTCTTTCACTTGTCTGGTCTGCTGTGCAGCTAAAGCAGTTGATTTTTTTCCTTTTTTCGGGCTCCCATTCAGTTCTGTAACTCCTCTAGCCTCTTGTATAAAAAGGTTTTTCTGGTTTTGATTTGTTTTGTACTGATTCTGGAATTTTTTTTGTCAGGTCCCTGGAGCTTGATCTTTCAGTGCTGCACTCCAGCCGACAGCTCAGCTGGAAGTCCCTGCCACCTACCGGCATACCTCTCAACTGTGCTACATTACGAGGAGCGTTCCTCATTTTACTTCACAAAAGCTCCCTGTTCCACATTCAAAGCCAACATTTTAAAGCGAAAATCCATAGTAAATTATGCAAACAAATATATTATTCAATAAGTAACAGACTTTCTGAACATGATTGCAACATTTTAATAGTGTTTTGAGCTTCTTAGGTAAAGATTTGATTAAGTGTTCCACATTTTGCCCATTTGTTCCACATTTTGAGAGGCAATGTTCCACATTTGGGGGACAAAAGGTTGCGAGGTATGCCTACCGGGTCTGTGAGGTAATTAGAAGGCTTTGACAGTTTGGTGTACAAATACACTAAAATGCTCAAGTACAGTCAAACCCTCAAGTAAATGTCGCTTAAACACGTATTCCACTTAATTGAATATTCTCAGTCTGGTCCCGATTTCTGTGCTATGTTTTTCAGCTTAAAAATCCTGTTAGATGCATAGGAAATCCTGTTTAAGTGGATTAAAAAATGTACTGCAGTACTGACTTGTCCCAGGTTGTCTGACTGCATTTCTTAATTGCCAGACCCTTAATTGCTCCAGCTGACAATGGAGTTATCCCAAGCCCATTTGCAGCTACTCCACATAACTGCAGAAGGCGTTAATGGTACTGTTAGAGCAAGTTAAAACCTCATCAAGACTCTGCTCGCAATCACCATAGGCAAGCAAGCAAGCAAGCAAAAAAACAATGGCATGTAATGTCGAGCTCAAAAGCTCTCGGCGGAGAAAGAAAGAGCTCACCCTAAGCCAGAAAGGTGATGCTCTGAAAATGCTGTCCAAGCCGGGTATGACGCAGTGAGCTGTTGCACGGCACTGTGGTGTCTCACAGCCTCAGATCTGCCAACTGCAGAAAAATAAAGATCGTGTCCTGGTTTAGTTTGAGGGAAACTGCAACTGCAACAGGAAAAGAAAGAGGGGAAGGCAAAGACTCCACCATTGATGAAGCCCTCCTGCTCTGGTCTGAGCAAGCCAGAGCTGCAGACAGTCCCATGTCAGGCCACCTGTTACAGCACAAGGCCAAGAAGCTCGCGGATGCCCTGCAGAAACCAGAGTTTGAGGCAACTAATGGGTGGCTTTCAAGATTTAAAACCTGCCACAACATTGTTTTTAAGTGAGCCCATGGGGGGGGGGGGGATGCAGATTCCCTGCCCACTGAAGACTGGGTCTGAACTGTCTTGCATAAGCTGCTTGCTGATTACACCCTACACACTGTCTGTAACACAGATGAAACAGGAGTCTTTTACCCTGCCACCCCTGTTGGCACGCTGTCATTTAAGGCTGATTCCATCGCATTTCATTTTAGCATATAGCCCGCTTAACTGCATATATTCAGCCAGGACGAGGGGTATGCACTCAAGTGGGTTGCACTGTACAAAAGTTTTTAATTGATCAGCATAAAGTCATTACAAAATTTCAACAGTTTAAAATACATTCACAATCCATATGAAATACTAGACATAAATATGGCACACAGTACTGCATAAATACTTAACACAACTTTCATATTTCTTAATGAAAAGGGACTCAATATCTTGGTTCTCTTAACCCTGTTTGTTATGACATACAGTATCCATATAAAGCTTATTCTTTGCAGCTAATAGCTATTTCTGTAATCTCAAACTTTTAAGGAATTTTGTTAATCAAGTTCGAACTATACGGTTCTTGCAATTAAGTAGCTCATAAATAATTTAATCGGGGGAAGAACCAGCGAAGCAGTGATCTGCCTGAGCTAGAGCTTTCTTCTTTTTCCATTCTTAGGACAAAATAATATATATTCAAGGTCCTCCTCTGTTCGCATTCTGAATCCACAATAGGGGTTATTTATGTTTTGCTGTTTTTTTGTGATAATCTAATATAATTTGAAGTATAAAGTTCCATTCAGTACCTAGTTAATAATCTCCTTTCTTCAGGGTCATCTAGTATTTTAAGATGGTCAGCCAATGAATGTTGGGTTTTTAACCACTTGAACCACCTAAAGTGTTTCAAGTCAGGTATTCTTATTTAGCCTATTGTGACCATTGTATCTTTAACCCTTAATTTGACAATCTGCTTTACCTCTTCAGCCGCTTTCAAAAATATCTCGGATAGAAGATGGCCCAAACCAAAAGTAAAAATATATTTGCTAATCTGCTTTATCAGCGGAGAGATAAAACCCCAAGTACTGTAATCCAGTGCTTCTTCTAAACATATCAACGGAAGTCTAGTTGCAGGCATCAAAAAAAGTTTCAATATAAATATAATTATTTTCTCAATAACTAAAGCATCCAGCAAAAACTGATCCAATTCTCTACGAACAATTTCTGCAGAAACTGATTGTGAAAGACAAAGAATATATCTGTAGATTTTATTAATTATAATTTGCAAGGGTTGAAGATCATCTTCTCCCTAAATTTCTGAGCCATATAGGATACTGGTTTTAACCTTAGCGTTACTTTTATTAACCCTGTAATTGACCCGTTACCTACTTTGATGTAAATAATTTTAAATGCGTTCATAGAAGTTGTAGATTTTATTTTAAGATTGTCAATATGCCTCTTCCAGCTTGTATTTTCTGCAGGCCTTAATCCGAGATAGTCATAAGTTTTGACAGTTTTCATTTTATCTTTCTCAATAAACAATAAGGGAGCTAATTTTTTGTTATTTCCAGATATTACCAGGTTTGTTTTATCTTTATTACCAATTTTTCAGTGATGCATTTTCTACTTACACATGCCAGATTACATTGTAAGCCTATAAATGATGTAGAAATAAGGATCAGGTCATCTGCATACACAAGACAAGGTATACTTTTATTAAATATTTTTGGAGAATGAAAGTCAGCATGGTCCATATTCTCTAATATTGAGTTTATTTTTATATATACATATACATATATAACATCTATACACACATCAAATAAGGTTGGGGCCTAGGTAGACCCTTGTCTTACCCCTGCATTTAGTTTTAATTGGGGAAGATAAATTTCCCAGTTGGTCATATTGTATTTTTGCCCATGTATTCTGATGCAGCCTTATCAGTATATTTAATAGGTCCGGATCTATATCATAGGACTGTAATTTTTTCCCAGAGTATTTGTCTGTTGATAGACTCAAATGCCATTTTAAAGTTATGAAACAGCAGTATAATTTAGATCTTTTTATTTTAACATAGTTTCAGATCAGATGTTTGAGAACAAAACGGCGTTGTATAGCAGACCGCTATTTTCTGAAGCCATTTTGCATATCGCTTATTAAACCTTTTTCGTTTAGCCAGTTTTGTAAACTATTCAAAATAATCCTTGTAAATATTTTCTGAGACGCATCTAACCGACTGATTGGCACATGTGAGGGTCGTTTCTATTGCCTTTTTACAAAATCTGATATATTGTGCTGCCACTCCATGAAATTGGTAATGTGTTCCCATGGACGTAGCTATTAAGTGATATATAAAACAGTGGGAGCCACCAATCTGGGAATTTTTTGTATGCATCTGGCACGATATTGTCCGGTCCGGGGGCTTTATTAGATGTAGTTTTTCTGTTGCCTCCAGAATCTCCTGTTTGGTTATAAAAATTGGTCTTGGAAAAATATCTAACTGAATGTGCTGTATATTAAAATTTTCATTCTGATCGTCATATATTTTTGCAAAATGGGTCTCCCACGTATGCTAAAATGCTCAGGTTACGAGTGAATGTTGCAGTATTTCAACATTCACTCATAACTTCGCGAATTTTCAATATTTTGACTCCAAACTTTCAACATAGCCATTTTTCCACATCACCTCATAAACAGGACATAGTCCTGGATGAGACATGTTTTTGCACTTCTGGTGCAAAATGACATTTCAGCCAATGTACTATAAATGCTGCATGTTATGTTTATAGGGGGAGTCCGAAAACAACCATCTTGATAGAAGTCAGATAGACAGATATTATAGGGGGGTAGTCACATCCCTATAGTTAGGGTTCAACGATCACTTCTATGTTAAACCCAAAATTTTGTACTTTAATAACTTTGCAACAGTTTGACCGATTTTGGATGCACCATCAGGAACCAAAAATCTCTGGATGCGGCAAGTTTCATTCCGGTCAGATTTTGGGTGCGGAGATACGGAATGTCAAAAAAACATGAAAATGACCATGTTTTGTCAGTCTTTGTCACAGAGTTTCTCAAACGGCTTGGGGGTTTGGTCTGAAATTTGGGGTTCCCATTATTTCCTGTGGGAAAAGTCAGATGGCAGCATCAAAGCAACTTTTTTTTGCTGCAAATGCAGAAAGTTTTGCAGAGAATCTGCCATCTTGTTTTCAGTTAGTGAAGCAAACATACTTATAATGTAAAAATAAATAAATAAATACTGGGTATTGGTAAACACCAACACTTGTATTTACCTACTCGGAGCCCAACAAATTGGATTCTAGGGTCAGTTTGCAAAAAAACTGCCCGGAAATGTGTGTATTTTATTTGTGGAATTATTTTGCCACAAATCACGGTAATGTATTGCCACGAAACACCATGATTTTTGTCGGTTTGCTATGCAGTGTAACATTTTGTTTTGCCGTAAATTGCGAAACAGAGGCTCAGAAAAGGTTTCCTTTTTTCGCAGTTTGTGACAAAACTCATTTTATAGCTGTTTCTTTGTCACTTCATAGCAAAGTAACGGTTTGGAATTTTGAGCTGAAATTTTCAGGGTAAAAAAGGGCTTGCCCCATAGATGTGTTTTTTGGTGGTTTGGTGAAAAATTTTTACTGCGCTGCATAGTTATGTTTTGGTTACTTTCTCTTAGGCTAACATTGGCATTTAGGCAATTCTTTGTCCAGCCGTATGTCTGAAATGGTTTGGAATTTTGGTAAGATTTTTCAGGTAAAATCAGCTTTGCCTGAAGATGTGCCTTTTGCTGGTTTGGAGAGAACATTTTCATCTTCTCCATAGTTGTAAGAATTTGAAGTGTCGTCATTTCCCATAGGATAACACTGTAATGGCTGGAGTGCTTTTTGGCAGCTATGTGTCAAATACACTTCAAAATATGGACTCACGGCTTATGGTGTAGTAAGCCGTTTCGCATGTTTCCGGGTCTTGTTTAAAGCTGCGGGTGAATTGTAACGAATGGGGCTAAGGTGACTGTGACACTGGCATACATTCACAACATGTGAGCTGTACTGCTTTGCCTACAATTAGGTATACGTTGTATGATGAGTACCCTCAGAAAACAGATCCTTACTATGGCCCTGGGGTGGAGTAAGGCACGAGGCGCCATGTGTTACTGCAGCGTTGGGGATGGAGTAAGGCACAAGACGTAGTCCACTTCCCACACAAGGATACCATTATGGACTGATGGGAGCACAGGGCCCTTTGGGGAGTGCCTTGCGCTCCCACATGTAAATGAACAACGGTTACCGTATGCATGCATGGTGTGCTCCTACTGAACATATGGATACCATTATGGACTGATGGAAGTGCAGGGCCTCGAGGACCCTGTGCTCCCACAGGGAAATGAGGGTCGGTTACAATCTCTCTATACTTATGGATAGATGGGAACGCAGGGCCCATAAGCAAATAAGGTTATGATTATACTTTATCATATAGTAAGGAAGTTCTTTTTTTATACTCTATTGTTTCAGCTTACTGATACATGAATACATTTTTGTAAAATAAAACAAAATTAATACAGACAGTGAACAACTTATGGGTCCGTCAAAGCACATATGTCACCATCATGCATACTTTACTACTTAAGATACATATATCATCCATTATTCATGTGTTAATGTGGCACAAAATTCACTCCAGGTTATCTACCAGTGGTTATTATTTCCTAAGTCTTTGCATAAAAGCCCCTTGGCAATCCCTTCCCTTTTATTAGCAGATAAGAAGGATTAGAGGAGACCCTCATAGAGGTCCCATCTCGTCCACCTGTTTTGATATTTATCCATTTTCTGCAAGAGGCCAAATGTTACTCTTTCTAGTCTTTGAATATGGGATACCATCTGTTTCCACACTCCTCCACACTGGGGGGAGGGGGGGCTGCTGGAGCCACCTCATAGTGATGGTCTTCACAGCAGCTAGAGTTAAAATAGCCCAGAGGTATTTGCCCTCTTTACCCCTCACCTCCCCAGGGCATAACCCCAGTACCAGATATTCGGGACCCAGGCCCATCCGGACCCCAAAAATGTTTTCTAAGTGCTGTCGTATTTCTCATCAAAAGGCAGCCAGCCTTGTACAGTACAAAAGATACGGGCCTGAGAGGCCTCTGATTCTCTGCATTTCCTCCAACACTGAGGGGGAACTCCTGTATCCCACTTTGTAACCTGTATAGGGACTAGAAAATCCCTACTTTTCAGCTTCCACCCGAATTCCTTCCAAACTGGGGAAGAAGATGTCTGCCATGTGTTTTTCCTTAGTAGAGTCCATTACTTATCATTTATAAGAATATTAAAATCTGCTTTCCATTTATCTCAGATGTAGGCCGTGGTATTCACCAAATCCCTGACATAGTTACTGTACAAAATAGTGATCGCTTTCTCCCCCCCCCCCACCCCCGACCTCCAGATAGCTTGGAAAGGTATCTGTAACAACAAGTTCAACTGCTGTCCCTGTTGAGTTCTCAAGAGGCTATTGATATAATCTTGTATCTGGTAATATCTAAGTCTACCTGTCTCTTTCCACTGAAACCTCTGAGCCATCTCAAAGGGAATCACGGAGCCCATATGTAACAAGTGTATCGGTGAAGAGATCCCCCTCTGTGCCAGAGTGTTGAACCAGTTGTCTTGCCGGCAGAAATTCCGGGTCTATCAACCATACAGCTAGAGGGCTGCTTTAGTATACCCTCTAGAGATCTCCCTTTTCCAGTCTCTCAAATACTGCTCTAATTCCCCATATTTTGATTTAACTGTTCTCAGCTGCGCTCCCTGAAATATGGTGGCCTGCAGTACCAACTCTCCCTGTTCTGCCAAATCTGTCTGCTTCCAACTAGCCACATATGAAGGGTTTCCCCAGAGCAATGCTACCTGCATCTGTGCGGCTACCCAATATCCGTGTAAGTTGGGAAAGGCAATGCCACCTTGAGATTTGGGAAGATATCGCATTTATCTTCTTATTCTGCAACATCTTTCCCCCCACAGAAAATCAAAAAATACTTTTTTACCAGCTTCCAATTCTTTAGACGTTACCAGACAGGGCATACACTGAAACAAGTAGAGCGTTCATTTTAAGAGATTGGGTACGAGAATATAGTGACAATAGGAGCAGGGACTATCTCGCAATATCATCCTTCATTTGGTTCCAGAGTGGTATGTAATTCAAAACATATGATTGTGAGGACAAAGTCCCCAATACAATCCCTAAATATATATAGTTTTTTTTTAGTTTATTAAACTCTAGGATTAGAAATACCTTTGAGCAGGAACTGCTCATTTACAAAGGTTCCACGTCAAAGGATGTAGGGTTACATACATACAGAGGTCAACAATGGTTACAGTCTTAAAAACACAAAGATGTCTAAGCATCTGTTATACAGCCAAAAATGGAGAGAGACATCATAAGCCAACTTTAGACAAGTTTGAGGGTGAATAGTATAGGGTAGGAGGTAGTCAGGAAGAAGTAGGCAGGCTAAAGGGCCATTGTCGGCAGGTAGAGGTGGGTAGCAAAAGTGCGAGGTGGATGGGCTGGAGGGCCCCATATCTGAAAGTACCATTAGAGAGGGGAGGAGGTGCTTGAGGCAGTGTAGTGTGTGTGTGTGGGGGTGGGGGTGGGGTAAGGGGTGAGAGTGGGGGAAACTGGTGCCAAAATAAGTGGAGCTCTAGGGGAGGTTACAGGTCACCTACGACTAGGGTAAAATGAGGAGGCAGTGACTTAGGAGAGGCAGTCACATTGAGTAGTAGAAGCAAGGAATAGTCGCAGTTGTAAGTGTTTCTTTAAGGGTATTGTACCACTGAGGAGCCCTGTGTGTGAACGACCTCTGACCCATTGTGGTCCGGCATCTGGGGACCTGGAAGGTTTGATATAGAGTACTGCGTGTAAGCTGGGTACTGCTGTTGGTAGTAAGGAGCTTTGCCACTCCTGATGGCATGAGCCAGAGGAGAAATTTTTTGGTTAACAAGCAGGTCTGGTATTGTACTCTACTAAGGAGTGGTAGCCATCCGGCCTTGGCGTACAGGTCACAGGTGTGTGTTAGGTGGGCAGCACCCATTAGAAGCCTGCAGGCCTTGTTTAGTGTCACTGATATCCTCCAGAGAGCAGTAGGGGAACGCAGAGCCATAGATGACTAGACCATAATCGACGATGGAGGTGACGGAGCTGTAGATGGCCAGTCTAAGGGCATTAGTGATCATGCAGTTTTTGTGCTTGTGGAGCAGGCCGATCCATATGTTGGCAGCCTTAGCTACATTGCCAATGTGCTGCGTGTGAGAAAGGGAACTGTCCAAGGTGATGCTGAGATATTTAAACTCAGGAACATGTTCAAGTGAAGTCCCCACGTGGTTATTGATGGTGAGGGACAGAGGTTTATACTTGCTCCGTGCATTGCAGAATGTCATGGCTTAGTTTTGCTGTAGTTCAGGACAAGTTTATGTGAGCTAAACCACTCTTTAACATGCCTGAAATCACACTGCAACTGACTCTCAAGTTGTTTAGCGTCTTTGTTGCTAGTAAACAGTAGTGCATCGTCCGCATAGAGTAATATTCTCTGGCAGATGCTAGGGAGACTGTTCAGGAAGAGAGAAAAGAGTAATGGCCCCAGTATAGACCCCTGCAGGACACCTGAGAGGACTGTTTTTTCATCAGAGGTGACACCAGCAATCCTAACACGTTGGACCCTTCCCCCAAGGTAGCTAGCAAACCAGGGCAGTGCATCCTTGGAGAGCCCAAGAATGGTCAGTTGCCTGAGTAGGAGTGGGTGGTTACCAGTATCAAAGGCCTTTGTCAGGTCAGTGAATACTGCCCCCCCCCCCCCAATAGATTCCTTGGTCGAGGGTGTCATGGATGAATCCGGTAAATTCCAACAGTGCCGTGGTGGTACTGTGCCCTTTTCAGAAGCCATGCTGTTGTGGGCACTGGATTTCATATTTGTCCAGGAACTCGACAAGCTGGTCCGAGACTATTCGTTCCAGAGCTTTAGATAAGGGAGGGGAGAATGGAGATGGGCCTGTAGTTGGTGTGCAGTGACTTGTCTCCACTTTTGTGTACAGGTGTGATAGTCGCTCATTTCCAGAGTGATGGAAATTGACCCAATCTTAGGGAAAGGTTGAAGATCTTTGTCGGAAGTTCAAGATTCATGTAGGACTAGCTCAAGCAACTTCAGGTCGAGTGAGTCACCACTGTAGCCAGTTTTGCAGATGGCCTTGCATATATAGGTTCTGGCTAAGTGTATTGGGGTATCTTTGAAAAAGAACTGCGGAGCTGTGTGTACTTGGGACGCAGTGTCAACGGGGGAATTGGTGGTGGGGCCGTTGAAAAAATGAGGTGGAAGGACACTGCCAAGGTTGAAGAACGCATTGTTGAACGTATTGGAGATGGTACCTAGGTCTAGCGTAAGTGTTCCATCAAATGTTGAGCATGGTGGGTTGTGCCTTAGTATCCTTGCCTGTGAGGTCCTTCAAGTTATTCCAACATTTTTTCTCCATCACCCCAGGAGTTGGAGAGTGCCTCCCTAAAATATTTGCTTTTAGCCTTCCGTATAGCTCGGGAACAGCCATTTCTTGCAGATTTGTATTTTTGAATATCCTCTTGCGCTGTTGTGGCTCGAGCACAGTGCCAGAGGTGGTCCCTTTGTTTGAGCCATGCTACAAGCTCGGAGTTTATCCATGGGTTAGACCTGCCTTTAACCTTCATCTTTTTAAGTGGTGCATGGATATCACAGGCCACCGTAAAGCAGCTGATGAACAGTTCCAAGGCTTTGTTTGTATCATTGAATGAGTCAATTATCGACCAATCCAGCCTGCTGAGATGTGATTTTAGCAGCTGAAGATGCCCCTGCTTGAGTAACCTGGTGTGTATCATTTTAGGAGGGAGCTTGGTGAATTTTAGCCCAAGAGCAGATAACAGGTGAGTGGTCACTTAAAGTATCAGGGAGTACAGACACCTTAGAGATTCTTTCGGGGAGGTTTGACAGTATCCAATCAAGTAGAGTGTAGGTCCCCGTCCTATAGTTTTACCTAGTCGGGGTGGGGACAAGCTGTGTGAGGTATTGTGCCATGACAGCATCCTTGTAGGTGCTGCCTCAGATGAAAGCCAGTTTGTTAAAATCACCCAGAATTATGGTCTCCGAATTATGGTGTAGTCCCATGAGGTATTCCATGATGCTATTGAAACCACTGGCCTGGTCCTTTGGGGGTATGTATACAGAGGCTATAGTGAGATTTTTATTATGGGCCCCTAGGAGAATTTTGATGGCGAGGACCTGAGATGGGGATCCCAGGTTAGAAAATGGGATGACGTGTCCCATGAGGTTATCTCTTAGGTAGATGGTACAGCCGCCACCCCATTTTGAAATGTCATTGTGGGTAGATTCCAGTTGACAGTGAACCACTGCCTTATGTTACCCGGAGCCTGGTAGTTAAAACTGAGGACCTCCGTCTTTGTCTTGTTCAGCGTGTACTCTTCTGATTGTTGGACTGCCACTGGAAGTGACCGTTCTGGGTCCATTAAATATAGTAACATGTCATCAGCTTAAAGCTCCAGTTTATTTACCCTGTTCCCCAGCCATACCACCCCCAGCTCCTCATTTTGCCATATAGACCGCATCTAAGGGTCTATGCACAGGGCAAAAAGCAACGGCAAAAGGGGACAACCATGTCGTGTGCCCGTACTCAAAGGGAACACTGCGGAAATGTGGCCATTCGCTCTAACATACCCCCTTGGCTCATGGTAAAGCTTAAAGAGGTCATCCAGGAAAGGGACGGGGAACACAAACCCGGAAAGGACGCTCCGCAGAAAGAACCAGTAGACAATGTCAAAGGCCCCTACTGCATCCCAGCTTAGTAAAAGGGAGGGGAGTTTAATATCATTAATGTGGTCAGTTACATGGACCGTTCATCTCAGATTATCCTGAGCCTGTGTCCCATGGACAGACCCAGTTTAGTCCAAGTGTATTAATTCCAGGAGGAAGGTCTGTATACGATGAGCAAGGATTGAAGTTGATATTTTATAGTCATCATTAAGAAGAGATATGGGTCTATAAGAGGGACAAAGCATGGGGTCCTTTCCGGGCTTGGGTATAACTGAAATTACAGCCTGAGACCACAAGACAGGAATCCCCCAAACACCCATTGTATGTCTCTAGTAGTAAAGGGACCACCTCCTCCTTAAAAGTCTTATAAAATTCTGCTGATAGTCCATCGCTACCTGGACATTTCCCTGTTTTTAACCTGGAGATCTTCTTGTCCATCTCTTTGGAGGTTATTGGCTGCAGAAGTACTTCCTTCTGCTGCGTCTGCAACTTTGGGAGGTTCAGTCGCGATAGGAAAGTATCCCCCTCATCCCGACTGGGATCAGGTTCTGCCGCATACAGGTTTTGATAGTAACGCTTAAAGACCTACGCTATCTCAGAGATTGTCCTAATGGTATGTGTGGTGCTAGGGTGTTGTATATAAGCTATAATTGCCTTGGCCCACTGTATTTGCAGTCTGCTAGCTAATAATTTAAGAGTGGGGCCCCGCCTCGTAGCAACGCTGACGGAGGAATAGAAGCTTCTGCTCCACATAGTAATCAAGGAGCCCATTCAATTCCTTCTTGAGCTGCAAAAGGGCCTTCGCCCACCTTTTGTAGGGCCTCCAGAGATTGTCTGTTTTTGTAAATGAGTACGGTGGGCCTCCTTTTCTCTTTTTCCTACTTACTATCTCAATACACCTTCCCCTTAGTACTGCTTTAGCTGCATCCCATATTACTACAAGAGGCACCTCCTGAGAGGAGTGCTCCTCTAAGTATTGTTTAGTCTTGAATTTCCTACTTTGTCTTAGGGTCCTGTAGAAGAGATGTGTTTACCCTCCAAAAGGTATTTCTTTGGGTTTCCGCTAATTTTAGCTTAATGAGGATGGGGCATGGTATGAAAGAAGGAAGTCCCCAACCCACATGTCTAATACTGCTGCCACATGCTCTTTTGGGGGTTAGAAAATGGTCTATTCTAAAAAAGTAAGGACATTCTTGGCAAAAAAACTTTGTTAATGCATCAGTTAGGGTTCCAGCAACAAAAGTTTGGAAATGTGGTGTTAGGGTTTCCAACTCTAGCACCTCACCCCCGCCCTGCACACACCAAGAGGCATTTGGGGGGGGGGTGCCTTGGGGTTGTCAGCCCTAACGCTCACTCCATTCTCCTATACTGTACTATCTCAGCTTTTTTACACATGGAATGGGGTGAGCATTAGGGCTGACAGCCCCAAGGTACACCCCCGACACCTCTTGGTGCATGCAGGGTGGGGTGGGATGTTAGGGTTGGAAACCCTAACACCACATTTCCTTTGTCACTGAAACCCTAATGGATGCATTAACAATGTTTTGGCCAAGATATATAGAAACGTTGTGTGTAGTGCCAGTCTTGACCTTAGCGGGTATGCTTTGTGATCCCATGCCAGTGAACTGAGTTCGGGGGAGAGCTCAGTGTCTCAGCTAGATGGGATGAGGTTGGAGGGATGGTGCTGTTATGCAGGCAAAGTGCCCTGCACCTTTGCACCTGTGGGTGGCGGAGGGTCCTGTGCATTGGCTGTCAGATGGACTCTTTGTCCAGTCCATCTGTATCTACAGTCACATGGAAGCAGAGACCAGAGGGTACTGCGCTTCTGCAGCCCACCAGACCGCTCCCTGAATTCTTGACATCCATCGCTGCACTGTAGCTAGACAGAGTCTTCCTTTGTCCCAGGTCCCAAAGGACCCTGCGCATCTGCATCTGTTCATGCGGGTCTCAAATGAGGATGCGATTCAATTATCTCAAAAAGAAAGGAAATTCTTTGCAAAAACATCATTAATGCACAAGTTAGGGTTCAATTTAATGCTTCAAAAGTAGGAAAAAGTGGTGGTAGGATTTCCAACCCTAACTCCCTACCCCACCCTCCCCCCAGCAGGAAAAAACATCAGGGTTTTGAGACTCCAGAGTCTTGGTGAATTAGTGGTGGGGTCTGCCTTGGGGTTGTAAACCCTAATGCCCATCCTGTTTCCTGAACAAACAGTGTCATACATGTTCTGTTGTGCAGTGGTGAGACATAGTTCTCTACCTTTGAAGAGTGTATTACTATGAGGCACAGGCTTGCAGCTGTACAGTACCTTGTGCTTTGGACAGGAAAGTATGGGCTGCGGGGAAGGGGGTGAACATTAAGCTTGAAACCCCCAAGGAAGATCCAACCACTGATACGTCAAGACTCTGGAGACCCAAAACCCTAATGTTTTTTCCATTTGCTGCTTTGGGGGGGGGATTACAGTTGGAAACCCTAACACCACATTTCACTACTTTTGTGGCTTTAAGTTGAATCTTAACTGGTGCATTAATGGCATTTTTGCAAAGAATTACAGTAACTGCACTTTTTCATACATCTGTTATGAGTTTCATCTCCTTTACTCCTGCCCTGTCTGTACTTTTACATTGAATCATTGTGCTTATTTGTTGCATTGTAACCCCAAAATGGTCACATGTGGAAACAAGCTGCAGCTCAGCATGTCTTTCCTGGTAACCAGCTTTCAAATAAATAAATGCTATGTCTGCATCCTCCAGTTCTTCTTTTCACCCCAGCATTTTCCCTCCTAAGGCTTATTCAGGGGAGTGTGCTTGTAGGTTCTGGTTGTAATTTTGCACTGTTTTCTTAAAATACCTTGTTGACTATGTTTTGTTTTTTTTTCTAGCTGTGCGATGTCTAGTAAATTTTAACACACGAGCTTGGAATCTATGATAATAGACTGCTCTCCCCTTTACTAATCTCCACAGCATCAAAGAAACAATCATACAAGTTAGCCCACTGGGCTACTCAGATACTACAAGTCCCACGAGTCCTTAGTATTCCCATGATGCCTCTAATTTGCTGCTATGCTGTAGCAAGACGTCGAGCAGAGCATGGATATCCAACAGCATGGTCAGAGATTTTCTGGGTTCCACCCTCTGAATGCACCAGATGTTGTGCGCCGGTCATTAGAGCACCAATCCCTCAAGTCGTCGATTGCGTTTCATGTGGTGGGTTGTGCCCACACACCCCCCTAACTTAGGATTCTAACTCCGGGATGGGGACGGACCTTAGGGAGGGGGGAGCGACTTGTGGGTTTGGCGCCCTAATGATGGGCGCTCAACAGCTGGCACTCCAGTGTGCAGTGCTTTTTCTGCAGCATGGTTGGAGTTTGAATTTGGGGAAACTGATGGTTCAGTGGATTGGTAGGGGGTGTAGGATCCTTTTACACCTGTAGTTTGCAGGTTCAAATCCAGCACAGTTGGTAGTGGTTGAAAGCCATTATCACCTGAGGGCTGTTCACTGGCCAGTGTAAAATGAGCTGTAGTGTCTCAGTCCAGTTTCCAGTGGGCAGATCTCCATATCACAAGACCACCAACACCTTTGGCACTGATTCGCACTGTTGACAGTTTCACATGAAAGGCCAAGGACTGAGTTAAATTCAGTACCGCGAATTTAACTAAAAAACCCACTAAGCTGACTAAAATACCTGAGAATAGGGACAGCAGTCATAAAATAAAAGTAAAACAATAAACTTCTTGTCAAATATTTTGTAAAGAAGTTGAGGAGAGCTTTCTGAAGCGTCTGAACTGAGCAGGTGGAGAAATGCCCGCACCTGCACAAGGTCATTAACAAAATGGAGGCAGTCCAGAGAAGGGCAACCAAAATGGTGCAGGGGCAACATCAGAAAACATATGAGGACAGATAAACAGAGCTCAAAATGTATACCCTAGAGCAAAGAAGGGAGAGAGGTGATATGAACGAAACATTCAAGCATCTTAAGGGAATTAACAAGGTGAAAGAGTCTAACATGTTTCAATATAAGAAAAATAGCAGGACAAGAGGACACAGCACGAGATTAGAGGGAGGCTGATTAAGGGGGAATGTAAGGAAGTTATTTTTCACAGAAAGGGTGGTGGATGCATGGAAAGGCCTACCTCAGGAAGTGGTGGATATGAATACAGTGCAGGGCTTCAGACAGGCATGGGACAGGCATAAGGGAGCAATAAAGATGAGTATGAATAGATAGGCCATTGACAGAGTACAGGCCTATGGCACATTCATAAGGTAGAAAAAATGGGCAGACTGGATGGGCCTTGTGGTCCTTATTTGCTGTCACCTTCTGTGTTTCTATGAGGAGTGAGCATCGGGTTTGAGAGGCTCTCCTGCACAATCCATTGAAATCGGACTCCATTTAATATATTACTGCCTATTCTATCTCATCCATTCACTATATTAATGAATTGGGGCCACACCAGACGACAGTTACCCAGGAAAATGGCCAAAAGTCAGCACAACAGGTACCAGCTTCTTGCCGACATAGAAGAGACAGACGACTGAGGGGCCTCGGATACGGAACTCTGGGCTCAGACTCAAAAAAAAAAAAACCACACAATACAAAAAATAAGAATAAAAATCCAGAATCTCTGCCCGGCGAAGCTATACGTCAAGCCATTGCCGAATTTGGAGAAGAAATGTGTGATTCTATAAAATAACTTGGACCCGACCTAGGCTCCCTGTAAATGCACATGCAAGAATCCGACCAGCAGATCTCTACAAATACTACCCGAATAGGCGCTTTAGAGGATGCACACAAAATACTGGCCTCCGAACAACTACTAATGGCAATCCGTCAAGTAGATGCAGAAAACCGGGAATGACGAAAAAATATTAGGATCTTTGACTTACCAGAGAATGAAGAGGGAGGGGACCCCATAGCTTTTTCGGACTACCTCCTCTGACTGGTGCTAAATCTAGACCTAGAGTATCAGCTCGACATGGAGCGTGCACATCGAGCCCTAGGACCTAATCCAGCACATCCTGACTCCAGACCACGATCTTTTGTGATAAGATTTCAACGTTTTCAAATTAAAGAACAACATTTACAAAAGGCCTGGTTGATGGGACACACCATGTTAGGCCAACATCGCTTAATCTGGACAGTGATTACACGCCATGCACCCAACCTCAGCACAGAGAATATGCTCCCCTGTTCCCTCTTCTACATGCACAAAAAAATAGAATTTCACACACCCTACCCGGCTAAACTAACTGCACAACTGCCTTTAGGTTCCCAAACTTACACCTCAGCTTCTGAAGTGGCTGAAGATCTTTGTGCTAGGGGCATTAATAATGAGAAGGCCTTGGAATTCTCAAGACTACATCTGGAGCTGTTCCACCACCTGGAGCAAGAGAAACAGTTGAACCTCCCCCTTACGGAGATTATGGAGAAACTACACCAATACAGAAACCCTACATTGTTTACCTGAGGAGCCTGGTAAAGTTCTCTTTCTTTTCTTCAGGCGGGGCTTTGCTCTTCACCCTGTTTGGCTGAGTCGGGGGATTTAGAAGGGGTTGGGGGGGGTGATCTTATCGCTGGAATGGCTCTTTCAGGCTCGCGGCAACTTCCAAATAAATGTTTTTAAATCTGGCCCCTTATATTGCACTGAGGGTCCCTGATGACTGGTCTCTGACCACTCTAGCAGGTCCATTGTGGAGGCTGTTACCCCATCCCTTTGCTTGACCTGGCGAACCCTCCTCCTCCTCGCCTGTCCTCCCCACCAGTCCTGAAGCCTAGAGATTTCTCTGAGCAGGGATGACCTAGCTGACGGGAGAGCAAAGGCTGACCGCAAAACCCTGAGGGAAAATTGGTCCCTATAAACCTGGATTCCCTTGGAAGGCTCCCTGGCCAAAAAATAAAACTAAATTAACCTAAAACCAGTGAGACCTGGGTGAGAACTGCACGGACAAAACTTGCGATTAGCCTGCACCAACTTATCCTCCCAGTTCATAACCGGACTGGGAATCATTACAGATTAGGCCTACAAATTACTTATTTAGACGGCAACAGCTGAAAGGGGAAGCTCTAACCCAGTTAACATTTCCCAGTAGTTTTGTATCCCCTATTGCTTTTAACGATCTACGTGAAGACCAAACTGTGGAACTTTATGAGGGCTCTGAATAAAATGAAGCAGAAACTGGAGGGAGAATAAAAACTATATCCTTATCTCTTTTTTTTATATGTAACCCCCTCAGACGACGCTTTGATATGGCAGGAAGTCTTCCTGGCTCAAGCGTTCCTCTCAGAAATCGGGGAATCGATCCTAAAGACTTAGAGAATTAAATGAAGATACAGAAAATGTTTCTCTTCTGGCATACATAAAACAAACTGAAGGGTTTTGTTTTCCCTTTTTCTCTTCTTGCAAGGGGGTGGGGGCAGCGGGAGTGGGAAGGGAATTTTTAAATGATGGGTTATAATGCCCTCATGGGGGTACTGAGTAGTATCTCCCCCTCTTGGGGAAAGAATCCAGAGATTCATTTCCACAACCATACCGGCAGTGCTCCCCTTCCATTTTCTCTACGCCTTTAGACCAAGTAACATACAAAAGGTCAGGCTACTGGGAACTTTCTCCCCTCCCCCTCCCTTGGGCCCTCCCATATGGAGACGCTGGACCTTTTTCTCCTCCCTCGCACCTCTCCCATGGACCCCCTTTTCCTTGCCTTCACTGATTGGTCCTTTTGACTATAACCGGGCTCCCTAGCCATAATCTTATTGGAAAGGGATCCCCAATGTAATGAACCCACGCCTCACTAGGATACATAGATACATAGACAGTGTCGGCAGATAAGGGCCTATGGCCCACCCAGTCTGCCAATTTGAGCTTGTAAGTTCAGTTTGTTTTCCTAGAAGTCTGTTGCCTACCCTGACCTCCAGAATTCCTTTATGTCTATCCATGCATTCTTAAATCCGTAATTGTTTCAGCCCACCACTTCCTCTGGCAGGGTGTTCCCTTATCCACCACCCATTCTGTGAAGAAATTCTTTCTCATGTTTCCTCTGAATCGTCCTCCTCCAACTTCATCCCATGCCCTCTGGTCCTGGAACATCTTTTCGCTTAAAATAGTATTTTCCTGCACCTTTCCTTCCTAAGATACTTGTATGTCTCTATCATATCCCTCTCTCCTCCTCTCCTCCAGGAGTACATGTTCAGTTCCTTCAACCTGTCTTCATAGGACTTGTGATGCAACCCATGCACCATCTTTGTTGCCCTCCTCTGAACCTTCTCTACCTGTCTATGTCCTTACGTGAGTATGGTCTCAGACTTACACTGTACTCCAGGTGGGGCCTCACCAGTGTCTTGTATAGCGGAATTATGACCTCCGTTTTCCTGCTGGTGATGCCCCTGCCTATACATCAGCATCTATTTGCTTTACCTGCTGCCTTGTCACACTGTTTCCCTACCTTGAGGTCATCAGAGATGATAGCCCCAAGATCCCTTTCCTGCTTGGTGCATGCTATATCCTCACCCCCCAACTGATATATTGTGCCAGGGGTTTTTGTGCCCCATATGCATTATCTGCACTTCTTTGCATTGATTTCAACTGCCAAACCCTGACCATTTTTCAAGTTTCTGCAGGTCGCTTCTCATTCTGTCTACACCCTCTGGTGTGCCTACTCTATTACAGAGCTTTGTGTCATCAGCGAACAGTGACATTCTGCCTTCTAGGTCCTGCAATGTCACTGATGAAGATGTTGAATAGGACCGGTCCCAGCACTGATCCCTGTGGTATCCCACTGGTCACTCTTCCCTCTGTGGAGTGACAGCCATTTACCACCACCCTCTGTGTCCTGCCACCCAGCCATTACCTACCCACCACACTACTGTCCTGCCCACACCCATATTCCCAAGTTTGTGTAATAGTCTTCTATGTGGCACAGTGTCAAAGGCCTTGCTGAAGTCCAGATAGGCCATGTCCACTGCCCTCCCTGATCCACCTCCCTAGTCACCCAGTCAAAAATTCAGCGAGGTTGGTCTGACATGACCTCCCTGGTGAAACCATGCTGCTGGGTCCTGTGGTCCATTGACAACCAGATGTTCCACCAATCTTTCCTTCAGTAGTGCTTCCATGATCTTCCCACTACAGGTGAGGCTGACTGGTCTGTAGTTCCTGCTTCCTCTTTGTTCCCACTTTTGTATAAAGGGGACTACATCTGCTGTCCTCAGTCTTTGGGTACCTCCCCTGTTTCCAGTGATCGGCTAAACAGGATAGCCAGAGGTTCAGCCACCACCTCTCTTAGTTCTTTAAGGACTCTGGGGTGCACCCCATCTGGCCCCATTGCTTTATCAACTCTTATTACTTCCAGTTCCTTCAGGACCCTTTCTCGTGTAAAGGGACTTGTGTCCATTTCTGCACCATTCTCACCCCTTGTACTCCCTTCAGACCCATTACCCTCCTCTTCCTCAGTAAAGACTGAGCAGAAATACCTGTTCAATATGTCAGCTTTATTTTTGTCATCCTCCATGACACCCATTCTCCCCCCTTCAGTCTCACTATCCCTCCTTTGTCTTTCTTTTTCACATATGTACCTGTAAAGGTTTGTCCCTCTACCCACTGATTTTGCAATGTGTTCTTCTGTCTGAGCTTTGGCTTCCCTTACTGACCTCCCTGCCTCCCTTTGCTTCTCTGGTACTTCTCCCTATCCCTTCTGCCTGTGTCTTTTTGTATTGCCTGAATGCAATCTTTCTGGCTTTAGCTTTTTGCTACCTCTTTGGAAAACCATAATGGTCTCCCTTCCTTTTCCTCTTGCTAACCTGCTTAATGCATAATTCTGTTGTTCTTGTAATCCCCATTTTAAATACTGCCCACTGTTCCTCAACCCCTGATTCCTGTCCCATTCCCTTAATGCCTCTTTCAAGTATCTCCCCATTTTCCCAAAGTCTGCCCCCTAAATCCAGGATCGTGTTTTTGTGTGGTTTGGTTCTGCTCTTTCTGTGATTTCAAACCACAATGACTGGTGGTCACTGTTTCCCAGGTGCTCCCCACTGTTACCCCATCACACTGTCCCTGTTTGTGAGCACAAGGTCCAGTGTTGCCTTCTGCCGAGTTGGTTCCATGACCAGTTGCTTGAGGAAGGCACCGTGAAGGGAATCCAGGATAAATCTGCTCCTAGTTGATGCTGCTGCTGGGATGCTCCAATCCACATCTGGAATATTGAAGTCTCCAACCAGTACTACCTCTCCCTTGTCTGCCATCCTTTGGATGGCTAGCATCAGCTCCCTATCTGTTAGGAGTATACTTCCCTAAGGTCTCCTCCCCCTAACAAACAGATTTCTTGTGGGTCAACCTTAATTTTATCCAGCAGTGCAGGAGCCTGGGACTCACCGTCCGCCCCGTCCTTGCTGGGTCCTCCTTGGGTTGGCTCCTACAGTGGGCTCGCTCGGCTCACTGGGTGGCTACCCCCAGGAGGCATTTGCGATCGAGACCTCATACTCCTCTCCGACTCCCCAAGGAGATACAGCTTGGGGTTATCAGAGGAGGCTTACTAAAAGCCCCTCTAAAGCGGAAGTCACATTGTATATAGATTTGTTATGTGTGTGTATATAAAGTGTTGAACTGTATTAGTTTACTTTTAAGAAATATTACCTCCTATCAAGAGTTGATAGATGAGAAGTTACTTGTTACATGAGTTAAGGGGGGTTAGAAAAAAAAACACACGAGTCAAGCTTTAGTTATATTAAAATGTTTTTTATTCATTATAGAGCAACAGATAAGATGAATAAGACTGGTGGATCTTCAGGTCTGATTTTCTTCCCTGGGAAGAGCAATCCAGATGTTTTCTAGTATAACCGCCCTATGAACCAAAAAATAAAGAACATTAGGCATGCTAATTCATCATGGCCAAGCACCCTGTAAAAATTTTCTCCCAGAATATCAGTGGTCTACACAACCCAATCAAACGTTCTTGCCTCATGCAACACCTTACCAAACAAGCAGCTGATGTTTACTTCCTCCAAGAAACGCATCTTTCAGACTCTGAACATCAGAAGTTGCAGTGGGGAAAGCGATACTCGGTTTTCGCCTCTTCCCATCCCAGTGGAAGGAAATGTGGAACAGCTATTCTCCTCCCCTCAACTACTTTAGAGATCCAGAACACCCACATTGATGACCAGAGATGCTTTATCTTACAAGGATGCCTACATGCTCAAACGATAACCCTGGCTAATGTATATCTTCCCCCTGTGACAAAGATCCCGTTAATTGGGGCATTTTTATCGAAATTGTTGGAAATTCTCCAGGGCTAATTGGTCTTGGGTGGAGATTTCAATATGACTCTTTCTTCCCACATAGATTGCTCCAACCCACGGAAACATCGGCAAACTAATAGTCAAACAACTTAAGAGCCTATTGGACTATTTTGGAATAGTAGATATCTGGCGTAAACTATTCCTGCCATCCCGGGGCTATACATACTATTCTAATAGATTATATACTTATTCTAGGTTGGACTACTTCCTAACCACCTGTGAAAATTTCACAACCATTCAAGACATCACAATGGGCCCAAAAATCCTGTTGGATCACCATCCCCTACCACTAAAGCTCGATGTAGGCAGAACGGCAAAACGGACTCAGTGGTGGCTTAATCCTTTGATTCTAAAAGATATAGTATTCCAAAACACAATAAAACAGAAAATTCCCCAATTTATAGTAGAAAACTCCTCTCCTACACTAATGGAGGCTATGTTATGGGACGCTCTGAAAGCTACCTTGAGGGGAGAAATCATAGCCTTTGCAACAAACCAAAAAAAAAAGGGAAAGGGATGCCAGATACCATGACCTCACAAATCCACTCCAGAACTACCAACTTCTCCGTAGAGATGGGGACAAAGAACGTCAAAACAAAATCCGAGAGGTAAAAGTAGCCCTCCAAAAAATAATGGACAACAAAATCAATCTTTAATAGTCTTAAAATAAGCATCCTATGAAGATGGCCCATGTGGGGCCCAGAAGCTGGCCCAGCAGCTTAGACCTCACAAACGTATTGCCACTATCCTCAAAATTAGGAATCCCAGGACTGGTCAGACGTGCTACAAGGACTGTGAAATCAGGCAGACCTTTGTAGAATTTTATCACAGCCTATATAAACAAGACTCCCTAGCCACCTCTGCTACAAGACTTAATTTTCTTAACAACATAGCCCTCCCTAAACTAACCATGACACAAATTAAATCCCTAGAAACCCCAATTAGAGAAACAGAAATTCAAATGGCAATTAAAGCACTTGCCCTCAGTCGAAGCCCGGGTCCAGACAGCTTTTCTGCCGAATGATACCGAATATTTCAGAAAGAACTAATGCCTAAATTACATTCACTTTTTATACAGAAGTGGCTAAAAGGGGTGTCTCCCCCCCCCCCCGAGACTGTGTGACCCTAGCTGCACTGCCTAAGCCAAATAAAGATACCACTGATACGGCCTCCTACTACCCAATTTCAGTTTTAAATGTTGACTACAAGATATTTACTGCTGTGTGGGCTACACGATTGGAAAACACAGAAATACTTCAGACAGTATTCGCAAAACCTTTATTCTTATTGAACGTATCCAAAATAGGAAAATTCCGGTGGGCTTTATCAGATTAGATGCTAAGAAGGCCTTTGATCGGGTGTCCTGGCCCTTTCTGTGGGACACCCTACTGGCTTTTCAATTCCCCGATCCCTTTTTAACCTGGCTAAGTAACCTATATACATCCCCAGAGGCATATCAACTCTGATCATACTACACTGAGGAATCCGCCAAGGTTGCCCCCTTTCTCCTCTCCTTTTTGCCCTCTACATAGAACCTCTGGCTGTGGCGCTCAGGGGAACTCCGGGCATAGAGGGTAGGGTATACCTGTAGGTCAACGGAAGTACTGTATAGGGTTAGTCTGTTCGCAGACGACATCCTCTTATCCCTGCTGTACCCCACCAATTCTGTTCCGAAGGCATGGAAAATACTCAACCAATTCAAAAAGCTAGCAGGCTTTAAACTAAACATTACCAAAACAGAAGTTCTTATATTCAACTACATTCCATCTAAACTATTAAGACAGACATACGTGCTTAAATGGAGAACTACGAAAATGAAATGTTTAGGAATTCGTATCCCTTTAAATCTTAGTGTCTTAAAACTAATCAGTTACAAACCACTATCAATCTCAATACAAACCGACCTAGATAGGTGGTCTAACCTTCTCCAGTTTTTTCAAAGGATTGAAGTGATCTGTATGAATATCCTGTCATGCCTTCTATATTTGTACCAAAATAGGGAGGCAGCATAGCGCAGTGGTTTAAGGCTCTGAGCTGCAAATCCTGAGACCTGGGTTTGAATCTCACAGCCCCCACTTGCATACTGTGTGACCCTGAGCAAGTCACTTAACTTCCCTGTGTTCCCAGGTTGCACCTGTAAACAAGCTTTCAGCTTAGTGTGTCTCACCTGGTTAAACAATTGAAAAAAAAATGTATATCCCTGTTTTCCCATCTCCTTATTTTTTCAAATCCTGGGACAAGAGTATTTCTACTTTTGTGTGCGGAAATCAGCACCCAAGGATACGACTGTCATTACTGAAATTATTCCTGGCCCATGGTGGAGTAAACCTCCCCGACCTTAAATTATATGCACAAGCCTCTTTCTCGGAATCCTCCTCCTCTAGTTGGCAGATTCATACAAAGCCCACTGGAAGACTCTTGAATTCCACTTAAATGATATGTTTCATATCCAGCAAATCCTCTTCTCATCTAATGGGAAAACTCCCCCATTAAACGATTTTACCAAAATCACAGCCAGTATATTAAAATTATGGATGGAAATGAGAACTAACAAAGATCTCAGCCCTATCTTCGAATATTGTAAACTAACATCTGAGGATGGATCTTTCTATCCCACCCAAACAGACCTAGCCTTTGCCAGGTGCGGGAATCTGGGCCTATCACATATTTTCCAATTTATGGCCCCAAATGGGATTCTCCCTTTTGACCAGTTGATGAAAAAAATACAATCTCTAAAGAACTGATCTTTTCAGGTATTTCCAGATCAGAAACCATATCCTTCGAAATCGAACAATCCAAGCCAAAATCCCCTCTTCAATCCGACCACTATTAAAATATTTCTAGATCGTATATGGGCAAACTTCAGGAACCATCTCATTGGCTTTTTATAAAGAGGCTTTAGGGAGGCAGTGGTGGAATCCACTGTCAATTTTGAACAGTTGGAACAAAGACTTAAATTTAGAAATCCCAATAGTGAAATGGTCGAAGACAGCATTACAAGCAGTAAAGATAACCTCCTCCCTTCATTGGAGGGAGTTCTCATGGAAGTGTTGATCCAGATACTTCCACTCTCCGGAGGATGAGGAGAGGTGTAGTTTTTGGGCATGATGGGTCTGACCACAACCAAAAGGTTGCTCCTGCCATTCGCTAAGCCCCTTAAAAAGGCAACCTGTAAATTATTACAGACTCCGACCTCCACCCCAGGCATTGACAAGAAAATTTAAAAGAAGTACCAGCTTGACAGGCAAGATGATGAGTACAGTAGAAACCGCTTTAAGGAGCCAGAAGGGGAAGGAAGGAAACATATTCAATTCAGTGCTTTAGTGTAACTGGTAATTGCTATTTTTCTTTTAAACTTAGATTGTGGGCTTTTAGTGACACTATACTTTGTTATTGTCTTTACTTATAATTGTTTTTGGGCTGTTGAAAATTTAAAACATAGTGGTGGTGTAATTCTGTGCTGTCTTTAATTGCTGCAAATTTTATCTTGGCTTGTCTGACTGCCCTGTAGTTGGGAAGGGTGTTAATTGTCTGGCCTCTGACCTCAGCTACGTGATAACTGGAGGTGGGCTTAGTCAGAGTTGAAGTAGCAAGTAGAGTTTATTTTCTCAGAAGAAGCCAGAAGGGGAAGGAAGGAAACATATTTAATTCAGTGCTTTAGAGTAACTGGTAATTGCTATTTTTCTTTTAAACTTAGATTGTGGGCTTTTAGTGACACTATACTTTCTTGTTGTCTTTACTTATAATTGTTTTTGGGCTGTTGAAAATTTAAAACATAGTGGTGGTGTAATTCTGTGCTGTCTTTAATTGCTGCAAATTTTCGCCTCCCCTTCCCCCAACTCTTAATTATATGCCCTGTTAAATCTGATTGACAGGAGCTAAACACAGGGTGTAGTAAGGGGTGTGAAGTAGGAGGGGCATAAGGGAAGAAGCCCACCCTCAGCACGACAAGTGTTTTGATTCATTTATTTATTTATTGGTTTCTTTTTCTTTAAAAAAAAAAAAAAAATAATAATTATCTGAGGATCAGTGGCAGGATTTTAGGACAGTAAATTAATAAAAGGGAACTAGGAGAGCTCCGTAGCAGACAAGTAGTGGAATTGCAGTATAATGTGGGGAGTGGTGCAATGCAGTGGCTGTGGGGCAGCCATATTCAGGCAGACCTTCTGGACACTGAGGTGCTGCCCTATCTGCATGCATCTCTGTGGACTGCGGGAGGAGGTAGCCAGACTCAGAGTGGAAGTAAACTGGGTCAGGAGTACCATCACTCCTATCCAGGGACCACCCAGTCCAGTGCAACTGCCTCAAAGGATGCCGAGAACGAGGAGCACTTGGATGACAGTGGGCTCAGGGAGGGTTAGAGCGGTCAGGCAGAGGCACATCCCAGATCCTATTCCACTCAAGAACTCATATGCCACACTGGAAAATGAGGGACAACCAAATAGAGGTACCCAGAAGTGGAAGGAAAGGATGTGGAGGTTAGCCAAGGTGACCTCAGCGGGAAAGCAGTGGACCCCAGAGGAGGAGGAAAGCGAATCCTGGTGGGGACTCCATCATAAGAGGGATCCAGCTAGGAACACAGGAGGGGAGGACAGGGAGGTGAGGTGCCTACCAGGTGCCAGCATGGAGAGATGGAAGGAAGATCCTGGGGATCACTGGGAAGGCAAGGCAGGGAGGGTGAGCTGGATGTCATTATCCACCTAGGTGCTAATGACCTGGCAAATGGGGAGCCAAAGGAAGTTCAGGAAGAGTTTAGGAAACTGGGAGGGGTCTCAAGCAGTAGCTACTTCTATCACTTTCCTCAGAAGTACTACTTGTGAGAGGCAAGGAAACATAGGAGTGCATGCACCAGGAACTTTAACTCATGGTTGAAGAACTGGTGCTGTGAGGAAGGTTTGGATTCATTGGTGACTGGGGACCCACCTGGAGGGATGGAGGTTTGTTCAAGCCTGACAGCCTGCATCCATCCTGGAGGAATCAACACTCAATGATAAGTTTAAATGCTACATTGACAAGCATTTAAACTAGCAAGGAGTGTGGCAGGCCAGCAAGGAGGGTACCTGCCTTGCTCACCCCCACAGCTAGCAGTGGAACCAGTGAACCAGAGGAGTGGCTATCTCTGCAAAGCAGTGTGCAAAAGATGGAGATTAGTGCCCAAGAGGTGGATAAGCAGAAAGGGCAAAATGCAGCAGAAGGGCAGACAGCAAGGAGAACCAGGGCTAAATGACAACCAAGGAAGGGGCTGGGTAGAACAGTGAAACAGTCTAGGAGGTCAAATCATGGAAAGCCATGTGTGCAAATGCCAGGAGCCTTAGCAACAAGATGGAAGATCTGGAGGCTGTCATGGTGCAGTCAGACCTGGACATTGTGGCCATCACTGAAACCTGGTGTAATGATAACCACGACTGGGAGATGGCCATACCTGGCTATAACATATTCAGAAGAGACAGAGCAGGCAGGAAGGGAGGAGGTGGCACTGTATGTGAAAATGGACATAAGGGCCACAGAGATCCAGGAGGAACAAAATGGGGAGAGATACTGTGGGTTAAGCTGGAAAGGAAAATGGGGACAGCCATCCACACAGGTGTGGTCTATAGATCACCAGCCCAGGAGGAAGAAACAGATAAGAGCTGATGCTAGCCATCCAAAAGATGGCAGACAAGGGTGAGAGTAGTACTGGTTGGAGACTTCAATATTCCAGGCGTGGACTGGAGCATCCAGCAGCAGCATCAACTAGGAGCAGATTTATCCTGGACTCCGTCAAGTGCCTTCCTCAAGCAACTGGTCATGGAACCAACTCGGCAGAAGGCAATACTGGACCGTGTGCTCACAAACAGGGACAGTGTGATGGGGGTAACAGTGGGGGAGCACCTGGGGAACAGTGACCACCAGTCATTGTGGTTTGAAATCACAGAAAGAGCAGAACCAAACCACACAAAAACACGTATCCTGGATTTTAGGGGGGCAGACTTTGGGAAAATGGGGAGATACTTGAAAGAGGCATTAAGGGAATGGGACAGGAATCAGGGGTTGAGGAACAGTGGGCAGTATTTAAAATGGGGATTACAAGAACAACAAATTGTGCATTAAGCAGGTTAGCAAGAGGAAAAGGAAGAGGAGACCATTATGGTTTTCCAAAGAGGTAGCAAAGAAAGTCAAAGCCAAAAAGATTGCATTCAGGCAATACAAAAAGACACAGGAAGAAGGGGATAGGGAGAAGTACCAGGAGAAGCAAAGGGAGGCAGGGAGGTCAGTAAGGGAAGCCAAAGCTCAGACAGAAGAACACATTGCAAAATCAGTGGGTAGAGGGGACAAAACCTTTTACAGGTACATAAGTGAAAAAAGAAAGACAAAGGGAGGGATAGTGAGACTGAAGGGGGAGGATGGGGGCCGCGTGGAGGATGACAACAGTAAAGCTGACATATTGAACAGGTATTTCTGCTCAGTCTTTACTGAGGAAGAAGGGGGGTAATGGGTCTGAAGGGAGTACAAGGGGTGAGAATGGTGCAGAAATGGACACAAGTCCCTTTACACGAGAAAGGGTCCTGAAGGAACTGGAAGTAATAAGAGTTGATAAAGCAATGGGGCCAGATGGGGTGCACCCAGGGTCCTGAAAGAACTAAGAGACGTGGTGGCTGAACCTCTGGCTATCCTGTTTAGCCGATCACTTGAAACAGAGGAGTTACCAAAGACTGGAGGACAGCAGATGTAGTCCCTTATACAAAAAGTGGGAACAAAGAGGAAGCAGGGAACTACAGACCAGTCAGCCTCCACCTCGGTAGTGGGAAGATCATGGAAGCACTACTGGAAGGAGAGATTAGTGGAACATCTGGTTGTCAATGGACTACAGGACCAAGGCAGCATGGTTTCCCAGGGGAGGTCATGTCAGACCAACCTCGTTGAATTTTTTGACTGGGTGACTAGGGAGGTGGATCAGGGGAGGGCAGTGGACATGGCCTATCTGGACTTCAGCAAGGCCTTTGACACTGTGCCACATAGAAGACTATTACACAAACTTGGGAATGTGGGTGTGGGCAGGACAGTAGTGTGGTGGGTAGGTAACTGGCTGGGTGGCAGGACACAGAGGGTGGTGGTAAATGGCTGTCACTCCACAGAGGGAAGAGTGACCAGTGGGGTACCACAGGGATCAGTGCTGGGACCGGTCCTATTCAACATCTTCATCAGTGACATCATGAGGACCTAGAAGGCAGAATTTCACTGTTCGCTGATGACACAAAGCTCTGTAACAGAGTAGACACACCAGAGGGTGTAGACAGAATGAGAAGCGACCTGCAGAAACTTGAAGAATGGTCAGGGGTTTGGCAGTTGAAATTCAATGCAAAGAAGTGCAAGATAATGCATATGGGGCACAAAAACCCTGGCACAATATATCAGTTGGGGTGAGGATATAGCATGCCAAGCAGGAAAGGGATCTTGGGGTTATCATCTCTGATGACCTCGAGTAGGAAACAGTGTGACAAGGCAGCAGGTAAAGCAAATAGGATGCTGGGATGTATAGGCAAGGGCATCCCAGCAGGAAAAGCGGAGGTCATAATTCCCTATACAAGACACTAGTGAGGCCCCACCTGGAGTACAGTGTACAGTTCTGGAGACCATACCTACGTAAGGACATAGACAGGGTAGAGAAGGTTCAGAGGAGGGCAACAAAGATGGTGCATGGATTGCATCACAAGTCCTATGAAGACAGGTTGAAGGAACTGAACATGTACTCCCTGGAGGAGAGGAGGGAGAGGGATATGATGAGACATACAAGTATCTTACAGGGAGGAACAGGGTGCAGGAAAACACTATTTTTAAGCGAAAAAGATGTTCCAGGACTAGAGGGCATGGGATGAAGTTGGAGGGAGGACGATTCAGAGGAAACATGAGAGAGAATTTCTTCACAGAACGGGTGGTGGACAAGTGGAACACCCTGCCAGAGGAAGTGGTGGGGGCTGAAACAATCACAGGATTTAAGAATGCATGGGATAGACATAAAGGAATTCTGGAGGTCAGGGGTAAGGGGCAACAGACTTCTAGGAAAACAAGCTGAACTTACAAGCTCAAATGGGCAGACTGGGTGGGCCATAGGCCCTTATCTGCCGACACTGTCTATGTATCTATGTAAGGGGACGGCTCCGTGGCAGAGTATTCATCCACTTAAAGCAACCACCTCAATTAAAAGATGTGCCTCAGTAAGAGTGGATGGAAATATTTAATATTTAACCTAATACACACTGCACAGACATCTCAGACAGCAGACACAGGATAGCACTAGTTAGTGATTTCAGCTCTTTTGGTGAACAAGTGATTGTTGTCTCCATGATTGTTTAACTTTATTTAGTACAAACAGTATGTAACAAACTTTTTAAAAGTGCCACACTTCTCTGATAAGAGGATGTCAGGAAAATACTGTGCAAGGTCTAGGAGTTCCACCACTTGGTCTGGCAATGCGGCAAGCCAACTTAGCCAAAGAAATCTGTAGTTTTATTTTGTTTTGCCTCTGCTGCCGTGCAACATAGGATTTCTCCCTCCAGGTCAAATAGCTGCTCCTACAGCTGTATGCTTCCGTGTTGTAAGCACCAGTCACAAAGGGGTCCGATGTGAGCGATCGCATCCTTGTTTGAAACTGATACAGGTACCAAGTTGTTTACATCGGAGATGTCGTCTTCCTCTTCTGCTGGATCTTCATGTGTCAAGGAGTCACAGATGGCCTGTAAGGTTAGTTCTCCCTCCGTTTCTTCGTTGTCTATTTCCACAAACCGCAAGAACTCCTCAGTGAAGGTGGGTGGTCTGGTAACATCCTCTAGGGAGTTGTCTTGAAGAATTTTTCTTCTCCATAATGAAAGGTTGGGAACACAGTGACAAAAAAGGAACTGGGAGGCAAAGCTGTCCTGAAGCAGACAAAGGACTTTCAGAACAGCAACAGATTAACAGAGCGGTTACTGACAAGCTCTAACAGCTTTTTTTTTTTTTTTTAAAGTTGTGAATGTAATTAGGTGTGAATCAATTGACTAACTGCAAAAAAAGGAATTAGTGAGGGCAGATGAGCATAATCATCCTCTTTAAGAGAAACCGCTGTCCCCTATACAGGAAGAAACACTAATTGGATTACATAGCCAGTTAATAGGTGACCTAGGGATCATCCTGTTAAACCGAACGTCCCCTTTAAGCATGTCACGATTAAGTGGCTTCTACTGTACCTCTATTCCCACCTTGACCATGAAGAGGTTGCGCAGGCTGCAGCCTGTGATAAGGCTATGGTCCTCCTCTCTACCCAGCCCCCAGACAAAGACTCCAGAAAGATGAATAGTATGGGAAAGACGGTTTACATTTCTGCCTCCCTGCTACTGTGAGGCAGGCTGCCTATATATGGCTTATACGGCCTAGTACCAGAAAGCTGTTTGGAGCTCTATCCTGGCCATGAGCGACAGAGCCTCTGGGGATCTGGCATAGGATTTGGCAGATACTGCAATATCAGCCCTGAATGCAACTAAATACCTGTTCTGTATGGCAGTGGATACCAGTGACCGACTACAGACCTGTACCAGGACTCCCAAGTGAAGGCCATGAGCTTTCCCTGTGAAGGTAACTCCTTATTTAGTGACAAAACAGAGGCATACATGAAAAAGGTGGGAGTAGAGAGCCACCTATAAAAATAACATGGAGAAGGAAAGGGCCTCCACTT
Organism: Neoceratodus forsteri; assembly: GCA_016271365.2. Lineage (NCBI taxonomy): Eukaryota > Metazoa > Chordata > Ceratodontiformes > Ceratodontidae > Neoceratodus > Neoceratodus forsteri. The sequence goes on from CM057451.1 coordinate 543,868,094, forward strand.
CCCATAGGCCCTATGGAAAGGGAGGTAGGGGTAGGAGTTATTTTTCCTGCGGTTTCCTCCTTTACAATTTCTCCTAAATGAGAAGTTTCTTCGGGGACGGGGCAGAAGAGACTTCCGATGGGCTGACTCAACCCCAGCACTCCCTAGACTGCAGGTTCATAGAAACTTCACACCTCTCACTACTACAGAAAATATTCTGCTGGAGTTCAAGATCAGGAAGTTGTTGCAGGCAAAAGCTGCAGAAAGAGCCCCCCCCCCAGGAAAGACCTTTTACTCAAGGTATTTCCTCACCCACAACAAAAATGGGGAGTGGAGCTCGAACAAACACTTAAAAAGAGAAGTTCCAGATGGTAACCCTGGCTACAGCGATACTATCCCTTCAATAATGGAACTGGCTGGGCTCTCTGGACCTGAAAGATGCCTGTTTTCATATTCAAATCGGACCCAGCCACAAGAAGTATTTAAGGTTCAGGGTAGGACTGGTCACTATCAGTTCTCAGCCCTCCCCTTTGGTCTGTCCTCAGCTACCAGGGTGTTCACAAAGTGCTTAGCTGTATTGGCAGCATACCTCAGAAGACGGGGGGTGCAGGTTTTCCCCTACCTGGATGACTAGCTAGTCACAGGAAACTCACATCAGCAGGCCAAGGCCACTCTCCTCTTGACCCAGAGCACCCTGGAAGGTCTGGGTTTCCTCAAAACATCCAGATGTCCCAGGCACAGCCTGTTCAAGTGGGAGTGCATAGGAGTAGAGGGAGGACCTTCCTGCCTAAGAACAGAGTGGAAGATCTTATATAAATAGGGTGAAGTCTTTCACCCTGGAACAGCCCAGGCCATCAAGACACTTTCTCCATCTGTTAGGTCTTATGGCCTCCTCCACAGCTGTGGTGGCAGGGGCCAGATTTCAAATTAAAGAGATCCAGTACCACTTAAATGCTCTCTGGTCCCAAAAATGAGACCCACTCACAAGGCTGGTGCCTGTGACAAAGTCTCTCTTAAGAGCTCTGGACTGGTGGAAGGAAGAAGGCAACCTTAGGGAGGAAGTTTCCCATGGTTATTTTAACAGATACGTCCCTCCTGGGCTGGGGAGCTCATCTGGGCAACCTGTCTGTAAATGGAGTTTGGTCTCCCCAGGAATCTCAGGAGCATATAAACCTCCTGGAACTCAGGGCAGTCTTCTGGCTGTGCAGTCTTTTGCTCCCTAGGCCAAGGGTCAGTCAGTCCAAGTCAGGACAGACACCACCACCATGCGTTATCTCAACAAGCAAGTGGGCGCAAGATCTTCAAAGCTGTGTACAGAAGCAGTGAAGATCTGTAATCTGGCTTATTCTTTGGAAGTGTAGCTCTCAGTGGTTCACCTGCCATGGAAGGACAGTGTTCTGGCAGATTCCATCAGCAGGGTCAGATAGGGATATCATGAATAGTCCCTGAACAAGCAGGTAATGAGCATAGTATTCAGAAGGCGGAACACGCCGGAGACGGATCTGTTTGCTTCAAGGGAGAATCATCAGCTGCTTCTTTTTTGTTGTAGTACTCCAGAAGTGGGCTCTGTGCCAGTCGATGCTCTAACCCTGGACTAGTCAGGAAGATTCCTGTACACCTTCCCTCTTGCTGAGGGTATAGATGAAGCTGAGGAGCCAGTCAGCCATAATGACACTGGTGGCACCAGACTTAGCCAGGCAGGTCTGGTATTCCCATTTCCTAGCCCTATCCATCAAACAACCCATCCGTGTCCCACTGAGGCACAACCTGTTGACCATGTCCCAGGGCAGAATCACCTTCCTGAACCTCAGGTCACTTCGCCTCAAGGCATGGTTCTTGAAGACCTAGAGTTTTCTGACGTTCACCTTTCTGAAGAAGTTCCCGAACTAGAAAAACTTTTGCTTCCAAATGGAAAAGATTCTCTTTGGTGTGCCCCTAAGCAGCTCAATCCTTTAAAGGCACACCTGCCCATACTTCTAGATTACTTGGTCCACCTTCAGGCCTCGGGCCTCAGGCCCTCTACCCTGAAGGTACCCCTGGCTGCTATATCCGCTTGTGTCTCTGCAGGTAAGGAGAAAACGGTGGCCTCACATCCCATTTTCAGGAAATTCTTCAAAGGGCTGCTACACCTGCATCGCCCTTTTAGGGACCCAGTCCCTCACTGGAATTTGAACCTATGCATAGCAAAGCTCATGGAGCCTCCCTCTGAGCCCGTGGCCACAGCAGATTTGAAATATTTCATCTGGAAGATGGTCATCTTAATGGCCATAACTTCTACTACCAGAAGCATCTTCCAGCTACAGGTCCTCTGCACAGACCCAAATTACATCACCTTCCACATGGACAAGGTAGTCCTAAGACCAATAGGAGATTTCTCCCAAAGGTGGTGTCTGAGTTTCACCTGAACCAGTCCATCACCCTTCCAGTGTTCTTCACAGCAAAATCTAGTCATGGCAAGCAGAGACTTCACAGTCTGGATGTTAAGCGGGCACTTAGTTACTACCTGGACCATACTTAGGACCTAAGATTTTCCCACGCATAGCTGTTCTTCACATATAATGAAGTGGGCAAGGGTAGGCCATCCTGAGAGAGAACTGTTGCTTACTGGATAGTCTCCTGCATCCAGTTCTGTTACAGCAAAGCTGGCAAGCTACCTCCACAAGGCCTCAGGGCACACTCCACCTGTGGTACCTCTGCGGCAGCTGCAAGGGATGTACACTTGCTAGAAATTTACACCTACACAAAGCACTATTGACTGGACATGCAATCAGGGAGGGATGCCAGATTTGGCACTGCTGTCTCGCACATCCTTTTCCCTAAATATGTTTTATACCTAGCCTCCCAAGGTACTGCTTTTCAGTCTGCACTAGTAAGCATAGTGTGGGATTCCTAGGGTTTGAAGAAAAAATGACTTACCATAGTAATATAGTTTTTCAAAGGGATCCCTGACTGTGCTTAACAGTTCCACCCTACCTCCCCTTCCAAAACCTGGAAAAGGTTCTACAGTAATCGCTGATTGTTCTTGTTCTTTTTTTTTTTTTTTTTTTTTGGTTTGAGCATTGCTTCCTGCATGGTCCACAAAATTTTTTTGTTTGTTTCACAACTGTAGTCTGCCATGATTTGTCCTGTGGGACCAATCTTTTATAGTTTTTGCATTTTCCTATATATGCTTTCTTTAGGGTTAGTTTAATGAACTTAGTGGTCACTGCCTCCTGGCTGTCGAAATAAATCTGATGTTGCAGAGTAGGTTAGAATGCCACCATGCGACAGAGAGTTGAAGTTCAGTCCACAGGTACATAATTCCACTCTCCGGGGCAGCTCGGAGATGTAGGCTGACTGCACTAGCAAGCTTATTGAGGGATCCCTTGGAAGAAACATTATTACTATAGTAAGTTTTTTCTTTTCTCCTTGGGTTTTTGTTTCTCACAAGCATAACCTTTCACTTTCTAGCATCAAAGCCCAGCAGCCAGAGTTCTGACCACCTCTGGTGCCTCTCCAGGCCCTGAGAAGCAGGAGGAGGAGATAGAATCTGTGAGACATATATAAGGTTTCTGTGCAAGTGCCCTCAGTAATAAAGAAATACAGAAAAATTAATGAAACACAATCTGAATTGTATCTTAATATTTAAGTTTTTCAAGGATCGTGGAAAATGATTTAACTCAGAAATATAGACTTTGACAGCAGATAAGGACCGCTTGGCCCACCCAGTCTGCCAATTTCCCTACCTATTGAATAAGCCGCAGATCCTAGTTAACCAACAGCCTGCTTCCTCCTACCCCCCACCATAATTGCCTTATGTCTGTCCCATGCATTCATTTATATTTATTTATATATATATATATATATATATACACACACATATATATAATGTGTGTGTGTATATATATTGCGGAGACACGTATGCATTCTTTTTTAGATTTTCTCCCCTGACCCCGGCACACGGCTGTGCGAGCGTGTGGAGGCACGCTTCACATTCCGTGGCGCTAGCTCAGCCCTTTTCACCTCCTGTTACTTTGCCGACCCCTCTCGCATATGCTACCCACCTACCCACCGGACCTCCTCCTGGTGGGAGCGGAACTACAGAGGGGGTGCCAACTCACCCCCACCACCCTCAGTAGAGAAGAGCTGCCCGCCAGCATGCTCAATCCTGCTCTGCCCCCACAACCCGAGGTCATTCCACAACCCATGTCACCAGCGTAGCGTGAGGTAAGGCGTCCAGTGCCTCAACCCTCTGCGCCACCGGGCCCGCAGTCTCATGTATTCTTGAATTCCCCTACTGTTTTTGACCTCCAGGGAGACCATTCCATGCGTCCACCACCCTTTCTGTGAAAAAATACTTTCTCATGTTGCCCTGAGCTGTCTCTCCCCCCCGCCCATCTTCAAATTGTGCCTCCTTGTTCTTGCACATCTTTTTTTCTGAAAGATGATACCCTCTTGGACTTTGTTGAGTCCCTTGAGGTACTTGAAAGTTTCTACCATGTCCTCCCTCTCCCTCCTTTCCTTGAGGGTATACATATTAAGCTTCTTTAGTCTCTCTTCATATGGTTTCTGGTGCAGTCCCTGCACCATTTTAGTTGCCCTCCTCTGGACTGCCTCCATCCTGTCTATGTCCTTGTGAGGATGGGGTCTCCAGAACTGCATGCAGTACTCCTGATGGGGTCTCACCAACTGTCTGTACAGAGAGATGACAACTTCCTGTTTTCTACTGGTGATGCCTCTTCCTACACATCCCAGTATTCCACCCCCCCAGCCCTCCTTACTGCCTTCTCACATTGCCTGCCTACCTTTAGGTCATCTGATATGACTACCCTCGGGTCTCTTTCCATTTTTGTTGTTGTTAGTACCTCTCCCCCCACCACCACCACTCCCATTGTGTACTCTTCCCGGGGGTTTTTGTTTCCCAGATGCATTACTTTGCACTTCTTTTCATTTAAACTAAGCTGCCATATTTTTGACTTTTCCTCCAACCTTGCCAAGTCCCTTCTCGTCATTTCCACCCCCCCTTGTGTATCAACCCTGTTGCAGATCTTTGTGTCCTATGCAACGAAGCATACTTTTCCTTCTAGTCCCTCTGGAATGTCATTTTAAAGACATTAAAGAGGATCGGCCCCAGTACTGAACTCTGCGGTACCCTGCTAGTAACCCCCCTTTCTTCGGAGTGGACTCCATTTACTATTACCCTCTGTATCCTGTTGTCCAGCCAATTGTTTACCCAGGCTACCACCCTGGGACCCACTCCCAGGCTGGCTAACTTGTTTATTAATCTTTTGTGTGGGACTGTGTCAAATGCCTTGCTAAAGTCTGGGTAGGCCATAACCACAGCCCCTCCCTGGTCTACTGCTTTGGTCACCCAGTCAAAGAAATCTATTAGATTCATCTGACGTGACCTTCCTGCTGCAAATCCATGCTGCCTTGGGCCCTGTGCCCCGCTGGCCTCTAGGTACTCAACTGTTCTTTCTTTCAGAAGTGACTCCATCATTTTCCATAACACAGAGGTCAAACTAACAGGTCTGTAGTTTCCTACATCTGCCTTGCTCCCACTTTTGTGAAAGGGAATCACATCCACCCTCCACTAGTCCTCGGGTACCACACCATCCTCCCATGATTTGTTAAAAAGGGTAGTCAGTGGTGTCACTAGTTCTCCCCTTAGTTCTTTTAGAATTCTAGGGTGAATCCTGTCAGGCCCCATTGCCTTGTCCACCCTGAGTTTTAGGAATTCTTTCAGGACCCTTTCTTCTATGAATGGACTGGTATCGACTCCCTATCCAGAGTGCTTCTATTGTTTGTTTTAGGTACGTCCCCCTCCTATTTTGTGAATACTGAACAAAACCATTCGGTATCTCTGCCTTTTCACTGTCACCCTCTGCCCACCCTCCTCCCCTTTATTAAGCCTCACTATCCCTCCCTTGGTCTTTCTTCGCTCAATAATGTACTTATAAAAGGTTTTATCCCCCTTCTTAACTGAGTTGGCTATTTTTTCCTCTCTTTGGGCCTTTGCTATTCTGACTGCCTTCCTCACTTCCTACTGCTTTAACTGATATAGTTGTCAGTCCTGCTCCTTCTGTGATTCCTTATACTTTCTGAATGCTATCTTTTTCTCCCTAACCTTCCCGGCCACCTCTTTTGAGAACCAGTGTTTTTTTTTCCTTTGTTTTGTTTATTTGCTTCACACAAAGGCTTGTTGCCTCTGTGATGGCAGTTTTGATTTTTCCCATTGTTCCTTTACCCCTCCTTCCTGCCCTTTTTTTGCTAGTGCATTCCTTAGGCTCTCTTCCATTCTGCCAAAGTCATCCCTCGGATAGTCCAGTACCCTTGCTTTTGTATGGTTTGACTCTATGGCTGTGTTTATTGTGAACCACACTGTCTGGTGGTCACTTGTTAGCAAATGGCTACCCACTTCTAATTCTGAGATCCTCTCACCATCCCCGTTTGAGAGTACCACGTCTAAGACTGCTCCCTCCTGAGTGGGTTTCAACACTAGCTGTCTGAGGCATGCCCCCTGTAGGGCATCGAGAATGCTCTTGGATGTGGCTGCAGCACATGTGCTCCAATTAACATCTGGCATATTCAGTTCCCCCATCAACAGTATCTCCCCTTTTTATGCCATTCTAAGGATGCCTCCTATAATTTTCTTGTCCATTTCTTCCCCCGAGACGGGGGGTCTGTATACAACCCCTGTTCGGATTGTGGTGCCATTTCCTGTCTCCAAGGTGACCCACAGTGCCTCCTGTCCTCCCTGTTTACACTTCAGTTTCGTTGCTTTGATTCCTTCCCTTATGTTGAGAACTACTCCTCCTCCTCTTTTACCCTCCCTGTCCCTCTTGTAGATTATGTACCCCGGAATGTTGACATCCCAGTCATGGTTCTTTGTGAACCAGGTTTCTGTGACTGCCATGCTATCCAGGTGTCCCTCTTCCATTAAGGCCAATAGTTCAGGAAGCTTGTTACCTAAACTATGAGCATTCATACTCAGTGCCCTCCATTTTTTGATGGCCTTACCCCTTGTAGCCCTATCCCTGTATTTACTGCCTTTTTCTCCATTTACCTGTGCCCTGCTCCCTATTGACTTGTCTACCTTGGTGTTAACCTTTATAACTACCCTGTTTTGTGGGGGGAGGCTGAGAATTCCTTGCTCCTTTTCAGTGCCTCCCCCTTGGCCAGTTTAAAAGCTTGCCAATGAAGCATTTAAACCCATCACCTAGGATCCTGGTTCACCTCCCAGACAGATGCAGACCATCATGCCGGTATAGCCCCGTATCCCTCCAGGTGAACCCCCAGTCCCCAGTGAAGCCAAAACCCCGTGCTCCGCATCAGTTTTTCAACTGTTCATTGAACAATTTCAAAACAGGGCTTTGGTTCCATGGAATGTTTTTTCATATGCAGATAAATGTGTCCGGAATCTTAAATATCTTCCAAAAATTAATCTTCTCCTATGCCAACACTATGGGTCGTCAGTAGCGCTACTGCCCGCCATGCCAGTGAACTGGGTTTGGGAGTGGACTCTGGTTGCTGGGGATCGGCCGGGTTGGGGGTGGAGTTGAGGGTCTAAGGGACTGCTCTCCTGTCATGGGGATGGGTGGTCCAGCACTTCGCTACTAGCTGCCACATGGTGGAGGCCTTGTGATGGGGCAAGCCTAAGTGACACTGTGGGAAGAGGCCACAGGTTTGACAGGGTGTGTGTGCTCCTCCACAGGGAAAACTCTAATGTCTGTGCCACAACGGGGGGAACCTAGGGAGAAAATGGAAAAAAAAAAAGTAATCTCTGGCATCATGAAACCCTGCCTACTTGTCCCTGGCCTGCACCACTACTCCGTGCGCCTGGACCCAACTTTTGGATCAGGTCTCCAGGAGGCAGGACAGTCCTCCCCTCAAGGCCCCACTGTGGGTGGGGGTTGATCAATATGGGGGACATTTGGGACAGGTAAGTTCTGGGGCAGGTGTTCACCGGTTGGGGATGGCCGGGACAGGGCTGATGCAGCTGCCCAAGGTGCATGAGAGAAAGAGCTTTTATAGAAAAAAAAAGAACTAATCATCTGCATAGAGTCCTACTGTCTGGTGTTGGAGCAAGAGATGCTGGGACCTCGTGGGAGTAAAACTTTCTAGTCCAGGCACCAGCATGTGCGTATCACCAGGCACTGGAGCCAGTATCCATTGATGCCCTAACTGCCTCTGTTCTGCTTTTCTGGCCATCTTTTGTGCGCACCAGGGAGTAAACTTTGCTGCATTGCCTCAGTTCGAATGCAGTTTTATTTTTCATGAAGTAATGTTGGGTAAGAAAGCAAAATCCCCAGAAAAGAAACTTTTTGGAGCCCCCTTTCTGACACTGTAGGTGTGGGAAGAACATCACCTACACCAACTGACACATTTTGTGTTTTACCTGCCTGGGACCCAACCATAATATGGAGGACTGTGATGCCTATGCCATTTTCGACATCACCTTGCTAACATAACTGAATCAGCTAGGGGCATTATCAAGGGTTGGTGGCTCAGGTGAGTGGTACCATGCATGTGCTGACACATTTGCTGGCAAATTTTACTCTTATGGGATCCTTGCACCTCTGGCTCTAAAACCAAAGGGTGTGGCTCTATGGAAAAAATATTCTTGAAGATCTGGAGTTATGGTAAATAACTTTCCCATTTCTTTTCTTCCAATGCCTTCCCCTCAAAACAGGTTCGAAACGTTCCTCCCACAGCAATGCCTATTTTTATGGGTTCTTTAAGAACAAGCGGATAGTATTGTTTGACACCCTTCTTGAAGATGTCTCTCCTCTAAACACTGGTGGTGGAGATGGTGCTGGCGTGGAATCCGATAGAACACCGGCAGATGGGACTGAAAATGAAAACTTGGATAACAGTCCCAAAGTGAAAGTAAGTTCCAGCCAGTTGAGTCTGAAGCTCCAGCTTACTGTTCTTCAATATTTCACTCTAGTTCTGCAGTTAGAGCTGGTTGTAGTTGGGAAAACACCAGAGGTTTAATAACAGAAGCCTGGAAGTGGCCACACCATGGTTACACATAATTATTTAACTCTAGAGCTTCCACTAGCCCTGTGGTAACTGTCCGTGAACTCCTTTGTTTTCGTGGCTTGCTTGGTCAGAATCATGATTGTCAAAGATGTAGAATTTGTTCACTTCAGTCTTCTAAATAACATTTCTGTTTGCTTACAGTATAGTATCTCCTTGGACTGGGATGCCTGAAAACTTGTCTCGATAGGCATTCATGTCTCTCTTCCCCCCCAAAAAAGATGAACCTATGCCGCCATAATATTGGCAGTTGGAGATCTCAAACCCTCATAAAATGTTCTTAGATATGCCTTTGTGGCCCACGGATCCAGAGGACCATTTAGAAAATAGAAATATTTAGATGATCACGGTACAAAAACACCGATCTTCCATATAGCCTGCCCATATTACCCTGTCATCCCCTGGGGCCTATTGGCTCTGTGGGGTCTTTGCTTACACTTTTCCCCTCTTATTGTTCATGTTTCTGTTTACCTCGTCCCACTGACTGACTACTATCCCTTCGACTCTATCCCAGCCGTGTTTGAAGCTGTTTATGGTTTTGGCACCCACCACTTCTGTTGGCAGACCATTCCATGGCTCAAACACTCTTTCTGTAAGATAATACTTCCTCACATGCTTTTTAAACTTTCCCCATACACTTTCACTCAAGACCCTGAGTCATAGCTTCTCTTTTCCTGGTAAATAGTTTCTCACAGTCCACCTTGTAAATTCCTTTCAGGAACTTGAAGGTCTCTGTTATATTCCCCAAAAAAAATGTAGGATTGTACGCAGAAACCATAGAAGGAGAAAAGAACAGAGAGGACATGATTGAGACCTATAAGTACCTCACAAGATGAACAAAGTGCAGAAGGGGAGTCTCTGTCAGAGGAGGGCATCAGAACACAGGGGCATGCTATGAAGCTAGGGGAGAAGTATTAAGAGGGTGTGAGAAAATACTACTTCTAGAACAGCCTGCCAGAAGAGGTGGTAGGGGTGAAGACAGTGGGGAGTTTCAAGCATGGATAGTATAGGCACACCAGCATAATTGGTAGAGGAAAGGGAGGACTGAGGAACACCTGTGACCAAATAGGGTCCAGGGTGTAGCAATAGGCAGTGAAAATAGGGCAGACTACATGAGTCTGCGGGTACATTTCTCCCGACACATTTTATGCTTCTGTTTTGGGGTTTTTTAACTCGTGAAATTGTTTACTGTGTCTTAACAAATGTTTACCAGTACAGAGTAGTAAGATCCTATCTTGAACAGGTATGTCTATCCAGAATATTAAAAGGACAGTCATTCCATAAAACCAAACAAATCCTGATGTCATCTCAGACTGGGTAAATGAGCTGAGGAAATGTATCTCACTAATATTATGACAACACAGAAAAGTCTCTATGGTGACATCTTGCCGTTTGGTATATCTTCTTCGGATCATCGTTGCCATTTCATCAGTAACAATACTAATCTAATATAGGTACACCACTCAAGTACAAAATCTAGATAGAAAAAGCTCTAGTAAAATGGCAAAATACTATATGGAGGCCACACTGGGCTGCTGTTTGGTTCCTCACTTAACTGTTTTTGGAGAGCATTTTATTTGTTTTTCGGAGAGCATTACTTTTTTGTCCTTTATTTTAGGAGAGACTTTTAGAGAGTTTTTGTACTTTTTTGTATCGTTTATACTGCATTTTTAGTTAGTGGTCAGGTTTAGGGCTTCGAGCATAGTGGGGTGGGCTTACTGAGATAGTGTTAGGAGTTAGCTTTTTAATTTTTTTTTATTTTATTTATTTATTTATTTAGCTTTTGTTGACCGGGTAAGTGCACTAGACAAATCCTGCCTATTTTCAGGCACGACCCGGGGGAGGGGGATACAGATGAATGTCAACTGACCTTGAACCAGATTAAGCTGTTGGTGGTATTTTTAGTGAATGAGGGAAATTTGGCCAGGACACCGGGAAATTCCCTACTCTTTCGATAAGTGCCATGGGATCTTTAACATCCACCTGAACTACCACCAATCCAGGCAGATGGGACCTCGGTTTAACGTCTCATCTGAAGGACGGCACCTCAGAAATGCAGCACCCCTCTCATGCTGCATTACAGTGTCAGTACTGGGTTATTAACCCAAGTGCCAGATGTGGGAACTGAACCCACAGCCCTCTGATCTCCCGGCCTCAGAGGCGAGTGTGCTACCTACTGAGCCACTGACACTGCCACTGACATTTTTAGTTAATTATAACCTCAGTTGTGTCCAGCGGGAGGCTGCCTAACCTTGTTCTGCACCGAAAACTTATCCTGTGGCCATCAGTACACGGAGAGCAACTGCAGCTAAACAGTGTCTACCACTACCTTTTCCAGCCACCTTGTGGAGTTTTAGCTATCATTGTTTTTATCGGCAACTCACTGTGGAGGTATTGGGTGGTGTTCTGAAATTCTGAGCCATTGGAGTTTTAAAACCCAGGTGCGGCAATCCTGCTCTTGGTTCTGTTCTCTCTGTTTTAGAACTGTGTGGTGCTTGGAATTTGACCCTTGCTTAATATCTTATTTGTATTGCTGCCGTGGAACTGCTGATTGTTCTCCCTCGGCAGTGTTCTTTGTTATTGCATACCATGGACTATTTGGCCACTTTCTTCAGCCTGTGCTAGGGGCCCTGAAGTTGTCTCATTTCCCGTTTGATCTGGCAAGGGTTGGAGTCAATGAGAGAAGCTCCAGCCCTTTATTGCCTTTTATACTGTGGGTTGCCTTAGCCTTTTAATGTTCTCTGTGCTAGTAACTGAGCCTGTTGCAGACCATTCCTAAGATTCTGCTGGCCTCTTCTATCCGTATCTACTTGTCGGACACTTACTGATATTTGGTGGTCATTTTATGGACCTTACGCTCTCCTGCTAATGTAAAGCTTGACTGTATTAGTCTGGTTTAGTTGGGTGGGGGTTGTGGGTTAGCGGGTAATTTTGTTTTAGGTGTTTTTTTTTTTTTTATTTTTTTGGAGGGGGATTATGGTGTGTGTGTGTGTGTGTGTGTGTGTGTGTGTGTTTGCTAGGTTAATTTATGTATTAGGGGTGTGTGTGGGCTGTGAGTGATTTGGTAGACAGCATTTTCTGTAAACGTCATCAGTTGGTCTGGGAGATGCAAGGGTCTAGGATGGCCACGAATCATCTATGAGCCCTCCCTGCTGCGTGACCTGTAGCATTTTATCCACCTCCCTGTTCCATCCATGGTGGTGATGCACTATAGGGAGGTCAGAATTACAAGGTATCGGATTAGTAGACAGCGGTAGAGGGCCGTAGATGTAAAGGAAGGGGGCAGGATAGATGTGGTCAGGTCTAAGAGATGTCCTGGGTTCAGATGGGACCTAGAGGCCCGACGTGTTTGGTTGCCATCCTCAGGAATCCCTCTGAACCGTGTGGGCAGGTAGCCTGGGGGCTGCAACATCTACCAGTCCCCGTAAGGCGGTGCTCTGTAATGCCAGATCGATCAGGAACAAGACTACGATTATAACTAACTTGGTTTCCTCGGTCGATCTGGCTTGCATTACAGAGGCTTGGGTGGGTGACAATGTGGGTCCAATTTTTGAGGCAGCCGTCCCCTCAGTTACTGTGTTGTGCATTGCCCTAGGGTGGAACTCGGGGGCAGGGGAGTGGCCATCTGTTTTAGATCCAATCTGGGCTTCACTGCACTCCCAGTGGGGACCATTGGGACCTTTGAATGTGTGACCATGTCCGGGGGGCGGTGCGGGCTACAGGATCCTCCTAGTTTGACCCCCTGGGGCTCAGGGAGGATTCCTGCATGAGGCAGTGGACTTCATAGCCGCTGAAATATTGGAGTCCCCAAGATTGTTTAATGTTTTGGGACTTCAATGTCTGGGCCAACGACAAATCTTCTAGGCTTGGTTCCAACCTCTTCCAGTTGATGACATCTCTGAGCCTGTGGCAAGATGTTTCTTCCGTCACCCATCACGGCAGTCACATGTTGGACCTAGTGTTCTCCTTGGGGCTTGCGGTAACTGACCTCAAGACTGATCAGGTCTCTTGGTCTGATCATTGCACAGTGAAATTCTCCTGTAGCCCCCCCAGCACCCTTCCCCTGTGGAGATGGTTAGCTACCGTCCTTTAAGGGGATTATCCTCAGAGGATTTTTTTGGCGGCAGTTGATCTATCTTGTGGAGATGCTGCACATGCGAACGGCACAAGTGAAGCGGTTGCTACCTATATATTATTAGGTCTAGGATATAATAAGGTGATGTCTGCCACACTCTTAAGTCCTCACACCTATCAGTGTACTACCCAAATCTTCTCACTTGAGGTTGCCTTGGTTTGATGGCAAGCTCAAGGCAATGAAGATTAAAGGCCGGAAGTTGGAATGTCACTGGCAGAAGTCCATGTCAGAGGAGGACAGACTGGCCATGCATACTTACTATCATGAGTATCAGGGGGCAATCAACCATAAAAAGGCAAAATTCCTGTCTAGGGCGATTGCTGCAGGGAAGAAATGACTGGCTGTGCTTTTTTGTACTGTTGACAGGCTTTTACATCCCGCCTGTATGCAGCCCAAGAAAGCTTTTTCTTCCACCTTGTGTGAGGGGTTCGCTTGGTTCTTCGCTGACAGAGTGTCCTCCATCTGGCAGGGTATTCCTCCTGTGAGTCATGCTATGACTAGCAGTGAGCACCCTGGGGGTGGCAGAGGCACTCCGCCTGTCTGGCAGGAGTTTAAACCGGTTGAGGAGGCTACAGTCATGAAGGTTGTTTCTCAGCTAAAGCACACGTACTGTGAGCTGGACCTGGTTCCGACACGTTTGCTTATGGGATGTGCCAGCACTGTTGGTCCGGTATTTGCCTTGATTGTCCAGTGCTCATTATCGGAGGAGGTATTTCCTGATTCCTTGAAAGAGGCACTAGTAAGGCCCCTTCTGAAGAAACAATCTTTCGACCTGGACAACCTGGTGAATTATCGACCTATCTCCAACCTCCCTTTTTTGGGTAAGGTTGTTGAGAAGATTGTGGTGCTGCAGCTTGAGGAGCACCTCATGACCTTTGCCATTTACAAGCCTTTCCAGTCTGGATTTCGAGCTAGCCATAGCACAGAAACAGCATTAGTTCAGGTGCATAATGACCTCCTTAGGGTGTGTGATGGAGGAGATAAGTCAATTCTGATTCTTCTAGATCTCTCATTAGCTTTTGACACTGTGGACCACCTCGTGTTGCTCGATCCCCTTAGAAGGTACTGTGGACTTGCCAGCACAGTCATCCACTGGTTTGAGTCCTATCTCGCTGGCAGGAAGCAGCGGGTAGTGATGGGGAACTTCTCACCCTCCCCAGTGCCCCTGTCTTGTGGAGTACCCCAGGGGTCGATCCTGTCATCGATGTTGTTCGTAGTGTACATGCTGCCCCTAGGTGAGCTCATTATGAAGTACAATGTGGGTTTTCACTGCTATGCAGATAATACCCAGTTGTACTTATCCTTTGCCCCTGGAACATCCAGTCTTGTGGAAGTGCATAATTGCCTCTCTCAGATAGATAGAAACATAGAAGTTGACATAGAACATAGAAGATCAGTGACTGGATGTTCTCTAGCTGGCTGCAGCTCAACCCAGATAAGACGGAGGTCCTAGTAGTGGAACCTGGTTGACGGTGTGAAATGAGTGCCTCCGATGTGGCAGTGGGGCTGTTTCTTGGGTCCCCACCTTAGAAGGCCTCCTCTAGGGTGCGAGACCTTGGTGTGCTCCTGGATGATGGACTTACCTTTGAATCTCAGATGGCATCCATTGTCCGTAATGGTTTCTGCCATTTAAGGAACATAGCCAGGATCAAACCCCTAGTTCCACCTGAAGACCTCCCTACTTTGGTCCATGCCTTTGTTATGTCCAGGCTCGATTACTGCAATGCTCTATACTTCGGGGTCTCAGGAGGTACCCTACGCAGGCTTCAGCTAGTGCAGAACACAGCTGCTAGGATGCTGACTGGCCTTTCTAGGTCCTGCGACATAACCCTAGTGCTGCATGAATTGCACTGGCCGCCGGTCAGGTGGAGGGTTATCTTCAAGATAGGTTTACTCACCTTTAAGGCCCTACACGGATTGGGCCCCAGCTATCTGTCTGATCTCCCTAACGCCGGCCGCCCCAGGTACTCCCTCCATTCCTCTTCTGTGGGCCTCCTGGCGAGTTCTCGGATGAGGCTTAAAACAGCTGGTGACAGGGCATTTAGTGTCGCTGCTTCCATCCTTTGGAATTTTTTTCCATCTGTTACCCTAGAGGCCCCATCGATTGAGGTTTTTGAGAGCCGTCTTAAGGCCTGTCTCTTTTCATTGGCCTTCCTGGACATTATTTAAATCTGCTAGTTAACTTTTAGCTTATATTTGTTAGACTTTCTTGATTATTTATTTTCCTGAGCTGCCAAAATATCTATATATTTATTTTAATTGATTTGTCGACATGTTAAGTTTGTAATTCTATTTGTGTATTTTCTTTTATTGTTTTAATTGTGAGGCGCCCAGAGCCTCCGGGAATGGGCACCATAGAAATAAAACTTGCCTTGCCAGTGTTCAAATATTAAGTAAGAATAACAGAACATTTCCAATTGAACTTTAACAACATAATCTATGGCTCGTAGTCCTACCTCCCCTCGAAGCTGACCCGAACATACCAATGAAGTCCTGTCATCGGCCACCTGCAACTCAAAAGAAGAATCCCCAAGATATTCCCATGACACCCTCTTACTGTCTCTTCCTCAGTAAGTGGTCTGTGTGCCGCCCTGCATTTGATGACCTGCCTCTCAGTGCCAGGGGTGCCAGAGTTCAAAAAACGTTTCAGTTTCTAGGTGAAGGGCATAGATAATCCTTTTGGATTGGAAACTGGAAAGGTAATCCTTTCCATGCGCTCTGTTTCTGCTACTCTTGAAACCTGTTGTTCTGTGGAAGGGGGACAGGAGGAGAGCAATTGTGAGGTTAGACACTTAAGGGCCACCGCCCTAAGAATTTAGCCTGTTTTGCCAAGCTCTTACTAGACATTAGTTCGGGAAAACCCAACACTAAGCTGAACTCACGGCAGTTGTTGGATTGCTGTATGGACTGCCTGCCAAAATGACATGTATTAGGGTATTCCCAAAAGATAAGATAGTGGGTTCCCTTCTCTTCCCCACACTGCCTCCAACACCTGTGTGACATAGAAACATAGAATTTGACAGCAGATAAGGACCGCTTGGCCCACCCAGTCTGCCCATTTCCCTAATGGATAAGCTGCAGATCCTAGTTAACCAACAGCCTACTTCTTCCTACCCCAACCCCCTAGAATTGCCTTATGACTGTCCCATGCATGCTTGAATTCCACCACTGTTTTTGACTCCACAACCTCCTCCGGAAGGCTGTTCCATGCATCCACAACCCTCTGTGAAAAAATACTCCCTTACATTACCTCTGAGCCGCCCCCCACCATCTTAAAATTGTGCCCCCTTGTTCTAGGGACATGGATATGTTGTTCATCCACACTTATTGGCAGGTTCCTTGCCGCTTTAAATCTTGCCGGAAGGTCTTCAAGCTGGCTCCTCCCACCCACCCGGGTGGTAAAACTCTGCAGCTCCGCCCCATGGCCTTAGATCTTCCTTACTGCTTGGAAGCTCAGGTTCCTCCTTAACGCTCTGCATATAAGACTGGTTTCTAACTCTTCGGTTTTCGAAATTAATCTCTAAGGTTTTCTAGACTTCGGTCGACTTTTCCCTCGCAGTTGCGATGGACAAATCGACTCCTGGTTTCCGGAGATGCCCATGCGGGCAGAAGATGTCTCGGACGGATCCGTACTCCACGTGCGTCTACTGCTTGGGCCTTGAACACGACCCGCAGGCTTGCGACCTGTGCTCTTCTTTCTCGGCCTACGTCCTGGAAGACCATGCTGCCCATCTGCAACACGGCCAGCGTTACCCTCCGGTAAAGTCGAAGGGGCCGGTTGGCGGTTTCTGCGGCGGCGGACTCGGCAGTTCAGCTAGAGCAGATGATCGCCCTCGAAGAGGAGGCGGCGCGGGCCGCATCTTCCTCGGCCACGGCATTTATCCTGCTCTCTCTGGGATCCTCATATTCTGCTTCCTTTAAGGAGCTTTGTCTGTCTCTCTCCACTAAGGGAGAGGGACCAACATCTGCTGGACCTTCCTCTCGGTCCAAAAAGAAGGACAAGGGTAAGTCCCTCCGTCGACGCTCTTGGGAGCAGGAGGTCCCCCCCCCAGTGGTGGAGCCATCGACTTGGTCGATCCTTCGACTCGACCACTGGCTACGGTGTCCCCATCAGGTCAGTTGACGAGACTCCCATCGGCCGCAGTTGAGATCTTTCTCGACCCGTTGGAATGGGTTGTCGACAGCGAGCGAAATCCTCTCCCGGTTCCCCGGTGGTGGTTGAGATCCCGTGGGCTGCCAGTGCCTCCGGTTCCGGAGCCCTTGGGTGTTCCCTCCGAGCCGGGGAGGGCGGCTTTCTCCGCTCTTTCCCGCACCCTCCTCCAGCCGAGGTTCTCGGTCTCGGACTTCGCCGTGGTCCAGCCGATCCGCCACCATAGGCGGTCTCGGCACCAGCGCTGGCGCGCGCCGCTTCGTCCTCTTCCTCGGACGGGGAGGCTTGACACGGATTGCATCGACGATACGAGGACCTCATGGCAACAGCTTCTGCTGGCCAGGAACAAGCCGGACTGACGCCGCCTTTCCCGCCATTAGGTGGTTGTCACCGGAGCGCCGTAACAAACCCTTGCTTTAACCGCAAAGAACTTCTCTGCGGCCTGTTGCTCAGCCAAAACCAGCTGCTCCACCAATTATGGTGGAACCTCCGCCTCAACAGACCGTAGTTTGGGGCTCCGACCAAGAACTCTCGTCGGCTCAGGGGTTACCCCATAGGCTGTCTGTCACCCTCACTCCCGATCGCCCTCGGCAGGTGGAGGTGGCTCAGGCCAACAGCTCTTGCGGACTCTTCTGAGTCCAATGACGACTCCTCCCTTTTCTCCAGGCGAGTGGACTTGGAGTCCTCTGGAGGTCAGTCGCTGGACAATAGCCCTTCGTCCTTTCTGGGTTTGCTTAGGCTCATCTCGGAGTCCACCGGGATGCAGCTCAAGTCCATATCCAAGCGGGCCAAGTATCCCCTCACAGAGATATTGGACCGAGGGGATTCCCCTATGGAGACCTTTCCTGTGCCGAGGCCATTGTGGGCCCGGCCTTGGAACTCTGGCAGCCTGCTTCCTGCCTCGCCCCGGCCAGGATGGCCAGGAAGTATCAGGTCCCTCGGTTCCCTGTCGGTTTCTTGGAACATCCTCAGCCAAGGGGTTAGTTACTGACAGCGTTTTCCGGTGCGGAAGAAACTGAGGCATGGACAAACCTCCTGACAAGGAGTCCAGGGTGGACTATGCCGTGAGAAAACTCAGCTGCATCCTCCTTGGCCTTCGTCAGGCCAGCTCGGCGATGCTTATGGCACATTTCTCCCATGCCCTGTTGGGCTCCTGGACGAGGTAGTCCCTCATCTCCGGCTGACCTGCAGACCACGGTTAGGCAGGTGCGGGACCAGGGCAGGGCAGTGGCCACAGCAACTTCAGACTGCTCTGGACATTGGAGACTCATGCGCCAGGTCAGTCGGCATGATGGCTGTGCACTGCCGTCGGGCATGGCTGAGGATATCCAGCTTCTGGCGGATACCCAGCACAAATTGGCGGATGTCCTTCCGGAGACCGACCTCTTCGGCCCTGGGTAGAGGCCACCTCAGAGGATCAAAAGTCCAATGCCACTTTGGACTCGGTCTCATCCGCTCAGGGGACAGGGCGCGGGCACCCAGCCCAGCCCTTTAGTCCGTCCTGCGCCGCGTCCGGCCCAGCAAGCATCAGGGCCAGCAGGCTCGCGCTTGGCATCCCAAACCTAAGCCCGCGGCTTCCTCCTTCAGGAAGCAGGGAGGTAAAGGCCCAGGAGGTCCCTCGGCCGGTCCCTCCTCCAAGCCTGCACAGTGACGGGTTGAAGGGTGTCGCCCCAACCTCGTCACCTCCCCCCATGTTCCGTGGGGGGACGGCTCACGGTACTTCCTTTCCGCCTGGTCTGCTATTACCGCAGACTGGTGGGTGTTGGAAGTGGTAGGAAAGGGCCTGCCTCTGGAGTTCGAGCAGGCCCCGCCCTTCAGAGCCGTCGCCCCCAGGGGGGCCTCGGGGTCCGCAGCCTCGCTGTCGGCTCGCCGAGCCGACATCGCTCTGCTCCTCAAGAAAGAGGTGATCAGAGAGGTGGCGGACCCTCCCTCAGACCCGAGGTTTGTGTCTAGGCTGGCGCCCCATTCTCGACCTACATGACCTAAACAAGTTCCTAAGGTCTCGAACCTTCAGGATGGTCACTGTGGCTCAGATAACACCATCCTTGGAACGCGGCGTGTGGTTCTGCTCTCTGGACCTGCAGGACACGTTTTTTCACGTCCCTATCCATCCGTCACACCAAAGATTCCTTAAGCTTTCGGCGGAAGGATCCCTTTTCAGTTCGAGCCATGCCCTTGACTGTCTCCTGCACCAGGGTCTTCACCAAATGCATGGCAGTGGTGACAGCATTCCTGTGGCGCCGGGGTCGGGTGCACCCTTACCTGGACGATTGGCTGATAGCAGCCCCTCAGACAGGAGGTGGGCCGGTCCAGAATCCTGGCCCTCAGGTTTGCTCTCAGGTCGGCCTCCTCATCAGCGAGACCAAGTCGGAACCGATCCGAGCAGGTGATTCTCTTCATCGGGGCAGAGCTCGACTCTCTTGAGCCAAGAGCACGGCTCCGGCGGACAGGGCCGAGGTTCTTTCCTCCTTTGCCCGATCATTTCTGGTTGGGCAATTGCGCCTGCCGGGACTTCCTCGCCTCCTGGGTCTCATGGCGGCCTGCACCAGCGTGGTCCGTTGGGCCCGCTGGAACATGCGCCCCCTTCAATGGGGCTGGCCAGCCAGTGATCTCAGCAGCTGCGATCCATTGGACCAGCTAGTGATGGTGACCCAAGGGATGTGGAATGCTCTCAGTGGTGGATCGTTCCAGCTCATCTGCAGGAGGGCATCCCGTTTGTCCTCCCAGGCCGGCGGTCTCTCTATCGGCAGACGCCTCTCTGTTGGGTTGGGGTGCCCATCTGGGGAGCACAGAGCGCCACGGCCTCTGGTCCCAGCGGGAGTCCCGATGCCATATCAACCTGCTGGAGCTCCGAGCCGTCCGCTGGCTCATCGCCTCCGCTCCGTTTCTCTGAGGTCAAGTGGTTCGGGTCAGGCGGACAATACCACGACCATGTACTACCCTAAACCGCCAGGGGGCGGGGCGCGCTCCATGCCCTTGTGCAGAGCAGCTCTCCGCATTTGGTCACCGTGCGCAGCCTGGAGCGGATCTCCTAGCCATTCATGTGGCAGAAGCCTCCAACACCTGGCCGATGCCCTAAGCCGGATAGGGCTGTGTCCCAAGTGGTCTCTCCTGCGGAGGTAGTACAAGATCTGTTCTCCCATTGGGGCACACCTCAGGTGGATCTGTTTGCCTCCAGGGAGGCGAAGCTGATGTCGATGCCCGCCCCTTAGCAGGGGTCGCTACTGGGGGATGCCTTCTCGAGGCCGTGGACCTCAGGCCTCTTCTACGCCTTTCCCCCATTTCCCTTGATCCACAAGGTGCTTCTCAAGGTGAGGAGGGACAAGGCGCAGGTGATTCTGGTAGCCCCAGACTGGCACCGCCAATGCTGGTATCCAGATCTCCTCAGCCTCAGCTCCAGGCTCCTGAGGCAGCTTCCAGCTCGCCCGGACCTGCTTTCAGTCAGTCAGGGGAAAGTGTTCCATCCGGACCTTCAGTCCCTGCACCTGACAGCCTGGTTCCTGAGCGGCTAGAGTTCCAGGCCTTGGGTCTTTCTGACAAGGTCCTCAATGTAGTTGAGGCGTCCCGTAAAGAGTCGGCCAGGAAATGCTATGCCTTCAAATGGAAAAGGTTTTCCATTTGGTGTCAGAGCAAGGCCTGGACCCTTCCTCCTGTTCCTTGGCAAGCATCTTGGACTATTTATGGTCCTTTCTCAGCAAGGGCTCAGGTCGGCGACCCTAAGGGTGCACCTGGCAGCCATCTCTGCTTACTGGAGCACGGGCCGGGAAGCAGTCGGTGGCCTGGGAGAAGGTGGTCTGGCGCTTTTCAAGAGCCTTGATCACATTTCCCTCAGTGCAAGAACCTCCACCTCCGTGGGATCTACTGCTGGTACTGGCAAAGCTCATGGGCAAGCCATTCGAACCAATGCACAGGTGTGATCTCTCTCACCTGTCGTGGAAGACTGCCTTCTTGGTGGCTATTATGTCAGCCAGAAGGATGGAAGAGCTCCAGGTGCTTTCCATCGAGTCTCCTTACCTGGTCTTCCACAGGGACAAGGTTGTCCTGCGCCCCAACCCGAAATTCCTTCCGAAGGTGGTGTTGGAGTTTCACCTTAACCAGGTGTTGACTCTGCGGTGTTCTACCCAGTCACCTCGGAGGCGAATATAGGCTCCATACTCTGGACCTAGAAGAGGCGCTCGCTTACTATAAGGGCGCACAGCTGAAGTCGGGAGGGGTTCGCCAGCTGTTTGTCACCTACGCTGAAGCGCACCTGGCAGACCTGCAGCCAAGCGGACGATAAGCAGGTGGGTCACCTCCTGCATAGATCTCTGCTATAGGTTGGCGGACATGGAGCCTCCCTAGAGGATAAGAGCTCATTCTACCGCCATGCCGCTGCATCGGTGGCTGCTTCCAGGGATGTCCCTATCCAGGAAATCTGCAGGGCTGCTACCTGGAAGTCAGCACCACCTTCATCACCCACTACCACATCGACCTTGAGTCACGCCGGGATGCTGGTTTTGGGGCCTCGGGTTCTCAAGTCTCTTTTTTCCTAAGTAGGGATGTGTGCCTCCCTCCTCGGGAGAACTGCTGGAGTCTGCCAGTAAGTGTGGATGAACAACATATCCATGTCCCTAAAATGCAGGTTACTCACCTGTAACAGGAGTTCTAGGAATGGTATATGTTGTTCATCACCGACCCACCAGAGTACTCGGCTTGACGCACAAACTGAGCTTCAGCCCGGGCAGATCTGGCATCATGGGGCGGAGCGAGTTTTACCACCCGGTGGGGTGGGAGGAGCCAGCTTGAAGACCATCCGGCAAGATTTAAAGCGGCAAGGAACCTGCCAATAAGTGTGGATGAACAACATATACCATTCCTAGAACTTCTGTTACAGGTGAGTAACCTGTATTTCTTGCACACCTCTTTTTCTGAAAGATACTACCCTCTTGGACTTTGTTGATTCCCTTGAGGTACTTGAAAGTTTCTGTCATGTCTCTTCCCCCCCCCCTTTCCTCGAGGCTATACATATTAAGCTCCTTAAGTCTCTCGTTTGTCTTCCAGTGCAGACCCTGCACCATTTCAGTTGCCCTCCTCTGGACTGCCTCCATCCTGTTTGTCTTTGCGGAGATTGGGTCTCCAGAACTGCACGCAGTACTCCAGATGGGGTCTCACCAGCTGTCTGTACAGAGGGATAACAGCTTCCTGTTTTCTACTGGTGATGCCTCTCCCTATGCATCACAGTATCTCCCCAGCCGTCCTTACTGCCCTCTCACATTGCTTGCCCACCTTTAGGTCATCTGATATGACTACCCCCAGGTCCCTCTCCATTTTTGTTGTTGTTAGTATCTCACCCCCGTTGTGTACTCTTCACCTGGGTTTTTGTTTCCCAGGTGCATTACCTTGCACTTCTTAGCATTGACTCTAAGCTGCCATACATTTGATCATTCCTCCAGCCTTGCTAAGTCCCTTCTCATCCTTTCCACCCCACCTTGTGTATCAACTCTGTTGCAGATCTTTGTGTCATCTGCAAAGACATACTTTTCCTTCCAGTCCCTCTGCAATGTCGCTTATAAAGACATTGAAGAGGACCGATCCTACTACTAAACCCTGCGGTACCCCACTAGTAACCCCCTTTCTTCAGAGTGGACTCCATTTACTATTACCCTCTGTGTTCTGTTCTCCAGCCATTTCTTTACCCAGGCTACCATCTTGGGACCCACTCCCAGGCTGGCTAACTTGTATATTAATCTTTTGTGTGGCACTGCGTCAAATGCCTTGCTAAAGTCTAGGTAGGCCATGTCCACAGCCCCTCCATGATCTACTACTTTGGTCACCCAGTCAAAGAAATCTATTAGATTCGTCTGACATGACCTTCCCTCTGTGATTCCATGCTGCCTTGGGTCCTGTGCCTCTCTGGCCTCTAGGTACTCGACAGTTGGGTCCTGTTCCCCTCTGGCCTCTAGGTACTAGACAATTCTTTCCTTCAGAAGTGATTCCATCATTTTCCCTATCACTGAGGTTAAACTAACAGGTCTGTAGTTTCCTGCTTCTACTACAGACTAAAGTGAAAATGTTTAGTTATTGTAGGTGTCCTAAAAAATCATGTTATAATCTTCCAATTAAATTCTCTCCATGTTGGAGATGAGATTACTTTCCAGTCAGTTCGAAGATGACAGAGCCATTGGGCCAGTAAGATCTGAACGCCACTCTCCTGCTCTCATTTTCTACTTCTCTTCCAAGGGTGGAGGCATGATGGAGGTGAGGGTCATATAAAGGACTCATATGTATCTAAATTTATCTTTAAGTTTCACGGCATCATAAAAAAAAGATTCTAGCTGTGTTTGATCTCTACGTAGCTGTTGAAAAATATTGGCAGACTGTATAAAATTTTGGACCTGTAAGTATGTGAAGTGATCCTCATGGCGGAGGGAGTAAATTTCTCTGAGTCTAGCGAAGGTGAGACAACCTGCATGGTCTGTACATTGGGTGAAAGTGGT
Organism: Neoceratodus forsteri; assembly: GCA_016271365.2. Classification (NCBI taxonomy): domain Eukaryota; kingdom Metazoa; phylum Chordata; order Ceratodontiformes; family Ceratodontidae; genus Neoceratodus; species Neoceratodus forsteri. The sequence continues at coordinate 543,891,855 of CM057451.1, forward strand.
AAGGCCCTGGCACTCCCAATATGCATAACCTGGGTCTAGTTTGGAGGGGAGAGAGGACTCCTCATGGCAGATAATAGAGGGCCAACATTATTGGGAGTATTAGTAAACTCTCTGAGACGTAATAAAATGCACAGTGAGTGTTTTATCCAAGGGTTTTGAGTATGAGGCCAGATTTGAGAGGGAATTACACTGGTGGGCAATGTCCATAACGTTCAACGGGAGAGAGTAGCTTCCTCCAACAGGTACTAACCAAAGTCAAGACATTGCTTAGCTCAGGCGCATAGTTGGGCTCCTTGTGCTGCCAAATAATAATGATATAGATTTGGCAGCCCCAGGCCACCACTATCCTGGGGGGCCCTTAATATTTTAGAGGAAAGACGTGGTCTCTTGCCCTCCCAAATGAAACATTGAATATCTTTGTTCAACTTTTTCCAAAATTGATTAGGAATAGGGATCGGGAGGGTCTGAAATAGGAAAAGCAGACGGGGAAGGACATTCATTGGATACGACCATACAGAGTAAGAGGTAAAAGGGTCCAATGGGCGAAATCGGCTTGCAAGGTGTGGTACAGTTTAAGATAGTTATTTTTACGCAAAAGAGAAATATCCACAGACATTTGAATCCCTAGATATCTAAACATTCTTTTTTTGCCCAAGACAAATGGAATCTTTGGCAGAAGTTCTGAGGAGGGGTCCCACTAAGGATCATTGCTTCAGATTTGCTCAGGTTGATTTTGTATCCTGCCAGGGTCCCAAATAACTGAAATGCTTGTAGTTGATGTGGAAGGGAACACTGGGGTCACCCAGGAATAATAAGGAATCATCAACATAAAGAGCCAACTTGTGTTTAACCCCTCCAGCCATAACCCCTTTAATATGCAGGTTGTTTTGGATAGCTACCACCAGTGGTTTGTTTGATTTATTCATTCACAATAAAATGAACATGGTATAGACCCATTGAGTACAAAATTTACACTCATTTACAAGGGGTACCATACAGAGATCAATGCCTGCTTACAAGGAGAAAATTAAAATACAGTACATGTTCAAACAACATGAAGTCTTGCTGTATTCTGACATATGCAGTTAGCCCCAGCACTTGAACTGCCCCGGAGATGAAAGAGTTAACTGTATGTAGAAGCATAGAATGTTGAGCTCGAGCTTGGATTTCAAACCTCTGTCTATGGTGCTTCAGAGTGTAACCGTCAGATTCTTTACTCCGCCTGTGAAGTCGCTCTGGAGATTGCTCCTTCGCTCGGTTTGGTAAAGTTTCCTGAAAGTGTCAGTTTTCACAGATTCATATTTTTTTTTTTAGGTTTTCAAGTCTGTCTACGGTACAGTAAGTGTGTAGATAGGTAGTGAGCTGTTTTGTTGCTTATTTCTGTGGAAATTGTAACTCTTCGGTTCCTTAGCAATCGGTCCAGTTGGGAACCAACTGTTTCTGTTTGAATCTTTCTTTTTTGAATTTGTAGTGGTGTGCCAGTTCCAATCGGTTTAAAAAAAAAACAGACTCTTACCAGTTTCTTTCCTCAAACCGTATCACGGTTGGTTACCGATCGGAGAGTATTACCTGGCGTAAAAGCTGTTAAGGGTAATTTTGTTAGTCTGGCCATGTCTGAGAAACCCAAGAAGAATACCGGGCCCACTGGGTTTCAACACTGTGGTGAGTGTGGGGAGGCTTTTGCTAAAGCTGATCCTCACCTCATCTCATCTGTGTTTGTCTGGGGTTTGACCACCTCAAAACAGACTGCCAAATATGTAATCATTTTCCCAAAGCCATTATGGTTAAAAGATTGAGTAGGCTAAAGGAAAAGGAGGCCGAGAGAAGTCCGCTGACCCGGATGGCCAGCCCAGTTCGGTTGCAGTTGAACCTGAGGAGGTGCCCACTAACCTGGGCGATACCTCCTCGGGCAAAAGGAGATCTGATTCGGAGGGGTTGGTTCCATCAAAAAGAAAAAGTAAATCAGCCGGTTCGGATCCAGAACCGCGTACTCCAACCGCTGATGAGATAGCCAACGCGATGAGTATTTAATCGCTTCGACCGGTTCCGTCCGAACCGACACCTTCGGCTAGGCGGTCGGTTCGGTCTGATCCTACTCCATCAGATTACGATCCAGATGCCTATTATGAATTGGAGCGGGAGGGGGACGAAGTCTATCCAGAACAAGAAGATGAGGATGATAATGATTTAGAAGGCTTAGATGTGCCCATTGAACTGGACATCTCCCCAGACAGACCCTCCAATGTCTCCCCTCCCAGGCTTTCTGAGTCCCCTTCCCACTATTTGCTCTACAAAAAAGGTGACTGAAACCCTCCAGCTCCCCATGGTAGAAGCTGCAGAGGAGGAAGAGGAGCCTGATTTTTGTCGAGATGATGGACATCCCAGAGTCTAAAATGTTGTCTTTTCACCTCCACAAATCTCTGGGGAAACGGACAAAAAAGATTCTTCAGACACCAAACTATTTACCTCCAGTGGACAAAAGAATGGACAGGAGGTACATGTTGTCAGGCTCAGGTACGGAGTTTTTGTACAGTCATAGCAGCCATGTTGGGGTAGTGCAGGCTGCAGTCTGACAGGGCTAACATACCTTTGGCTCCCCCCCCCCCCAGATAAAGACTCCAGGAAGATGGATGCCGTGGCCAAAAAACAATATTTGGCATCCTCCTTGGGACTCAGGTAGGCAAATTGTATGGCCTGTGCAGCCAGGTACCAGAAGTCCAGGTGTGATACTGTTCTGGAACTGGCCAAACAGGCCTCCCCCCAGCTGGCCAGAGAGCTGGAGGAGGTGGCTGCTGATGGGATTGAGGTGTCCAAGGTACAATTCCATGCTGCTGTGGACTCAAATGATGTGGCATCATGAGTCATGGATACATCTGTGTGTCTCAGAAGATTCGCTTGGCTCAGATGTACTAGCCTTTCGCAGGACACCCAGGCTAAGGCCATGGATTTCCCTGTAGTAGGTAACTCTCTGTTTGGGGAGCAGACAGAGGCTCACATGAAGAAAATGGATGAATACAGGATGACTTACAGGAGTGCTCAGGCCAAGGAAAGGCAAGCCACTCCTCAGAGGCAGCAGTCTAGGGGCAGGGGCAGCCCCTTTCACAAGCCTTTCTACCAAGCCCAGGCCTTCTCTCCCTTCTCACAGAGGGTGTTCTTCCGAGGGAGAGACAGAAGGGGGATGAGCAGAGCTGTATCCTCTTCCCAGTCTAAGGCTCCTGCCAAGCTGACACCCTGATGTGTCAGCCCGGGTCGACTCCCAAATTCCAGTAGGAGGCAGGCTGGCTTACTACTTCCAGGCCTGGAAGTCTGTTACCTCAGACAAGTGGGTCCTGGAGGTAGTAGGCCAAGGATTGGCCCTCAGTTTCAAAAAATTTCCAAAAACGAAGGTCAGGTCTTTTCCACCTGCAAACATCTCCAAAACCATTGCTTTAGAAGCAGAGGCTTCCTCTCTGCTGGCTCTCAGAGCCATAGAGAGAGTTCCTACTCTACACAGAGGCAGAGGTCTGTACTCCAGGTACTTCCTTAAACCAAAAAAGACAGGGGAGTGGCGACCCATCCTAGATTTAAGGTATTTGAACAAACACATTGTAAAACCAAAGTTCAAAACGGTAACTCTGGGAGTAATTCTTCCCTCTCTAAGGCCAGGAGACTCGTTGGCTTCCCTGGACCTCAAGGATGCCTATTTCCATATTCCCATCAGGTATGCCCACAGAAAGTACCTCAGGTTCGAGTTGCCTTCAGGTCATTATCAATTCAGAGCTATGCCTTTTCGGCTAACATCAGCTCCAAGGGTGTTTACAGAGTTCCTTTTAGTAATAATGGCCTTCCTCAGAAGGCAGGGCATGTCTCTATTTCCATAGGGAGGGTTGTGGATGCATGGAACGGCCTTCTGGAGGATGTCGTGGAGTCAAAAACAGTGGTTGAATTCAAACATGCATGGGACAGCCATAAGGCAATTCTAGGGGGTGGGAGTAGAAAGAAGTAGGCTGCTGGTTAACTAGGTTCTGCAGCTTATCCATTAGGTAGGGAAATGGGCAGACTGGGTAGGCCAAGCGGTCCTTATCTGCAGTCAAATTCTGTGTTTCTATGTTTCATACTTGGACGACTGGCTCATTGTAGGGCAGCTTCTCAGGTTAACCCCTTGAGTTCCAAGTAGCTTTTTGCAATCATTTTAACAGTATAACTATATACAATTTTAAACAAATGGATCCCAGTATCCGTGACATTTCCACATAAAGATTCACATATATTCTGCATAACTGCAAACATGCGGGGCAGAAATAGCAAGGGAAGGCAGAGATAGCGAGAGGTGGAGAATTGCGAAACCGTCTTGAGTGATCAGTTTCTAGGTTTCACAAGAAAATTTGGTTGCACAACCAGACAGAGAAGAAACAGAAAAGGAGAGAATAGAACAGACTGTTGTGTTTAAACTCTCTCTGCATAACAAATGGGGCAGGGCCTTATTTAACCCTGTCACATACCCCTCTTTAAGATGGAACCCGTTTTACAAAAACAGGTTTCCAAAACTTTCCATTAATTATCTTCTAGCATTAGCTTATAACTTTTACATTTCAGTGCATATGCAGCATAGCAAACAGTGACATTTAAACTCTCACATTTTCATTTTTTTTCAACCTTCTGAATTCTCAATTCCTGATCCATACCTTGACAGAAAATCAGCATTGACATTCTCTTTCCCAGATTTGTGCATCACTTTAAATTTAAATGGCTGTAGTGCCAGGTACCACCATGTGATTGTAGAATTTTTAACCTTCATTTGGTTAAACCAACAAAGAGGATTGTGATCTGTTACAAGTACAAAGTCAGTTCCTAGTAAGTAAAACTTAAGGGACTTCATGGCCCACTTGGCCGCAAGGCATTCCTTTTTAGTTGTGGAGTACTTTTCTCTCTGTCGTGCAATTTTTTTACTTGTGTGCAGAATAGGATGTTCTAGGGACATGGATATGTTGTTCATCCACACTCATTGGCAGGTATCCTTGCCGCTTTAAATCTTGCCGGAAGGTCTTCAAGCTTGCTCCTCCCACCCACCCGGGTGGTATAACTCTCGGCTCCGCCCATGGCCTGAGATCTTCCTTACACGCTTGAGCTCAGGTTCCTCCTTAACGCTCTGCGCTTGAGACTGGTTCCTATTTCTCCGCTTATGGATTTAAAAATAAATTTTGCAAAAAGACTTCAGTCTTCTATCCTCATGCCGCGATGGACAAATCGACTCCCGGATTTCGGAGATGCCCATGCGGGCAGAAGATGTCTCGGACGGATCCACACTCCACGTGTGTCTACTGTTAGGCCTTGAGCACGACCGCGGGCTTGCGACCTGTGCTCATCTTTCTCGACCTCGTCCTCGAAGACCGTGCTGCCGATTGCAACTGGGCGTCCGAAGCGTTTCCCTCCGGTGAAGTCAAGGAGGCCCGGTTGGCGGTGTCCGCGCGGGCGGCCGCGGATCAGCTCGAGCGATGGTCGCCTCAAGAGGAGGCGTGTGGTCATATCTTCCTCGGCCGTGGCATTTATCCCACTCTCTGGGTTCTTCCTACACGGCTTCTTTTAAGGAGCTTTGTCTGTCCCTCTCCACTAAAGGAGAAGGGCCTCGTCTGCTGGACCTTATTCTCGGTCCAAAAAAGAGGACGGGGTAAGTCCCTCGTCGGCTCTTGGGAGGCGGAAAGGTCCCTCTCCCGGGCGTCGGCGGTCGACCATTCGACAGCCACCTGGCCTCACGGTGTCCCGTCAGGTCAGTTGGCGAGACTCCCACCGATGAAGTCGAGATTTTTCTCGACCCATTGAGATGAGCTGTCGCCTTTAACGCCGAATTCCCTCTCCCGGTTCCCCGGAGAGTTGAGGATCCGTGGCTCGCCTGTGCCTCCGGTTCCGGAGCCCTCGGATGGACCATCGAGCGGAAGAAGTGCGGTTCCGGCCGACACCTCCCGCCGACCTCGGAAATTCCGGGACTCTCGGTCTCGGACCTCTTCGCAGTCAGCCGATCCCACCGTCTAGACGCGGTCTCGGTCGGCTTCTGTAATGCTGGCGTCGCCGCTCGTCCTGTCTCCTCCCCTCGGATGAGGAAGCTTGGCTGAGGCACGTCGGCCCAGTCACGAGGACCTTATGTTACAACTAGCTCCTCCTGGCGGGAATAAGCCACGACGTCGCCCCGGCCATTAAGTGGCTGCACGGGCAGCGGCACAGCCCTCGACTTATCGAGGCCTATACCCAGGCGGTTGTTCGGCCAAAACCAGCTGCTCCACCGATTCGGTGGAACCTCCGCCTCCACAGCCACCAATTGGGGCTCCGACCAAGGATTCGGTTCGGCTAAGGTCTACCCATCGGCTGTCAGTTACCCTCACTCCCGACCCGACCTCGGCAGGTGAAGGGTGGCTCAGGCCAGAGCAGCTCTTCGAGGACTCTTCGAGTCGAAGATGATTCCTCCTTTTTCTCCAGCGACTGGACTTGGAGTCTTCAGGAGTCAGTCAATGGGCGATAGCCCGTCGTCCTTCCTAGGACTGCCGGCTCATCTCGGAGTCTACCGGGATGGAGCTCGAACCCGTTCCCCAAGCGGGCCAGGTATCTCCTCACGGAGATTCTGGACCGAGGGGATTCTCCGACGGAGGCCTTTCCGTGGCCGAGGCCATAGTGGGTCCGGCACTGGAGCTTTGGCAGCGCCCTGCTTCCTGCCCTCGCCTTCGGCCAGGATGGCCAGAAGTATCACGGTCCCTACGGTTCCTTGTCGGTTTTGGAACACCCTCTGCTGAGGGTTGGTTACCGACAGCGTTTTCGGCAGCGCCCGGCTGCGCCAGGGATGTGGACAAACCTCCTGACAAGGAGTCCAAGAAATTGGACTATGTCGGGCGAAAAGTCTACGCTCGTCCTCTCGCGCCCGTCAGGCCAGTTCGGGCCGTCCTCATGGCACATTTTCTCATGCCTGTTGGGCCCCTGGATGAGTCATCCTCATCTTCCGCCCGATCTGCAGACTACGGTTAAGCAGAGTGCGGGACCAGGCAGGGCAGTGGCCAAACAGCAGCTCCAGACTGCTTTGGATATGGGGACTCATGTGCCAGATCGGTGTGGCCGAGTGGCTATTGTCGGGGCTTGGCTGAGGATATCCACCTTTACTCGGATACCCAGCACAAGTTGGCGGATGTTCCTTTTGGGGACTGACCTCTTCGACCCTGGGGTGGAAGGTCACCTGCAGAGGATCGAGAAGTCAATGCCACCTTGGACTCGGTCTCTTCCGCTCAGAAGGACAAGGCCGCAAACCACAGCTAAGCCCTTTGGCGTCTTCTACTGTGCCCCAGCCTGCCCAGCAACGTCAGGGCCAGCAGGCTCGGCCTTGGCATCCCAAACCCAAGCCGCCGGCTTCCTCTAACAGGAGGCAGGGAGGAAAGGGCCCAGGAGGTCCCTCGCCGGTCCTCCTCCAAGCCTGCCCAGTGGCGGGCTGGAGTGTCGCCCCCCATTCCCGTCACCTTACCCTGGGTCCCCCTTGGGGACGGCTCCGCACTTCCGTTCCGCCTGGTCCGCTGTTACCACGGACAGGTGGGTCTTGAGGTGGTGGGAAGAGGCCTGCCTCTGGAATTCGAGCAGGCACCACCCTTCAGGCCGTCGCCCTCGGAGCAGGATCCCCAGCCTCACTGGCGGCTCGTCGAGCCGACGCCGCTCTCCTCCTCCAGAAGGAGGTGGTAAGAGAGGTGGTGGACCCTCCTTCAGACCCAGGTTTGTGTCCAGGTACTTCCTGGTTCCGAAGCAGGACGGGGGCTGGCGCCCATTCTCGACCTACGACCTAAACAAGTTCCTAAGGTCTCGAACCTTCAGGATGGTCACTCTGGCTCAGAATAATACCATCCTTGGAGCAGGCGTGTGGTTCTGCTCTCTGGACTTGCAGGCAGCGTTTTTCGCGTCCCTATCCGTCCGTCTCACCAGAGATTCCTTCGCTTCGGCGGAAGGATCCCTCTTGAGTTCCAAGCCATGCCCTTCGGCTTGTCTCCAGCTCCCAGGGTCTTCACCAAATGCATGGCAGTGGTGACAGCATTCCTGCGGCGCCGAGGGGTCCGGTGTACCCTTACCTGGACGACTGGCTGATAGCAGCTCCTCCAGGAAGGAGGCGGAGGGTCGAGATCTGGCCCTCAGGTCTGCTCTCAACTGGGCCTCCTTATCCAACGAGGCCAAGTTGGAACTCGAGCGAAGCAGGTGATTCTATTCATCGGCGCAGCTCGACTCTCTTCGAGCCAGGCGCTGCCCGCGGACAGGGCCGAGGTTCTTTCCTCCTTTGCCCGATCATTTCTGGTTGGGCAATTGCGCCCTGCCCGGGACTTCCTGCGCCTCCTGGGTCTCATGGCGGCCTGCACCAGCGTGGTCCGTTGGGCCCGCTGGAACATGCGTCCCCTTCAGTGGGGACTGGCCAGCCAGTGGTCACGACGCTACGATCCTTGGACCAGCTTGTGCCGGTGACACAGGGGATGTGGAACGCTCTCCAGTGGTGGACCGTTCCAGATCATTTGCAGGAGGGCATCCCGTTCGTCCGCCCCGAGCCGACGGTCTCTCTATCGACCGATGCCTCTCTGATGGGTTGGGGTGCCCATCTGGGGGAACACCGGGCTCATGGCCTCTGGTCCCCGCGGGAGTCCCGATGCCACATCAACCTGCTGGAGCTCCGAGCGGTCCGCCTAGCTCTCACCGCCTTTGCTCCGTTCCTCCGGGGTCAAGTGGTCCGAGTCCAGACGGACAATACCACGACCATGTACTATCTAAACCACCAGGGCGGGACGCGCTCCATGCTTCTATGCAAGGAAGCTCTCCGCATTTGGTCACTCGTGCGCAGCCTGGAGGCGGATCTCCTAGCCATTCACGTGGCAGGAGCCTCCAACACCCTGGCCGATGCCCTAAGCCGGATAGGGGCTGCATCCACAGTGGTCTCTCCTGCAGGTAGTCAGCATCTGTTCTCCCTTTGGGGCACACCTCAGGTGGACCTGTTTGCCTCAGGGAGAGCGAGACTGAGTCTGTTCCATGCCCGCCCCCCTCAGCAGGGCTCGCTGGGGGATGCCTTCTTGAGGCAATGGACCCCGGGCCTCTTTTACGCCTTTCCCCCATTTCCCTTGATCCATAAGGTGCTTCTCAAGGCGAGGAGGGACAAGGCGCAGGTGATTCTGATAGCCCCAGACTGGCCTCGCCAGTTCTGGTACCCAGATCTCCTCAGTCTCAGCTCCAGGACTCACGGCAGCTTCCAGCTCGCCGGACCTGCTCTCAGTCAATCAGGGAAGGTGTTCCATCCGGACCTTCAATCCCTGCACCTGACGGCCTGGTTCCTGAGCTAGAGTTCCAGGCCCTGGGTCTTTCCGTCGGGGTCTCAATGTAGTTGAGGCGTCCGTAGAGTCGACCAGAAAATGCTATGCCTTCAAATGGAAAAGGTTTTCCATTTGGTGTCAGAACAAGGGCTTGGACCTTCCTCCTGTTCCTTGGCAAGCATCTTGGACATTTATGGTCCCTTTCTAGTCAAGGGCTTAGGTCGGCGACCCTAAGGGTGCACCTGGCAGCCATCTCTGCTTGCGGTAGCGGGCCGGGAAGCAGTCGATGCTGAGGAGAAGGTGGTCTGGCGCTTTTTCAAGGCCTTGATCACATTTCCTCCAGTCGGGAACCCCACCTCCGTGGGATCTACTGCTGGTACTGGCAAAGCTCATGGGCAAGCCATTGAACCTATGCACAGGTGCTCTCTCTCACCTGTCGTGGAGGCCGCTTCTTGGTGGCTATCCCGTCAGCCAGAAGGATGGGAGAGCTCCAGGCGCTTCCATCGAGTCTCCTTACCTGGTCTTCCACAGGGACAAGGTTGTCCTCGCCCCACCAGAATTCCTTCCGAGAGGTGGTGTGGGTTTCACCTTAACCAGGTGTTGACTCTGCGGTGTTCTACCCCAATCACACCTCGGGAGGCGAATATAGACTCCATACTCTGGACCCTAGAGGGCGCTCGCTTATTATAAGGGCTACGGCTGAAATCGGGAGAGGTTACGCCAGCTGTTTGTCACCTACGCTGAAGCCGCATCTGGCAGACCTGCAGCAAGCGGACGATAAGCAGGTGGGTAACCTCCTGCATAGATCTCTGCTATAAGTTGGCGGGCATGGAGCCTCCCAGAGGATAAGAGCTCATTCTACCGCCATACTGCTGCCAGTGGCTGCTTCCAGGGGCGTCCCTATCCAGGAAATCTGCAGGGCTGCTACCTGGAAGTCAGCAAACACCTTCATTACCCACTACCACATCGACCTTGAGTCAGCCGGATGCTGGTTTGGGACCTCGGTTCTCCAGTCTCTCTTTCCCAAGTAAGTATTGGGGTGTGCGTCTTGCCTCCTCCTCCCGGAGAACTGCTAGAGTCTGCCAATGAGTGTGGATGAACAACATATCCATGTCCCTAGAAATACAGGTTACTCACCTGTAACAGGAGTTCTAGGAATGGTATATGTTGTTCATCACACACTCCTCCCGACTCCCGGCTTGACGCACAACCTGAGCTTCCAGCGGGCCAGATCTGGCGTCATGGGGCGGAGCCGAGAGTTATACCACCCGGGTGGGTGGGAGGAGCAAGCTTGAAGACCTTCCGGCAAGATTTAAAGCGGCAAGGATACCTGCCAATGAGTGTGGATGAACAACATATACCATTCCTAGAACTCCTGTTACAGGTGAGTAACCTGTATTTCTTTCCCACCTATATGCTGACTCAAGACTGCATATAGGCCTACTTCTGATGAATCAGTCTGTAACAGAAACTGTTTTTCAGAGTTTGGGCTTCTTTAAACAGGGGCTGAACATAATGCAGCCTTAATGGCCCAAAAAGCCTTGTCACATTTTGGGGTCCATTTCACATTATTCAGAAACCGTGTCTTTGTGAGTTCAGTGAGGGGAGTAGCTAACTTGGGAAAGCTGGGAGCAAATCTCCGATAATAACCAGCCAGCCCTAAAAATGACCCGACATGTTTCTTTGTTTTAGGGACAGGGCTGTTAACTACAGTTCCTGTCTTGGAAACCTCTGGCTTGACTTCTTCATTTCCCAAAACATAGCCCAAATATCTGGTTTCTTGCATGCCCAGTGAACATTTAGAAGGATTAATTGACAGACCTGCCTTTTTGATCGATGGGATAACTGCTCGTAGGTGTTCCCAGGTTGCTTTTCCAGTCTGGACTATACACCACGACATCATCCAGGTATGCACCACAGTAACCAGTGTGAGGGAATAAAATTACATCCATGTACCACTGGAATGTAGTGGGTGCACCATGTAAACCACAGGGCAGGGTGGTGAACTGGTAGAATCCTATAGGTGTGGCAAATACAATTTTTTCTCTGGATTCTTTAGCTTGGGGGATTTGCCAGTAACCCTTGGTGAGATTGAGGGTATTGATATACTTAGCACTCCCCAGTCTGTCCACCAAATCATCTATTCTGGCCATAGGATAACTGTCAAATTCTGGCACTTGATGATTTCCTAAAATCAAGGCAGATTCTTACACCCCCTTTTTAATTGTTTACAATCACCACTGGTGATAACCAAGCACTTCTCAACTCTTTTATGATACCCAGTTCTTTAATTTTTTGTATTAACCTCGTCTGCTCTTAACCACTCTGGTAATCTATGTCTTTTGTCTAATAGGGCGAGCATTCCATGTCACTATTACGTGCTCAACCCCTTTTGCTCAGCCTGCTACTGTGGTAAAAGTACTGTTAAATGTATTTAGCAAGTTACGAATTTCTGCGGTTTGTTCAGAGGTTAAGGAAACATTCACCTTTACAGCATCAGCAGTTGCAATTTGTTCCAATCTATCATATTATTTTATCAGTTTCTGGTAAAACCAGCAAAACAGCTTTTGATCTTTTTTTTTCAACCCATTTCTTGAGGAGGTTAGCATGGTATATCTTGGTAGGACTTTTCCTATCACGGGTCTCAATCTCATAGTTAACTGTGCCAGTACATCTAAGAACCTTATAAGGCCCTTGCCACTTCATTAAGTTTATTTTCTGTATTGGGAAACAATAGCAATACCTTTTCACCTGGCTCAAAACCTTTTTCTTTTACCTCATGGTCATAATACACCTTCTGCTTTTTTTTTTTGGGCCTCTTCCTGATTACTATGGATGATTTCAACATATTTTGCCAGCTTCTTTCTTAGGGCACACATATAAGATGTAATAGATTGTTTCTGATGGGGGGTTTGTGGAGGGTTGTGGGATAACAGATGGACCAGACACCGAACTTCAGGTTCAACACACAATCTATGTGATGTTTATTCAAAATACAGGAAATAAGCTTCTGCAATGCCATATTCCTTCTTCACTACATCAGTTTGCAGCAACAGACTATGTATGTCATTTCTCTGCACTTAGCCAACATCTACTGACACTGATCTCTGATCTAACTATTTTTCAGTGAAAACCCTTCATCCCTATGTGGACCCCATTTAATTGGGTAGTGGGGGGCTCAAATAAGAAAAAAACAAAACAAGCTGAAAACAAAGAACCTCAATGTAGAATCACTGAAAGAAGGGTTACCCCAAAGGACATTGGCAACAAATCAAATTCCAAAGAAATACAAAACCATATGTACGTCCATAATGCAGAGCATCATGGGATATATGCAGATCACAATGAAATTTCAGACTTGTTCAGTTTACAGCAATTTACATGCATTTTAAATAGCACAACTAACTTAATTTCTATAATAGTCACCTAGTACTTTGTACCATTATCAAAAACGACTAGTGCCATGGTATTTTCAACATTTACAGGTTTCATAAACATAAGGTATATTTAAGCAATAAGGCACGACGGGGTGTAGGTTGTTGCAGGTTACCCACCACCTGCCAGTGGTGTCACGGGTGCAGCCAAGTGACGTAACCACACAGGAAGTGGGTAAATCCACCAATAACCCACACTGTGGAGTGCCTTATTGGGATTAAACAATGGACCCATGTGTAAAATGCATTTAAAATGTGTTTAAGTATGGCTTTTATAAATGCCATTTCTCAGCCGTGGGTTATTACAGGATATACCCCGGTCATGCGATGTGTTTTGACCAATGAGGTTACAGGATTTTCATACCCCATTGTATAATATGGCATAGTGCTATTACAAACATACGAGCATACAAAATTTGCCAGCAGATAAAGGCCTAGAGGTCTATCAAGTCTGCTAGAATGTGCAGCTAGCACCCCTTATTCTGCAGCTGCCCCTCCCTTCCACCCTTCCCCTTCATTAACCCTCCCCCTTGTCCTGTCCCATCCTCGTTTGAAGCAGTCCACTGTTCTACTGCATACCACTTCAGCAGGTAACGCATTCCACCCAGCCACCACCCTCTCTGTAAAAAAGTGTCTCCTCATCTCCCTCCTGAACCTTCCTCACTCCAGTCTCATATCATGGCCCTGGTGGCCCTCCCTCCCTACTCGAACAGCCCTCTCGTACCTGTCTTGTTTATTCCTTTCATGTATTTAAAGGCTTCAATCATGTCACCCTGTCTCTCCTCTCCTCCAGTGAGTACATGTTCAACTCCTTCAGCCTCCTCTCATATGATAACCCCCAGCCCCTTGATCATCTTTGTCGCTCTGCACTGCACCCCTCCAAGAAGCTTAATGTCCCTTCAGGTATGGAGCTCAGTACTGCACGGATTACTCCAGGTGTGGTCTCAACTAATGACCCATACAGTGGCAGAATTACCTCCTCCCTCCTCGAGGATATACCCTGCAATACAACCCAGCATTTTGTTGGCCTTGCAGCCGCCTTTCTACATTGTGCCGAGTTGTTCATTGACCCTGTAATGAGCACACCCAGATCCTTCTCCTCCTCTGTCTGGGCTAGCTGCACTCCCCTAGCTGGTAACTCCTCCTTGGGTTCTTCATCCCAAAATGCAGCACCTTGCACTTTTGGCATTAAACCCCAGTTGCCAGGTGTCTGACCAGGTTTCAAGCTTTGCCAGATCATCCTGCAACCCTGCCATCCCCTAGGTCATCCACCACCGCCCTACCTTGGTATCATCAGCAAACAGACTGATCTTGCTCTTGATGTCCCATGATATGTCTGCAATGAATATCCCAAACAACACTGGTCCCAACACTGAGCCCTGTGGAACACCGCTCATCACTGCCCTTGGTGTGAGAGCTCCCCACCCACCACCACCCTCTATTGCATTCCCTGCAGCCAGTTTCCTACTCATCTCACCAGCTTTGCACCCACCCCTGTGCCTACTAACTTCCTTCCCAGCTTTCCATGTGGCACTGAGTCGAATGCCTTACTGAAGTCCAGATACAGGACATCCACTGCATGGCCGCTGTCCAGTTGCCTAGTTACCCAGTCATAGAACTCGACCAGGTTGGTTTGGCAGGATCTGCCACGTATGAAGCCATGCTGTCTGCTGTCCTGTAGTCCTTTGGCCTCTCCTTTAGGATAGTCTCCATTAACTTACCCACGATGGATGTGAGGCTCACTGGTCTGTAGTTTCCCGGTTCATCCTTAGGGGCACCACATGAGCCATCCTCCAGTCCTGAGGTACACACCCGAATGTAGTGAGGCATTAAATAGGTCTGCCAAAGGTCCTGCAAGGACCTCTGCCAGCTCCTTCAGTACCCTGGGGTGGATGCCATCTGGGCCTGGCGCCTTGTCCACCCTCAGTGCCTTCAAACTCTCTCGAACTCGCTCTCCATGATTTCCCCATCTGTCACCACTTCCCCCCCCTGCTTCTGCCATTTCTCCCACCTTGGGTGTCATCCCCTCTTCTCTTTAGTAAATGCTGAGCAGAAGTACTCATTTAGTGCTTCCGCCTTATCGCACCCTGCTTCCACCCAACCCCCCTCCTTCCTAATCCTTACTATGTGGTCCTTACAGCTCCTTTTCTCCCTGATGTACTTAAAGAAGTCCTTCTCCCCTTCTTAATGCCTTGTGCCAGCTTGAGTTCCGTAGATGCTTTGGCTCCCTTACTGCCCTTGTCACCTCCTTCGATTCTGTCAAGTACTCCTCCCTGTCTCCCCCTCCCTATTTTCTTGTACTTCCTAAAGGCAGCTCTTTTCCTCCTTACCTTTTCCATGACCTCCTTGCTCAACCAGATCGGTTTCTTAGCCTCTAGCCTTCTTGCTCTGGGCTTTGCAGCAGGTTTTGGTTGCTTCCACTATCCCCAGCTTTATGAGCTCCCACCTCTGGTTAGCGCCCATACTAGATTGAATTCTGGCCAGGTACCCTTTACCACTTCCCCATCCTCCCAAAGTTGGCCTCCTAGTCCAACACTATTGTGCCAGATTCCACTCCTTCCTTGCCCATATCCAATGTGAGCCATACTGAGCGGTGGTCACTCCCTGACAGCAGTTCCTCCACTGTAAGTTCTCTCACAAAGTCCCCATCTGCCAGCACAAGGTCAAGGGTATTTCCTAACCTGGTTGGTTCACTGACCATTTGCAGCAGGAAGCTGTCCTGGAAGGCATCCAGCAGTACCTGCTCCCTTCTGTTCCTGGTTGTTGGGGTGCTCCAGTCCACTCCTGGCATGTTGAAGTCCCCCCACAATCACCACACTACCCTTCTCGCAGGTCCTCCTGATCTGTCCCGCTAGTTCCCTGTCTAACTCCTCCGTCTGAGATGGTGGCCTGTACACCATTCCCATTCTAAGAATCCTATTCTTGGAATCCTGGATTTGCATCCAAAGTGACTCCGTACTACCCTCCTCCCCTTCCTCCCTTACACACTTCAGTCCTTCTTTCACATGTAGTGCCACCCCCCCCCTTTCCCAATCACCCTGTCCCTACGAAATAATCTGTACCCTGGTACAGACAGGTCCCAGTCATTGCATTGGGTGGCCCATGTTTCCATGATGACTGCAATGTCCACCTCTCCCTCTGCCCTCTGTAATCCCTCTGGATTACATACTAAATCCAACAACGATAAACACAACCTGTTTTGCATACGCTTGGAGATCACCACAATAACCTCCCTGTACGAAGACCTGACAGGGAAAAGGAAAATTAAAGAGGACACTATAGCATAGTCAAGAAAGGCAAGGGGGTGCCCATAGGTGGCCAACCTTATGGACTAGAAATTGTAAAGAATAGATGAGGCTAAGAAATGGAAGAACTGTTGCAACAGATTTAAGAAAGGGTCAGTCCCCAAGAGTGGCAGGAGCTTCCTGTCACAAGATTATCTTCCTCTTCCTGTGTTTCTTTTATTATATCCAGTGGCCCTCTAGGTTGTCTACGATACAGCATTTCAAATGGTGTAAAACCTGTTGATGCCTGTGTCACTTCTCTGTAAGCAAAAAGCAGCTAAGATAAGTACTGGTCCCAGTCTTTCCCTTCCCCTTTTCTTACTACGGCAATTTCTCTCAATATGACCTAGCTTATTATAACTGTAGCAAATTAAGTCTTTGGGTGCAGATCCCCCCCCCCCCACCAGAGGTCTTATCAGACTTGGAGTTTAAATGGGTAAAGAGTGTCTTATCGGTGCTTGGCTATTACCTCGCTGCTGTGGCGTCTCTGGCCATTTGGTAGTCTTCAGCCAAAGAAACTGCCTTTTCCCCACTGTCTGGTTGGTGTTTTATTTACTCAAAGATGCACGTCTGTAGGCAGGATGTTGATGAACTGCTCCATTGCAAATGTTTCGATGATCTGTGGGAGTGTTTTGCCCTCTGGTTGGAGCCACTTCTTAAGGAGTTTTCTGAGTCAGGTGAAGGCTTTTTGAGGATTGTTTACTGAATTGTATTTCAGAAACCGGAAACTTTGCCTGTAAATCTCTCCTGAAATGTCATACCTTTTCAGAATTTCTGTTTTCATCAGGTCATAGTTTTCCGACCGTGCAGTGTCCATATTGCTTTATGCAAGCTGGGCTTTCCCTGTCGGGTAAGGTACCAGTCTGATTGCCCATTGCTGCTTTGGCCATTGGCAGGCTGCAGCAGCCCTATCAGAAGTTGTCAGGTTTGTTTCAGTGTCATCCGAGGGACCCAACTTGGTAAGTTTAAGGTCTTTGAAGTTGTTGGTGTCTTGTTGCTCTGCTGGACCTGTGCTAGAACCTCCAGCTTTGATAGCTTGCAAGGCATCCGGCCATCACTGCTCCAGTCACTGCAGCTCTTCTTTTCTCTGCCACTCCTGTCACTGCATCTCTTCTTTTCTCTGTTTTTCCATCTCTTGTTGTTGTATAGCCCACCATTTGAAAAAGGCAGTCAGGCTTTCAGGTTCTGTCACTACCTGCTCTTTTTTGTCCAGGACTGGTGCTGGCTGTACAGTCTCAGTTTGGACTTTTGTTTCTGCTATTAGTCTGGCTGCCATTCTTCTGGTAATCACTCGTGGACTTGCTGCTGCAGAATCCATACCATTTTGCTATGCTTCCCTGGTACCAGGTCTAGTACCCACGCACAAAACTCCTGGCTTAGAGTATGCACGGCGTAAATCTCACTTCTGATAGCATCTGTCGTTGAGGCATGGGTAGGGAAGAATAGTAAAACCATGAGCAGTTTCAAAATTCGAAAATAGAGTTTTATTGTTAATAACAGCAAAATAAAAAAATGAAAATTGTTCAGTATAATTTACATTGGCAGTATAAACATAGAAAACAGAGTCCTCCTTCAGAGTTTTTCCTTAATGTCAAGTCTCAGTCTCTGTCTTGCACAGGCATTGCTGCTCTTTTTATAAGTCTGAGCCTGAGAAACTCGTTAAGAAAACAGCATGCTTCACACAGTGTTCTTGTAAGTTTCCAGTGTTCTTGCAGGTGCTACAAAATGGACATAATGACCCAGAACTGGCCTCTTGTAGGTTAACTCCTTGAGTTCCAAATGCTTTTTGCAATCATTTCAACAGTATAACTATATACAATTTTAAACAAAGGGTAAAGTGACATTTCCACATGAAGATTCACATATATTAGAAACATAGAAATTGTTGGCAGATAAGGACCACCAGTCCCATCCAGTCTGCCCATAGGCCCTATACATTGTATGTAGCCACTGACCCTATGTGATCAATGGCTTTTCATCACTCCTTCCTCTCTCAAGGCTCCCTTGTGCATGTCCCAGGCATGCTTAAACCCCTCCACTGTGCTTGCCCCCGCTACCTCCTGTGGCAGACTATTCCAAGCGTCAGCTGCCCTTTCTGTGTAGAAAAACGTCCTCACATTACCTCTTAATCTACCCCCCCCTCCAATTTCATATAGTGCCTCCTTGTTCTAGTACTTTTTGTACATTGTGAAAGGTCCTCCACCTGCACCTTGTTTATGCCCTTGAGGTAATTGAAAGTTTCAATCATGCTGCCCCGCTCTCTCCTCTCCTCCAGTGAGTACATATTGAGGTCCCTTAGTCTGTCCTCATATGTTTTGTGGTGCAAGCCACTGCAGACATGAAGGGGGGGGGGGAGAGAAACAGAAATATCAAGGGAAGGCAGAGATAGCGAAAGGCGGAGAATTGTGAAACCGTCTGAGTGATCAGTTCCTAGGTTTCACAAGAAAATTTGGTTGCGCAACCAGACAGAGAAGAGAGGATAGAACAGACCCTTGCATTTAAACTCTGTCTGCATAACAAATGGGGCAGGGCCTTATTCAACCCTGTCACACAGAGTTCTGGATTTTTGTCAGGTTTCAAAATCACTGAGATTTGCACTATGTTCCAGGATGGGGTAATCCCACAGGAACCCTCCAAAATTTGTTAAAGGTGGCAACCAACAGTTCTAGGGACATGGATATGTTGTTCATCCACACTCTCTGGCAGGTATCCTTGCCGCTTTAATTCTTGCCAGAAGGTCTTCAAGCTGGCTCCTCCCACCCACCCGGGTGGTAAAACTCTCGGCTCCGCCCCATGACGCCAGATCTTCCTTACTGCTTGGAAGCTCAGGTTCCCTCCTTAGCGCTCTGCGTTTTAGACTGGATCCTAACTCTTCGGTTCGTCCAAAATTGGTTTTGAAGATTTCTAAACTTCGGTCTTCTTCTTCTTCCCTCGCGGCTGTGATGGACAAGTCTGTTCCCGGCTTTCGGAGGTGCCCTTGCGGGCAGAAAATGTCCAGGACGGATCCGTACTCCACGTGTGTCTACTGTTAGGCCCTGAATCCACGACCGCAGGCTTCACTGAGTTCGCAGCTCTTTCTCGGCCAGTGTTCTGGGCTGATCAGCGCTACCCGTTTGAAGCTCGGCTGGCGCCCAGAAACATTTCCACGGTAAAATCCAAAGAGGCTCGTTGGGCGGAGTCCGCGATCGATGGCTGGCTCGGCTGAGCAGCTCGAGCAGTTGATCGCCCTCGAGGAGGAGGTGGCCCAGGCCGCATCTTCCTCCTCCTCCTCGGCCGCGGCATTTATCCTGCTCTCTCTGAGTTCCTCGTATACGGCTTCATTCAAGGAGCTTTATCAGTCCCTTTCCAAGAAAGGAGAGGGGCCTTCGGGACATTCTTCTCGGCCCAAGAAAAAGGAGTAGAAAGGTAAGTCCCACCGTCGGCATTTGTGGGAGTGGGAGAGGTCCCCTTCCCCGGGCAGCCGACCGTCGACTTCGGTCGTGGTTGCGGCTGAGGCTGCTGGCTTCACGGTGCCCCCGTCAGGCCAGCCTGGCGAGACTCCCGTCGACAAAGTCAAGATTTTTCTCGATCCATTAGACGGGCTGTCGACTGGAGAAGCCGACAACCCTACTTCACCGGTTCCCCCACTGGATACTGAGGATCTGCCTGCTCCTTCGGGACCGCAGTCCCCGGTTAAAGTTCCCAAGCCGAGGGAAGAGCGGGTGTCCCCGGCCCCTTCCCAGACCCACCCTCGGTCCCCCTAAAGGTCTCAGTCTCGGACCTGTTCTCGGTCCAGCCATTTCCGCCGACATTGGCGGTCTCGGTCTCGTTACTGAAGTAAGCGGCGACACAGTTCTTCCTCGTCCTCCTCCTTGAATGAGGAGAGGCTGTGGCGCAAGTTGCACCCGGCTACGAGGATCTTATGTGGCAGCAGTTGCTGTTATCTGGGCCTAAGCCGACCCCGCCAAGACCCCGGCCATCAAGTGGCTGTCACCTGAACGCCCGAAGCAACCACTCGTTCCAGTCGAGTTGCCCGCTCCAGGGCCGGTTGCTAAGCCGAAACCAGCTGGTCCACCGATTGTGATGGAACCTCCGTCTCCACAACCGAAGTCGGGGGCACCGACCAAGAATTCTCGGTCGGGTCATGGCTTGCCCCACAGGTTGTCGGTCACCCTCACTCCCGACCGTCCTCGGCAGGTGGAGGGTGGCTCAGAGCCAAGGCAGCTCTTTGCAGACTCTTCGGAATCCGACGATGATTCCTCCCTGTTCTCCAGGCAGTGCGATCTGGAGTCCTCCGGGGGCCAGTCAGTGGATGATAGCCCATCGTCCTTCTTGGGTCTGCTCCGACTCATCTCAGAGTCCACCGGGATGCAGCTCGAGCCCGTGTCCAAACGGGCCAAGTATCCCCTGACGGAGATTCTGGACCGAGGGGATTCTCCCACAGAGGACGTTCCAGTGGCTAAGGCCATTGTCGGCCCAGCCTTGGAGTTGTGGCAGCGGCCTGCTTCCTGTCCTGCGCCCTCGGCCAGGATGGCCAGGAAGTATGCGGTCCCTACCGGCTCTTTGCCCGGTTTCTCAGAACACCCCTCTGCCGAGGGGTTAGTCACCGACAGCGTTTTCCGGCGTTCCGGTAACGCTCGGGATGTGGACAAGCCCCCTGACAGAGAGTCCAAAAAGCTGGACTTTGCTGGGCGCAAGGTATACGCTGCGTCCTCCCTCGGCCTCCGACAGGCCAGCTCGGCCGTGCTGATGGCACACTTCTCCCACGCCCTCATGGGCTCCCTGGATGAGGTTGTTCCTCATCTCCCGCCTGACCTGCAGACCACGGTCCGCCAGAGTGCGGGACCAGGAGTAAGCGGTGCGAAGCAACAACTCCAGACTGCTCTGGACATGGGTGATTCCTGTGCCAGGTCAGTGAGTATGGCCAGCAGGTGACCATGCGGCATGAAGCGTGGCAGAGGATATCCACCTTCACCGGCGGATACCCAGCACAAGTTGGCGGACGTACCCTTCTTGGGGACTGACCTCTTCGGTCCTGGAGTGGAGGGACACCTCCAGCGGATCGAGAAATCCATTGCCACTCTGGACTCGGTCACCTCCGCCCAGAGGGACAAGGGCCGCCGTCAGCAGCAGAAGTCCTTTCGTCCTTCGGTCCCTGCTTCTCGACCAGCCCAGCAGTTCCAGCAACAGGGCCAGCAGGCTCGTGCTTGACGTCCCAAACCCAAACCGGGGCTTCCTCAACAAGGAGCAAGGTGGTAAAGGCCGGGGTCCCCTCGGCGGTTCTTCCTCCAAGCCTGCCAGTGACGGGTTGAGGGGTGCACGCCCCAGCCTCGTCACTCCCCCTAAGGTTCCCCCCATGAGGAATGCGGCTCCGCCACTTCCTTTCCGCCTGGTACGCTATCACCACGGACCGCTGGGCTGTTGGAGGCGGTAGGAAAAAGACCTGCCTCTGGGTTCGAGCAGGTTCCGCCTTTTTGACATTCGCCCCGGTAATCAAACCACGGGGTCTACAGCCGCTGTCGGCCTGCTGGGCCGATATTGCCCTGCTCCTCGAAAAAGAGGTAATCAGAAAGGTGGCAGATCCTCCTCCAGACCCGGGGTTTGTGTCCAGGTACTTCCTGGTCCCAAAACGGACGGGGGGCTGGCGCTCTATTCTCGACCTGCACGACCTGAACAAGTTCCTAAGGTCTCGGACCTTCAGGATGGTCACTCTGGCTCAGATAATCCCATCCTTGGAACGAGGCGTGTGGTTCTGCTCCCTGGACCTCCAGGACGCGTTCTTTCACATCCTAATCTGTCCATCCCATCAGAGGTTCCTCCACTTCAGAGCGGAGGGATCCCTATACGAATTCCGGGCCATGCCCTTCGGCCTCTCCCTAGCTCCCAGGGTCTTCACCAAATGCATGGCAGTGGTGACAGCATTCCCTTGGTGCGAGGGGTCCTGGTGTACCCACTTACCTGGACGATTGGCTGATAGTAGCCCCTCAGACTGGAGGTGGAGTGGTCAGAGATCTTGCCCTCCAGGTTTGCTCCCAGGTTGGCCTCACCTCATCAGCGAGGCCAAGTCCAGACTTCGTGCCAAAAGCAGTTGATTCTGTTCATCGGGCAAACTCGACTCTCTGCGAGCAAGAGCATGGCTCCCGCGGACAGGGCCGAGGTTCTTTCCTCCTTTGCCCAATCATTTCTGGTTGGGCAGTTGCGCCTGACCCGGGACTTCCTGGGCCTCATGGTGGCCCCTGCACCAGCATGGTCCGTTGGGCCTGTTGGTACATGCGTCCCCTTCAATGGGGACTGGCCAGCCAATGGTCACGACGCCGCGATCCGTTGGACCGGCCCGTGACAGTGACCCAGGAGATGTGGAATGCTCTCCAATGGTGGATCGTTCCAGCACATCTGCAGGAGGGTATCCCGTTCATCCGCCCCGAGCCGACGGTCTCTCTCTCGACTGACGCATCTCTGATTGGTTGGGGTGCCCATCTGGGGGAACACCAAGTGCGCAGCCTCTGGTCCCCTTGGGAGTCCCGATGCCACATCAACCTGCTGGAGCTCCGAGCGGTCCATCTAGCTCTCACCGCCTTCGCTCCGTTTCTACGGGGTCAAGTGGTTCAGGTCCAGACGGACAACACCACGACCATGTACTATCTGAACCGCCAGGGAAGCTCTCCGCATTTGGTCCCTAGTGCGCAGCCTGGAGGCGGATCTCCCAGCCATTCGCATTGGCAGGAGCCTCCAACACCCTGGCCTTCCAGCGATGCCCCTAAGCGGGACCAGGGGAGCTGCGTCTCCTGAAAGGTCTCTCCTGCCGGAGGCGGTAGAAATCTCTTCTCCCACTGGGGCATGCCTCAGGTAGACCTGTTGCCTCCAGGGAGAATGCGAAAGCTGAGTCTGTTCTATGCCCGCCCCCTCAGCAGGGCTCGCCAGGGATGCCTTCTCGAGGCCGTGGACCCAGACCTCTTCTCCTTCTTTCCCCATTTCCCATGATCCACAGGGTGCTTCTCAAGGAGGGACAAGGCGCGGGTGATTCTGGCAGCCCCAGATTTGGCCGCGCCAGTTCTGGTATCCAGATCTCCTCAGCCTCAGCTCAGGCTCCCAAGGCTTTCCAGCCCACCCGGACCTGATCTCAGGCAATCAGGGGAAGGTATTCCATCCAGACCTTCAATCCCTGCACCTGACGGCCTGGTTCCTGAGCAGCTAGAGTTCCAGGCTTTGGGTCTTTCTGACGAGGTCCTCAACGTCGTTGAGGCGTCCCGTAAGGAGTCGACCAGGAAATGCTATGCCTTCAAATGGAAGAGGTTTTCCATTTGGCTGTCAGAAGGGCTTGGACCCTTCCGACTGCCCTATAGCAAGCATTCTGGACTACCTGTGGTCCTTTCTCAGCAAGGCTTCCAGTCGGCGACCTTAAAGGTGCACCCTGGCAGCCATCTCTGCTTGCAGGCGGCGGGCCCGGCAAGCAGTCGGTGGCGCAGGGAGAAGGTGGTCGGGCACTTTTTCAAAGGCCTTGACCACATTTCCCCTCGATGCGAGCCTCACCTCCGTGGGATCTACTGCTGGTATTGGCCAAGCTCATGGGCAAGCCATTCGAACCAGTGCACGGTGTGATCTTTCACACCTGTAGTGAAAACCACCTTCTGTGGTAGCTATCCGTCAGTCAGAAGGATGGGAAGCTCCAGGCGCTTTCCACCCAGTCTCCATATCTGGTCTTCCACAGGGACAAGGTTGTCCTGCGCCTTCACCCGAAATTCCTTCCGAAGGTGGTGTCGGAGTTTCACCTTAACCAGGTGTTGACTCTGCCGGTGTTCTACCCCAGTCACACCTCGGAGGCAAAATATAGGCTCCATACTTTGGACCCTAGACGAGTGCTCGCTTACTATAAGGAGCGGACGGCTGAAGTTCAGGGAGAGGTTCACCAGCTGTTTGTCACCTACGCTGAAGCCGCACACTGACAGACCTGCAGCAAAGTGGATGATAGGTAGGTGGATCACCTCCTGCATAGAGCTCTGCTTCAGGTTGGCGGGCATGGGCCTCCCAGAGGATAAAGAGCTCATTCTACCCATCACTGCATCAGTAGCTGCTTCCAGGGCGTCCCTATCCAGGATATCTGCAGGGCTGCTACCTGGAAGTCGGCTTGCAGCCACCTTTATTACCCTACATCAACCTCGAGTCACGCCGGGATGCTGGTTTTGGGGCCTCGGTTCTCAGTCTCTCTTTCAAGTAAGTATCGGGGTGTGCGCTTGCCTCCACTCACGGAGAATGCTGAGGTCTGCAAAGAGTGTGGATGACAACATATCCATGTCCCTAGAAATACAGGTTCTGGGGACATGGATATTATTCATCCACACTGATAACAGGCTGTCCTGCTAGCTTTAAATCTTGCGGGAAGGTCTTCAAACTTGCTCCTCCCACCCACCGGGTACATGATAACTCGGCTCCACCACTTCGCGCAGATCTTCCCTTACCGCTTGAAGCTCAGGTTCCTCCCTTAACGCTCTGCGTTTGAGACTAGTTCCTATTTCTCCGTTTGCAGTTAAAAATAAATTTTGCGAAAAAGACTTCACTCTTGTTCCCACCAGCGGCTCGCGGTGGACAATCGACTCGGTTGGAGATGCCCATGGGGAGCAGAAGATGTCTCGGACAAAGGTCCACACTCCGCGTGTGTCTACTGCTTAGGCCTTGAGCACCACCGCAGGCTGCGACCTGTGCTCATCTTTCGGCCTACGTCCTCGAAGAACCGTGCTGCCCGGTAGCAACTGGGCCGTCCGGCGATTCCCTCGGTGAAGTCCAAGGAGGCCCGGTTGGCGGTTTCAGCGGTGGCGGGCTCGGCCCGGATCAGCTCGGCCGGATGATCGCCCTCGAAGAGGAGGCGGCCCGCGATCTTCCTCGGCGACGCGGCATTTATCCATTCTCTCTGGGTTCTTCCTACCACGGCTTCTTTTAGGAGCTTTGTCTGTCCCCTCTTCACTTTTCTAAGGAGAAGGGCCTCGTCTGGACCTTATTCTCGGTCCAAAAAGAAGGACAGGGTAAGTCCCTCCGTCGGCTCTTGGGAGCGGAAAGGTCCCTCCCGAGTTGTCGACCGTCGGCTTGATCAGACCGGCAACCGACCCACTGGCCTCACGGTGTCCCACGTCAGGTCAGTTGGCCGAGACTCCCACTGGCAGTCGAGATTTTTCTCGACCGTTAGACCGAACTGTCGCCTTTAACGGCAATTCCTCTCCCGGTTCCCCGGGAGGAGTTGAGATCCGTGGGCTCGCCTGCACCTCGGTTCACGGAGCCCTCGGATGGACCATCCGAGCGAAGAGTGCGGTTCGGCCGACACCTCCCCACCGACCCGAAATTCCGGGACTCTCGGTCTCGGTCTGGACCTCTTGCGAACCAGCGATCCCACCATCATAAGCGGTCTCGGTCTCGGCACCACGGTAGCCTAGCGTCGCCGCTCATCACATCTTCCTCCTCCCGGACGAGGCTTGGCGTAAATACGTCACGATGCGAGACCTTATGTTACAACAACTCCTCTGGCGGGAGTAAGCCGACCCACCGCCTTCCCGGCCATTGAAATACTGTCACCGGGCGGCGACACAACCTCGACTTATCGAGCCTATACAGGCGGTTCGCAAAACCGCTGCTCCACCGATTCGGTGGAACCTCCGCCTCACAACCACCAATTGGGGCTCCGACCAAGATTCTCGGTCAATAAGGTCTACCCCATCGGCTGTCAGTGCCCTCACTCCCGACCGACCTCGGCAGTGAAGGTGGCTCAGGCCAAGGCAACTCTTGAGGACTCTTCACAGTCGAAGATGATTCCTCCTTTTCTCCAAGCGACTGGACTTGAGTCTTCAGTCAGTCAATGGACAGCCGTAATCCTTCTAGGACTGCTTGACTCACCAGTCCACGGGATGGGCTCGAACCCGTTTCCAAGCAGACCAGGTATCCCTCACGGATTCTGGACCGATTCTCAGCCAGGCCTTTCGGTGGCAGGCCATAGTAGGTCGGCACTGGGCTTTGGCGCCCTGCTTCCTGCCCTCGCCTTCGGCCAGGATGGCCAGGAAGTATCTGGATTCAGTTCCTTGTCGGTTTTGAACACCCTCTGCTGGGGTTGGTTACCGACAGCGTTTTCGGCCCGGCAGCACGCCAGGATGTGGGCAAACCTCGACAAGGGTCAAGAATTGGACTATGTTGGTGAAAAAGTCTATGCTCGTCTCTACGGCCTTGTCAGGCCAGTTAGGCGTCCTCATGGCATTTTCTCATACCCTGTTGAGCTCCTGGATGGTCATCCTCGCTTCCGCCGATCTGCAGACTACGGTTAGCAGGTGACCCTTCCACTGCTTATGGCAAAGCATTCTGGACTACCTGTGGTCCCTTTCTCAGCAAGGGCTTCAGTCGGCGACCCTTAAAAGGTGCACCTGGCAGCCATCTCTGCTTTGCAGTGGCGGGCGGCAAGCAGTCGGTGGCTTTGGGAGGAATTGATGGGAGCACTTTTTTCAAGGCCTTGACCACATTTCCCCCCTCCCGGTCGAGAGCCTCCACCTCCGTGGGATCTACTGCTGGTATTGGCCAAGCTCATGGAGCGAAGCCATTCGAACCAGTGCACAGGTGTGATCTTTCACACCTGTCGTAGAAAGACCACAACCTTCTTGGTGGCTATCACGTCAGTCAGAAGGATGGGAGAGCTCCAGGCGCTTTCCATCGAGTCTCCTTATCTGGTCTTCCACAGGGACAAGGTTGTCCTGCGCCTTCACCCGAAATTCCTTCCGAAGGTGGTGTCGGAGTTTCACCTTAACCAGGTGTTGACTCTGCCGGTGTTCTACCCCAGTCACACATCGGAGGCAGAGTATAGGCTCCATACTTTGGACCCTAGACGAGTGCTCGCTTACTATAAGGAGCGGACGGCTGAAGTTCAGGGAGAGGTTCACCAGCTGTTTGTCACCTACGCTGAAGCCGCACCTGACAGACCTGCAGCAAAGTGGATGATAGGTAGGTGGATCACCTCCTGCATAGAGCTCTGCTTCAGGTTGGCGGGCATGGAGCCTCCCAGAGGGATAAGAGCTCATTCTACCCGCCATACCACTGCATCGGTAGCTGCTTCCAGGGACGTCCCTATCCAGGATATCTGCAGGGCTGCTACCTGGAAGTCGGCACATACCTTTATTACCCACTACCACATCAACCTCGAGTCACTGGATGCTGGTTTTGGGGCCCTCAGGTTCTCCAGTCTCTCTTTCCCAAGTAAGTATCGAGAAATTTCTTAGCCTCCCTCCTCCCGGAGAACTGCTAGAGTCTGCCAGAGAGTGTGGATGAACAACATATCCATGTCCCTAAAATACAGGTTCTAGGGACATGGATATATTGTTCATCCACTCATAACAGGCCGGTATCCTGCCGCTTTAAATCTTGCCGGAAGGTCTTCAAGCTTGCTCCTCCCACCCACCGGGTGGTATAACTCAAGGCTCCGCCCCATGGCCTTAGATCTTCCTTACGCTTAGAGCTCAGGTTTCCCTCCTTAACGCTCGTTTAGAGACTGTAGTTCCTATTTCTCCGTTTGTAGTTTAAAAATAAATTTCTTGAAAAAGACTTCACTCTTGATCCCTCGCGACTCGCGACGGACCGATCGACTCCGGTTCGGAGATGCCCATGCGGGTAGAAGATATCTCGGACAGATCCACACTCCACGTGTGTGTCTACTGTGAGGCCTTGAGCACGACCACGCGAGCTTGCGACCTGTGCTCATCTTTCTCAAGCCTCGTCCTCGAACCGTGCTGCCCGATTGCCATCTGGGCCGTCCGAGGAAGCGTTCCCTCCGGTGAAGTCCAAGGAGCCCGGTTGGCGGTTTCAGCGGTGGCGGGCTCGGCGGATCAGCTCGGCGGATGATCGCTCCTCGAGAAGGAGGCGGCGCTGGACACGATCTTCCTCGGCACGGGCATTTATCCCGCCTCTCTGGGTTCTTCCTACACGGCTTCTTTTAGGGAGCTTTGTCTGTCCCCTCTTCACTAAGGAGAAGGGCCTACACTCTGCTGGACCTTATTCTCGGTCCAAAGAAGGACAGGGTAAGTCCTCCGTCCGACGCTCTTGGGAGGCCAGGAAAGGTCCCTCTCCCGGTTGTCGACCGTCGGCGGTCGACCGCTCGGCTTCGGCCACTAGCCTCACGGTGTCCCGGTCAGGTCAGTTGACCGAGACTCCCACTAGACGAAGTCGAGATTTTCTCGACCCGTTGGGCCGGGCTGTCGCCTTTAGCAGCCGAGATTCCCCTCTCCGTTCCCCGGAGGAGTTGAGATCCGTGGGCTCGCCTGTGCCTCCAGTTGGAGCCCTCGGATGGACCATCGAGCCGGAAGGGAGTGCAGTTCGGCCGACACCTCCAGCACCGACCTCGGAAATTCGGGACTCATCTCGGTCGATCCGGACCCTCGCCAGCGGTCCAGCCCGATCCCACCGTCATAGGCGGTCTCTCGGCACCCACGGTAAGCAAGCGTGGCGGCGCTTCGTCCTCGTCTTCCTCCTCGAGACGAGGAGCTTGGCAGTAAATTACGTCGGCGATACGAGGACCTTATAGTTGCAACAACTTCTCCTGGCCGGGAGTAAGCCGACCCCATCGCCTTCCCGGCCATTAAGTGGTTTCACCGAGCGCCCGACACAACCCTCGACTTATCCGAGGAGCCTATACCCAGGCAGTTGTTACGCCAAAACCAGCTAGCTCCACGATCCGGTGGAACCCTCCGCCTCCACAACCACCAGTGGGGCTCCGACCAAGGATTCTCGATCGGCTAAGGATCTACCCCATCGGCTGTCAGTTACCCTCACTCCCGACCGACCTCGGCAGGTGAAGGGTGGCTCAGGCCAGAGGCAGCTCTTCGAGGACTCTTCTGAGTCCGAAGATGATTCCTCCTTTTCTCCAAGCGACTGGACTTGGAGTCTTCAGGAGGTCAGTCAATGGACAATAGCCGATAAATCCTTCCTGGGACTGCTTCCGCTCATCTCGAGTCCACGGGATGGAGCTCAAGACCCGTTCAAACGGGCCAGGTATCCCCTCACGGAGATTCTGGACCGAGGGATTCTCCGGCAGGCCTTTCCGATTGGCCGAGGGCCATAGTAGATCCGGCACTGGAGCTGGCGGCGCCTGCTTCCTGCCCTCGCCTTCGGCCAGGATGGCCAGGAAGTATCGCGGTCCCTACCGGTTCCTTGTCGGTTTTGGAACACCCTCTGCTGAGGGGTTGGTTACCGACAGCGTTTTCGGAGCGCCGGCATAGCGCCAAGGGATGTGGGCAAACCTCCTGACAAGGAGTCCAAGAAATTGGACTATGTTGGGCTAAAAGTCTATGCTGCGCTCCTCTCGCCTCCTCAGGCCAGTTCGCCGCCCTCATGGCACATTTTTCTCATACCCTGTTGGGCTCCCTGGATGAGGTCATCCCTCATCTTCCCGCCGATCTGCAGACTACGGTTAAGCAGGTGCGGGACCAGGGCAGGGCAGTGGCCAAACAGCAGCTCCAGACTGCTTTGGATATAGGGGACTCATGTGCCAGATCGGTGGCGGCCGCAGTGGCTATGCGTCGGCGGGCTTGGCTGAGGATATCCACCTTTACTTCGGATACCCAGCACAAGTTGGCGGATGTTCCCTTTTTGGGGACTGACCTCTTCGGCCCTGGGGTGGAAGGTCACCTGCAGAGGATCGAGAAGTCCAATGCTACCTTGGACTCGGTCTCTTCCGCTCAGAAGGACAAAGGCCGCAAACCACAGCCTAAGCCCTTTCGTCCTTCTGTGCCCCCGGCGCGCCCGGCCCAGCAACGTCAGGGCCAGCAGGCTCGGCCTTGGCATCCCAAACCCAAGCCGCCGGCTTCCTCTAACAGGAGGCAGGGAGGGAAAAGGCCCAGGAGTCCCTCGGCGGTCCCTCCTCCAAGCCTGCCCAGTGACGGGCTGAGGGTGTCGCCCCATTCCCGTCACTCCAGCTCCCCCTGGGTCCCCCGTGAGGGGCTGCCCGCACTTCCGTTCCGCCTGGTCCGCTGTTACCACGGACAGGTGGGTCTTGGAGGTGGTGGGAAGAGGCCTGCCTCTGGAATTCGAGCAGGCACCACCCTTCAGAGCCGTCGCCCCTCGGGGGGCTTCGGGGTCCCCAGCCTCACTGGCGGCTCGTCGAGCCGACATCGCTCTCCTCCTCCAGAAGGAGGTGATAAGAGAGGTGGTGGACCCTCCTTCAGACCCAGGGTTTGTGTCCAGGTACTTCCTGGTTCCGAAGCGGACGGGGGGCTGGCGCCCCATTCTCGACCTACACGACCTAAACAAGTTCCTAAGGTCTCGAACCTTCAGGATGGTCACTCTGGCTCAGATAATACCATCCTTGGAACGCGGCGTGTGGTTCTGCTCTCTGGACTTGCAGGACGCGTTTTTTCACGTCCCTATCCGTCCGTCTCACCAGAGATTCCTTCGCTTCCGAGCGGAAGGATCCCTTTTCGAGTTCCAAGCCATGCCCTTCGGCTTGTCTCCAACTCCCAGGGTCTTCACCAAATGCATGGCAGTGGTGACAGCATTCCCTCTTGGCGCCGAGGGTCCGGTGTACCCTTACCTGGACGACTGGCTGATAGCAGCTCCCTCCAGGAAGGAGGCGGAGTGGTCAGAGATCTGGCCCTCCAGGTCTGCTCTCAACTGGGCCTCCTTATCAGCAGGCCAAGTCGGAACTTCGAGCCAAGCAGGTGATTCTGTTCATCGGGCGCGGCTCGACTTTCTTCGAGCCAGAGCTGCTCCGGCGGACAGGGCCGGGTTCTTTCCTCCTTTGCCCGATCATTTCTGGTTGGGCATCCGCTCGCCCGGGACTTCCTGGCCTCCTGGGTCTCATGGCGGCCTGCACCAGCGTGGTCCGTTGGGCCCGGCTGGAACATGCGTCCCCTTCAGTGAGGACTGGCCAGCCAGTGGTCACAACGCTGCGATCCTTTGGACCAGCTTGTCTCGGTGACACAGGGGATGTGGAACGCTCTCCAGTGGTGGACCGTTCCAGATCATTTGCAGGAGGGCATCCCGTTCGTCCGCCCCGAGCCGACGGTCTCTCTATCGACCGATGCCTCTCTGATGGGTTGGGGTGCCCATCTGGGGGAACACCGGGCTCATGACCTCTGGTCCCCGCGGGAGTCCCGATGCCACATCAACCTGCTGGAGCTCGGCGGTCCACCTAGTCTCACCGCCTTTGCTCCGTTCCTCCGGGGTCAAGTGGTCCAGTCCAGGCGGACAATACCACGACCATGTTCTATCTAAACCGCCAGGGCGGGACGCGCTCCATGCTTCTATGCAAGGAAGCTCTCCGCATTTGGTCACTAGTGCGCAGCCTGGAGGCGGATCTCCTAGCCATTCATATGGCAGGAGCCTCCAACACCCTGAGCCGGATAGGGGCTGCATCCCACGAGTGGTCTCTCCTGCCGGAGGTAGTACAGCATCTGTTCTCCCATTGGGGCACACCTCAGGTGGACCTGTTCGCCTCCAGGGAGAACGCGAAGCTGAGACTGTTCCATGCCGGCCCCCCTCAGCAGGGCTCGCTGCAGGGGGATGCCTTCTCGAGGCAGTGGACCCAGGGCCTCTTTTACGCCTTTCCCCATTTCCCTTGATCCACAAGGTGCTTCTCTAAGGCGAGGAGGGACAAGGCGCAGGTGATTCTGATAGCCCCAGACTGGCCTTGCCAGTTCTGGTACCAGATCTCCTCAGTCTCAGCTCCAGGACTCTGCGGCAGCTTCCAGCTCCGCCGACCTGCTCTCAGTCAATCAGGGAAGGTGTTCCATCCGGACCTTCAATCCCTGCACCTGACGGCCTGGTTCCCTGAGCGCTAGAGTTCCAGGCCTTGGGTCTTTCGACGAGGT
Source organism: Neoceratodus forsteri (assembly GCA_016271365.2). Lineage (NCBI taxonomy): Eukaryota > Metazoa > Chordata > Ceratodontiformes > Ceratodontidae > Neoceratodus > Neoceratodus forsteri. The sequence continues at coordinate 543,923,663 of CM057451.1, forward strand.
CCTCAATGTAGTTGAGGCGTCCCGTGAGGAGTCGACCAGAAAATGCTATGCCTTCAAATGGAAAAGGTTTTCCATTTGGTGTCAGGGCAAGGGCTTGGACCCTTCCTCCTGTTCCTTGGCAAGCATCTTGGACTATTTATGGTCCCTTTCTAATCAAGGGCTTAGGTCGACGACCCTAATGGTGCACCTGGCAGCCATCTCTGCTTACCGGGCTCGGGCCGGGAAGCAGTCGGTGGCGCAGGAGAAGGTGGTCTGGCGCTTTTTCAAAGGCCTTGATCACATTTCCCCTCCAGTGCGGGAACCCCCACCTCCGTGGGATCTACTGCTGGTACTGGCAAAGCTCATGGGCAAGCCATTCGAACCTATGCACAGGTGTGCTCTCTCTCACCTGTCGTGGAAGACCGCCTTCTTGGTGGCTATCACGTCAGCCAGAAGGATGGGAGAGCTCCAGGCTTTCCATAGAGTCTCCTTACCTGGTCTTCCACAGGGACAGGTTGTCCTGCGCCTCACCGAAATTCCTTCCGAAGGTGGTGTCGGAGTTTCACCTTAACCAGGTGTTGACTCTGCCGGTGTTCTACCCCAATCACACCTCGGAGGCCGAATATAGGCTCCATACTTTGGACCCTAGAAGGCGCCGCCTATTACAAAGAGCGCGACGCTGAAATTCGGGAGAGGTTCGCCAGCTGTTTGTCACCACGCTGAAGCCGCATCTGGCAGACCTGCAGCAAGCCGGACGATAAGCAGGTGGGTCACTTCCTGCATAGATCTCTGCTATAAGTTGGCGGGCATGGAGCCTCCCAGAGGGATAAGAGCTCATTCTACCCGCCATACTGCTGCAACGGTGGCTGCTTCCAGGGACGTCCCTATCCAGGAAATCTGCAGGGCTGCTACCTGGAAGTCAGCAAGCACCTTCATTACCCATTACCACATCGACCTTGAGTCACGCCGGGATGCTGGTTTTGGGGCCTCGGTTCTCCAGTCTCTCTTTCCCAAGTAAGTATTGGGGTGTGCGTCTTGCCTCCCTCCTCCCGGAGAACTGCTAGGAGTCTGCCAATAAGTGTGGATGAACAACATATCCATGTCCCTAGAAATACAGGTTACTCACCTGTAACAGGAGTTCTAGGAATGGTATATGTTGTTCATCCACACGACCCACCCGACCTCCCGCTCGACGCAACCTGAGCTTCCAGCGGGCCAGATCTGGCGCCATGTGGAGCCGAGAGTTATACCACCGGGTGAGTGGGAGAGCAAGCTTGAAGACCTTCCGGCAAGATTTAAAGCGGCAAGGATACCTGCCAATGAGTGTGGATGAACAACATATACCATTCCTAGAACTCCTGTTACAGGTAGGTAACCTGTATTTACTCACCTGTAACAGGAGTTGAATGGATGTATGTTGGCCATCCACCATTCCACCAACCTCCCGGCTTTGACGTGATAGCGCCGAGCTTCCAGCGGGCCAGATCTGGTGTCATGGGGCGGAGCCGAGTTTTACCAACGGGTGGGTGTGAGGACCAGCTTGAAGACCTTCCGGCAAGATTTAAAGCGGCAAGGATACCTGCCAGAGTGTGTGGATGAACAACATATACCATTCCTAGAACTCCTGTTACAGGTGAGTAACCTGTATTTCCATTACCTGGGGGGGGTGAAGCTGTTCATAAAACTCGGATGGGAAGCCGTCAGTACTCAGTGCCTTTCCATTTTTCTGTTTAATTTTTGAAATAACTTCTACTGGGGAGATAGGGGCATTAAGGGCTCCTTGAGCTATTCGATCTTAAGGTAGGGGGAGTTTTTGAAGGTATTGCTTCACTTTGACCAAATGATTTTCTGGTTGGTGAGAGTTACAAAGATCAGAGTAATATTGCACAAAAAGTCATGCGATTTAATTGGGTGAAAGAGCGTTACCAGCAGTATCTCGTAGGTGGACTACAGCTCAGTTAGCAGCCTTACGCAGCTGCCAGGCAAGAATCTTTCCCGCTCTGTTGTCATGTTCAAAAATTTTTGCCTGGCATACCTGAGCTGTCCCTCCATTTGTGTATCAAGCAACTGATTCGATGAATAATTTTTTTGTTACAGTTCTAGTTTAACTGTGTCATCCAGGGTGGCTCAGTGACAGGACTCAGCTCACCAATCTGTGCTTCTAATGTTAGTCTAGTTTATGTCCATTCGCATTTCAATTTGGCAGAGTATTTTATAATTTCTCCTCTAAGGTAGCAGTTAAGCATGTCCCAACGGATAGAAACATAGAAGTTGACGGCAGATAAGGACCGCAAGGCCCATCCAGTCTGCCCATTCCTTTTTCTACCTTATAAATGTGCCATCGGCCTTTGCTCTGTCAGTGGTCTATCTATTCATAGTCATTTGTATTGCTCCTTATGCCTATCCCATGCCTGTTTGAAGCCCTGCACTGTATTCATAGCCACCACTTCTTGTGGTAAGCCATTCCATGCATCCACCACCCTATCTGTGAAAAAGAATTTCCTCACATTCCCCTTTAATCGGCCCCCCTCTAATCTCATGCTGTGTCCTCTTGTCCTGCTATTTTTCTTGTATTTAAACATGTTAGACTCTTTCACCTTGTTAATGCCCTTAAGGTGTTTGAATGCCTCGATCATATCACCTCTCTCCCTCCTTTGCTCAAGGGTATACATATTGAGCTCTGTTAATCTGTCCTCATATGTCTTCTGATGCAGTCCCTGCACCATTTTGGTAGCCCTTCTCTGGACTGCCTCAATTTGGTTAATGTCCTTGTGAAGGTGTGGCCTCCAATACTGAGCAGTACTCCAGATGGGACTTAACCAGTGTCTTGTAAAGAGGGATTATTACCTCCCTCTTACGACTTGTGATACCCCTACTAATACACCCTAACACCCCCCTAGCCTTACCTACTGCTTTAGAGGTCTGCTTGGATGATTTCAGGTCATCAGTGATGATGATGCCAAAGTCTCTTTCTTCCTTTGTGACTGATAGTAACTCCCCTCCCAGCCTATAGGTGGCTTCAGGGTTTCTCTTCCCTATGTGCATGATTTTGCACTTCTTTGCATTAAATCCCAGTTGCCACTCTTCTGACCATTTTGCTAGTTTATCCAGATCGCTTCTCATTCTGCCCATCCCATCTGGATCATCTACTCTGTTGCAGATCTTGGTGTCATCTGCAAACAGACGAGCCTTACCCTCTAGTCCATCTGCAAGGTCACTAATGAAGATGTTGAAGAGGACTGGCCCCAGGACTGATCCTGAGGTACCCCACTTGTGACTTGCATCTCTTCTGACTGTATACCATTTACCACCACTCTCTGCTTTCTGCCCGCCAACCAGTTTGCTACCCAGTTGACCAACTTCTGACCCACCCCGAGCCTACCCAGCTTATTAATCAATCTTCTATGTGGAACAGTGTCAAAAGCTTTGCTGAAGTCAAGGTAGGTTACATCAACTGCTCCCCCTTGGTCCACCACTCTGGTTACCCAGTCAAAGAAATCTATGAGATTAGTTTGACAGGACCTTCCTTTTGTAAACCCATGCTGTCTTGGATCCTGTGCCCTATGGATTCCAGGTGTTGCACTATCCTTTCCTTAAGGAGTGCCTCCATAATCTTGCCCACTACTGAGGTAAGACTGACTGGTCTGTAGTTCCCTGCCTCCTCCCTGCTACCACTCTTGTGGAGCGGGATCACATGAGCCCTTCTCCAGTCTTCTGGGACCTCTCCTGTGCTCAGAGACTCACTAAACAGTTCTGCTAATGGCTCTGCTAGTTCCACCTTTAGCTCCTTAAGTACCCTGGGATGTATGCCATCAGGTCCCATTGCCTTATCCACCCTGAGCTTAGCAAGCTCTTATAGGACCCTTTCTTTTGTGAAGGGAGTAGTGCTCACCTCCCTCCCCCTGTGTCCATGATGCTGAGCTGTGGGCCCTGCCCTACCTTCTCTTCAGTAAATACTGAGCAAAAGTATCTATTTAGGATAGATGCCTTTACAGGGTCCTCCTCCTCCTCACATGCTCCCTTTTCTCCATTAAGCTTAGCAATACCCCCTCTGGACTTTCTCCTTTCACTAATGTATCTATAGAAAGTCTTGTCACCTTCTTTTACTGTTCGTGCTAGTGTTTCCTCAGTTTGGGACTTTGCCTGCCTTACTGCCTTCCCTGCTTCCTTTAGGCAGTTTGGTATGCCTCCCATCTTCATCCCGCTGTGTTCCCTTATATTTCCTGAAGGCCAGCCTTTGGCTCTGACCTTTTCTGCTTCTGTATTTGAGAACCAAAGTGGTTTCCTTCTTCTTTGCACTTCCTTTTCTGTCTAACACAATGGGATGTTGCTTCAGTATTGCATCCTTGATGCTTGCCCACTTTTCCTCCAAAATTCTCATCTGTGTTTTTTGCCAGGGCTAGCTTAACTCTGTTGGCCATCTTATCAAAGTCAGCTCCTCTGAAGTCCCATATTTTTGCCTTGGAATGGGATGATTTAGATGTAGTAGCCAAATTGAACCATACCATGTGATGGTCACTGGCCCCCAGGTGACCTTCTACCTGAAGATCTGTGATCCCTTCCCTGTTAGTCAGTACTAGATCTAGGATAGCCCTGTCTCTTGTGGGTTGCTGTACCAGTTGTTTGAGGCCCTCCCCCTGCAGGGAATCCACTATGTGTCTAGTTCTGGCAGATGTTCCTGCTGGTATTGACCAATCTGTATCTGGCATGTTGAAGTCTCCATTATCAGAACCTCCCCTTTAGCTGTCATGTTTTGTATATCTTCTAACAGTAATGTGTCTATGTCCTCCCCTGGTCTGGGGGCCTGTAGACAACCCCAGTTCTTATGGCTGTCCCATTTCCTGTTTCCAGGGTGACCCACAGTTCTTCTGGCTCCTTGTGTATATTCTGAATTTCTGTAGCTTTGATATTTTCATTGACATACAGGGCCACTCCTCCCCCCCCTTTTTGCACCTCGGTCTCTTCTGAACAATACATAGCCAGGTACTGAAGTCTCCCAAGTGTGGTTACTGGTAAACCACGTCTCACTAATTGCTACTATGTCCAGTTTAGCCTCTGACATTATTGCCTGCAGGTCTGGGATCTTATTTACCAGCACTGTTTTCCTGCTGGAGATTGGTTTGAAGCAAGGTCTCTATAGCTTTAAGGATAAGATCCTTAACTTCGGTTTTATTGAGTAAGCTTACGTTCATCTGCCACAATGATTCGGTGGGCAGGGGGGCTCGTGGCCAACTGTAGAGATACAGTGGCATGATCTGATGTGGTTATGGACCCTATGTCACAATCCAGTAACTCTGAAACTCAGTTAACTGAGATTATAAAATAGTCAATTCTGGAGTAGGCCTTGAAATGCAGGGAAAAGTAGGTATAATCCCATCCTCGCAGGTGAATAAACCGCCACCCTTCAGCCAGGCCCAACTCAGTACATAATCTTGTGAGTATGTTTCCTGTTCTAGAAGACTCCCAAGCTCCTGCCCCTATACGATCTACTGCACTATTCATTACATCATTAAAGTCCCCTCCTATTTCTACCAAACAGTGAGCGTCAGTCACACTATCTTTTATAACTTTAGAAAAAAAAGAGATTCGGTCTGTATCCTCGTTTGGAGCATGAAGGTTAACAAACATTTATGCCTTCGATAATCTCCCCTGAATGGAAACAAACCTGCCCTTTGGGTCTGTCAGTACCTGAGATATCTGCAGTGGTGTGTTGCGTCTCACCAGAATAGCCACTTCTCTGCGATGAGGGTGAGTCTGGTAATGAGAGGCATATACTTCACCCACCCTGGACCTCCATAACTTAAGATGCTCAGTGGCATTCAAATGAGTTTTCTGCAAGAAAGCAACTGTTGCTTTCTTGCGTTGCAAGTCCTGCAGAAATCTGGCTTATCTGACAGGGCTGTTAATTCCTCAGGTATTATATGAAATAATAAGGTCAGCAGTGATCATACATTAAGGTGAGAGGAAAAAGGCTCCTTAAGTGGGGAGGGGGAACGCTCCAACAATACCCAACATTCCAATCAGTGAATATAGGTAAATGCACAATAAGTAAACGGAACAAGGAGTCTCGACTGACCAAGAGACTTCCCCATCAGCTGTCAGTCACAGTCACCCCTGACCGTCCGTGGAGGGTCAGTGGGGACTAGGGCGGTTGACCTGTCTTTAACGAGTTGGTTCCTCCCTGCACTCCCGTCCGGTCGACAGGGAGTCTTTCTGAATGAAGGCCCTTCCTCTTTTATGGGCCTTCTCTGCCTGATCTCTGATTCCATGGGTTTGAAAATGAAGCCCATCCAGAAACTGGCCCATTACCTGTTGACTAAGATCCTCGACTCCTATGGAGGCCTTCCCAATGGTGGAGGCCATTTTGGCCCTGCCCTGGAGCTTTGGCAGCGCCCCGTTTCCTGCCCTGCACCCTCTTCCTGGATGGCCTACAAGTATGCGGTACCTACTGATTCCTCCTCAGGATTTACAGAACATCCCTCGGCCAAAGGGCTGGTGTCTAATTTTGTGTTTAGGCACTCTGGCAACACTGGGGATGCTGACATGCCGCTCGACAGAGTCCAGAAAGTTGGATCATGTGGCAAAAAAGGTCTATGCTGCCTCCTCGCTTGGACTTCACCAGGCGAGCTCAGCCGTCCTTATGGCCCACTTCTCCCATGCCCTGCTGGGCACCCAGGATGAGGTGCGTCTCATCTGCCTGGGGACCTTCAGACCACATCAGACAGGTCAGGGACAAGGGCCGGGCTGTAGCAAAACTGCTTCAGACAGCCATGGATATAGGAGACTTTTGCGCTCACTCTGTAGCAGCTGCAGTGGCCATGTGCTGCAGGGCCTGGGTGAGTATCTCAGCCTTCATGGCAGACACTCGCCACAAGCTGGCAGAAGTCCCTTTCCTGGGCACTGACTTGTTCGGGCCTGGGGTCGAGGGCTACCTCACCTACATTGAGAAGTCCAGTGCCACCTTGCACTCCATGACATCTGCCTAAAAAAACCCAAGGGCGCCAAGCAGCAGCAAAAAAGGAAGCCCTTTCGGCCCACCTCTACTCCTGCGGCCAAACCAGCCCAACCCCATGCTGGTTAGCAGGCCCAGGCTTTGCAACCTTGGTCGAAATCACTGTCCTGTGTTGTCAGTAAGCCTGGGGAGAGGCTCTGGTGGCCCCTCAGCTGGACCTTCCTCCTCCTCCTCTGAGCCTGCACAGTGATGGGATGAGGGCTGCGCCTCTCATGCCTGTCACACCTCCACTAGGTCCTCCTGTGGGTGGCTGGCTCTGCCACTTCCTTTCCGCCTGGTCTGCTGTCACTATGGACAGGTGGGTCCTCAAGGTGGTGGGTCAGGGTCTGTCTCTGAAATTCGAGCAATACCTTCCTTGCTGAGCCCGGACCCCACAGCAGGACTTGGTATTAACAGACATTCTGTCAGCTGTCAGAGACTACATAGCCCAGCTCCTCCACAAGGAGGTTGTGGTTCCTGTCGCGGATCCTCTGGTATACCTAGAGTTTGTCTCCAGGTACTTGTCCGCCCAGAGCTGATGGTCATCCTGACAACTGATGCCTCTCTCATGGGCTTGGGTGCACACCTAGGGGAACACAGAGTTCACAGGCTATGGATCCTTGAGGAGTCCTGATGCCACATCAATCTGCTGGAGCTACGAGCAGTTCGGCTAGGGTTGACTGCATTCACTCCACACATCTGGGGTCAGGTGGTCCAGGTCCAGACGTACAACACCACGGCCATGTACTGCCTCAACAAACCAGTCGGGACGCACTCTCTGCCACAGTGCAAGGAAGCTCTCTGCATGTGGACCCTTGTGCACAGCTGGAGGTGGATCTCCTAGCCATCCATATGGCAGGGGCCTCCAGCCAGCTGGTGGACGCTCTCAGCCGTGTGGGTGAGGCATCTCTCAAGTGCGCTGTACACCCTGAGGTAGTACACAGTCTGTTCTCTCAGTGTGGCACCTCTTAGGTGGTCCTGTTCGCCTCCAGGGAGAACACAAAGTTTAGGCTGTTTTGTGCCTACCTCCCAGCAGGGAATGCTTTAGGGGGATGCCGTCTCAAGCCCCTGTACCTCAGGCCTCTTCTATGCCTTCCCTCCACTTCCCTTGATTCACAAAGTGTTGTTCAAGGCCAGGAGGGACAAGGCACAGGTTGATCCTGGTGGCTCCTGACTGGCCCTGCCAGTTCTGGTACCCCGATCTCCTCAGCCTCAGTAGCAGGCTCCCAAGGCATCTTCCTCTCCGCCCAGACCTGCTCTCCATCAGCCAGGAGAGGGTACTCCATCTGGACCTTCAGTCCCTGAACCTGACGGCCTGGTTCCTGAGCGGCTAGAGTTCCAGGCTTTGAATTTCTCTGCAGATGTCCTCACTGTTGTGGAGGCATCTCGGAAGGAGTCAACCAGGAAATGCTGTGCCTTCAAGCGGAACAGGTTCTCTATGTGGTGCCAGGACAAGGGGCTGGACCCCTTGTCCTGTCCGGTGGCTAGCATCCTTGACTACCTATGGTCCCTCTAAGTTGAGCCTTTGGTCGACAACTCTTAATGTGCACCTGGCAGCCATCTCTGCTTACCGGGTGCAGGCCGGTCAGCATTTGGCACAGGAGAAGGTGGTCTGGTGTTTTTTCAAAGGCCTTGACCACATTTCCCCTCCGGTGCATGAACTACCACCACCATGGGACTTACTGCTGGTTTTGGCAATGCTCATGGGCAAGCCATTCGAACCGATGTACAGGTGTGATACGTCTCACCTGTCATGGAAGACCACCTTCTTGATGGCTGTCACATCAGCCAGAAGGATCAGTGAACTCCAGGTGTTTTTGGTGGAATCTCCTTACTTGGTCTTTCACAGGACAAGGTTGTCCTGCCCCCCCCCAAACCGAAGTTCCTCTTGGAGGTTGTGTCAGAGTTTGACCTTAATCAGGTGATTAATCTCCTGGTGTACTTCACCAATCACACCTCGGAGGCCAAGCACAGGCTATACTTTGGACCTGCAGTGAGCACTTGCCTAATATAGGGAGCACACGGCTGGAGTTCAGGAAGAGGTTCACCAGCTATTTGTCACCTACACTGAAGCTGCAACTGGCAGACCTGCATTGACCTCTGCTATAGGTTTGCAGGTAGGAAACTTTCCGGAGGGCTAAGGGCTCATTCCACCCATCATACCACTGCCTTGGTGGCTGCTTCCAAGGATGTCCCTATCCACGAAATCTTCAGTGCTGCTACCTGGAGGTCAGCACACACACCTTCATTTCCCATTGCCACATTGACCTCGAGTCACACCGTGATGCTGGTTTTGGGGCCTCAGTTCTCCAGTTTCTGTTCCCTAAGTAGGGGGTGTTCACCTTGCCTCCCTCCTCCCAGAGAACTGCTAGGAGTCTGCTAGAAGTGTGGACAGAACATCGTATCCATGTTCCTAGAAAAACAGGTTACTCACCTGTAACATTAGTTCTAGGAGTGGTATATGATGATCATCCACATGGACCCACCCGACCTCCCCTGGCTTTGGCAAGATCTGGCGTTATCGGGTGGATCAGAGAGTTGCCACCGAGAAGTTTCCGGCAAATCGTGAAGGGAAAGGCAACTGCCAGAAGTGTGGATGAACATCATATACCACTCCTAGAACTACTGTTACAAGTGAGTAACCTGTTTATCTACTTAGGAAGCTGGTAGAATAAGAGCATAGTGGAAAATGCATTTTCTGAGGAAAAAGTCTATAAATCTAACACGTGGCATTATTTCGTGCTTTCAGTCATGGAAACAAAGTTTAGGAGGGACAGAGGAAAATGTTGCGGCAAAATCAAGGACATCCTGAAAATCAGGGGCAGTTAGAGGTCTGGCCGCGGGTCACTGTACTTAGACTTACTTTATTCATTTTAATGGGGACCCCAAAAAATTTCAGGGGGACTCCCAGATTTTAGCTGAGGACCCCCATTTTCCCCCAGAAAGGCCAGGACCCTCAAACAAAACATCATACCGAGAGCCCTGTGTTCTCTGTAGTGTGAATCCAGTAGAGCTGTATTTTGAATATCCGTGGTGGCGGTATATTCTGACAAGCATTGTTCAATTTCACCAGAACGTTTAGATAATATTTCAATATCTCTCTCTGATCTTCTAGCACTTTGGTTTCAAGCCTCTGTAGTGTGGCATGTAGCTGTTGCAAGGCAGTGCATAGTTTATTTGAAGCTATTGTGCAGTTGGACTCCTCATTGTCACTGGATATTGGTGTGTGACTTGGAGAGGTGGTCCAGGAGCAGGCCGCAGCCTGTTGAGAGCGCTCCAGTTTATTTTTTACTTGTTTTCCTGACGTTCCTGGCAGATTCTCTTTATTCCTCTGTCTGGAGGCCATCATGCAGTCGGTTATCTATTGTTTTGGCAGCAAGATGACACTGTTCAGTACTGGATGGCAGTGGATTTTGGAAGCGTAGGGTCAGAGGTCGTTGATCAGGCTGCCATCAAGCTAGTGACCTCACCGGAAGTCCTCCTGTGCTTCTGGTTTTCAGTGAATACATGTTCAGCGCCTTTAGCCGATTCTCATAGGATCTGACCTCCTGGCCCTAAATCATCTTGGTCACCCTGTGTTGTACCTTCTCTAGCCTGTTTGTCCTTTATTAGGTGGGGACTCCAGAATTTGGCACTGTACTCCAGATGTGGCCTCACCAGCGATCTGCACAGTGGTAACAGTACCTCCTGCCTTCTACTGCTAAGCCATCTCCCTTTGCCTAGGTCGCCCCTGAAAAAGGGACCCTTGGTCTCAACTGGCTTACCCGGTCAACACAATTCAATAAATAAATTAAATGCAAACAAGTACCTTAGTTTTGCTGGCTCCTACTAAAAGGCCACAGGGTGCATAAAAAGTACTTCCTTTCACTGAAACGCCAAATAATATTCCACACCTTAGGATCTTCTGCTAATAGTAACTTCTTTAATAAGAAAATTCAGAATTTGCAGTAATAAATCCAAATGAAACCCAAACAAACTATTTCACAAATAATAAGGGTGGAAAACAGTGATGTCTCGCACAGCTCCCTCTCTCACAGCCTAGTTTGCTGGTTGCAGGCTTCCTGACATGTTTCACACCTGTGTGCTTTCTCAAAGGATGCCGGATACCCTTAATCACTATCCTTAAATACACCTAGTGCTTAAAGTGACAGTACAAAAATATTCACACTCTCATCTGAAAAACGTCATATTGATATTATTGAAAAAACAGGTGCTAATCCATACCTTAAATTTCATTTCAGCACATCTGTTGCATATTTAAACTTTAAAACGTATTTATTATATACATACATACAGGGCAAAATGAAATTGCACAAAGTTTGGTCTGGAAGACAAAACTCCTCAGCATTTTTCTTTGAACTGCTGGTGCAAATCTGAAATAGTAAAACAAAAACAATACATTTATTAACACATCATTACTACTGTAGGCACATAATCAAAAATATTTTCTATTATTCAGTTTTTCTTCTTCAGAAAGGGCCTCATGTCTATCCTGTCATTAAGTCCAGGATGTTCCATTGTTCAAAGAGCATGGATCCAATACTGTTCTCTTTTCAACAGCAAATTATCAAAGTTTCCCCCTCTAAGGGACATTACAGGTCTTTCTATACCAGTACCTTTCTATACCAGTAAACATGAAACCATGATCATCCTTTTTTCTGGACTTAAAGATGTGCATGGCCAGAGCATTCTTTATGTCTTTGTTTTCAATGGCTCGAATGTGTTGTTCAATTCAGGTTTTAAATGCTGTCTTGGTTTTACCAATGTAGAAACTACCACATTTACACTCTGCTAGGTAAACCACACCACATGTAATACATGTGATGAAGCCCCTAACTTCAGTATCCTTCCCTGTTGCTCTATTTGTAAAAGTCAGTGTTTTTCACTTTGCAACAGTATTTGCAGTTGCCACATTTGTGGCAGCGATTATTTCTTTGTGGTAGCCACTTCCTATTTTGTACTACCCCTGGTTGCACTGCATGTACTGTGTAGTCCTTTATTGTTTTGCCTTTTCTAAAGACAATCTTAGGACCCATTTCTTCTATTTCCTTAAACCCTGGATCAAGTTTTATCATATGCAAGTGCTTTCTCACACTGTCAGTAATTTCTGCTGATTGTAAGCTCTAGGTACTGACAAATGTGACCTGTGGATCCGTATTCAATTCTTTCTTTCTTTTAGGAAGATCTCGCGTGGTATACATTCTACCTGTTTTCTTGCTTCTAGTATTAAGGTTTTATCATATCCCTTGTCCTTTAATCTCTCAGTCAACTCATCAGCTCTTTTTTCGAAATGCTCTTTAGTGCCACAATTTCTTTTGATGCGGATAAATTGCCCCTTAGGAATAGCCCTAATCACATGTGTAGGGTAACTGCTATCTGCCAACAGTACAGTATTACGATCTGTTTCTTTCCTGTACAGATCTGTGACCACACCCCCCTTTTCCGTCCTTCATGATAATCCGATCCAAAAAACTGATTTGCTTATCAATCAATCAAATTCTTTATTTATCCAGGCGAACACCATTGAGCAAGCTCATTTACAAGGTGGACCTGCATTACACAAGTCAAGTAACAATGCATTTATATACAGACAAGTAGACAGTAGATGCAAGAGTACAACAGTACAGGTAGGCCTGCAATAGACAGGATAAGTAAAAATACATTTGGGTTCAGGTAAAAGACAGTCGGTAAGGGTATACATAACAATAGGGTAGCAAGTCAGTAAAAAATTTATACCAGATATAACAACATACATGGTTTAGTATTCATGTAAGATAAAGGCATTATAGTCCAGCAAAGAGATTAGTTGAAGTGGATGCTACAAGCGAAGAGACATACATAGTCAGTTTAAAAAGACCCAGGCGTATCAAGGGGGAGACGTGTGTCTGGAGAAGTGGGTAGCCAGTGGGGGGGGGGTGGTTCTGGAACTGGGATAATACTAGGAGCGAAGGAATGAGATGCTATGGGTATACAAGGAATAGGTGGGTGAGGGAGGGTGAGATTTAGGGCGGTAGATAAGTAGGTGGCTCAGGGACAAGTTATGCACTGATACACGAAGAAAGGAGGATGGGGAAAAGCAGGGAGGATGTGGAAGGGGGGTGTAAGTAAGCTAGGATCATTGGAAGCAGTTGCGGGCTTCTGGAATGTATTTTGAGTATAAAGTCTTAAACACAGTGAGACTAACAGGAGTCCTCAGTTTCAGTGATTTCTGTAGCACATTCCAGAGTGATGGTAGAACGAATCCTATGGCAGCTCTCCCAGAACACGTTAGGGCTTTGGGCACTTTCAGAGAAATCAGTGAACAGCTTCTTGGGGCATAGGTTCCAGGCATATTGAGAGTCAGGCAATCAACAATGTACTGCGGAAGTTTGCCAGTGATAGCTCTGTATGTCCAGAGAGATGCATTTTTGTTTCGTCCGTAGTGTAGGGAGGTCTAGCCTACGGCCGCATATAAAGAGCAGTGATGGGTGGAGAAGGGGAGACCAGTGATGAAGCGCAGGACTCTGTGGTAAAGTATGTCCAATTTACCGAGGTATGAAGTAGCACATTGGCTGTATATAAAGGCGTAATCAATTAGGGAAAGGAACGTATACTGAACTAGCTGTCTCTTGGCCTCTGTTGTTAGTAGGCGGTTTAACCTGATGAAGAGACTTAGTCTCTGCCTCAGTTTTTTTTAACAAATCCTCCAGGTGGTCTGCAAAGGAGAGTTTGAAGTCTAGGCAGACCCCCAGGTATTTGAATTTCAGCACAAATTCCAGGTCTCCTAGGAGGGTGGTAATGGGGGTAGAGCAGGGTAGGCTGCATGGTTAATAGGTGAAAATAGCATTGCCTTTGTCTTTTTGGCGTTAAGTAGCAATTTTATACTAAGGAGCTGGTATTGAAGTATGTTGAAGTCAGCTTGCAGGTCGCTACAGGCAGTTTCAGGAGTTGTACGGCTTAGGTAGATCACTGTATCCTCTGCGAACAGATGAATTTTCGCCTCATTGATGCGAGTCTATATTGTTGATGTAGTTGGCAAATAGGAGTGGCCCCAGGATGGATCCCTTCGGGACGCCTCTTTTTAACAGATTTGAGGGGGAGAGTTCACCTTCGGCCTTGACCTGTTGGTGCCTATCAGAAAGGTAGTTGTGGAACCAACGCAAGGAGGTAGAATCTAGACCAATAGCTTTCAATGAAGAAAGAAGGAGGCTGTTGTCAACAGTGTCGATGGCCTTACTTGGGTCTAGAAAAATGGCGCAGACAAATTTTTTGTTCTCTAGCTCACGCTGCCAGTCATTTGTCACCTTGACCAGGGCCATGATTGTACCATGTTCAGTTCTGAAACCAGACTACATTGGGTTTAGCAGGTTAGTATCATCTATGAAAGATTTCAGCTGGGCATTCACGATTTTTTCCAGAATTTTTGATAGTATCGGGAGAAGGGAGATGGGCCTGTAGTTGTTTAGATCACAGGGGTCTCCGGATTTAAACAGAATAACATGTGCAGTCTTCCACAGTTTGGGGAGGGTCCCTTGAAAAGGGACAAGTTAAATAGATGCGTAATAGGTACAGCCAAGACTTGATAGGCAATATTTAGGTAGTATGGATCGAAGGTGTCAGCGCCAGCACTTTTTCTTGTGTCCAACTGGAGGAGGAGATCTTCGACCTCTTTTAGTGAGGCAGGAGAGAATGAAAAGACTGCATCTGAGGGGCTAGATTCTGAAGGTTGCATGGTAAGCTGGGAGCGTAGGTTACGTGCAGGTGAGTTATCAAAAGCTATCCCTGCAGTAGCAAAGTGATTGTTGAAGGATTGTAGTATCTCTTTATTGTTGTTGATAGTTAACATTGTCAGAAATAATTTTTGAGGGGAGAGTGTTTCCTGTGTATTACCAGAAAGTTCTTTTATTGTGGACCAGACCTTGGTAGGGCAGTTGGAGGCAGTGTCGAGTTCAGAGCGTTAGAAGTTGGACTTGGTTTCCCGAATTAGCTTTGTACAGTGGTTTCTGACTATTCTGAAAAGATGCCAGTCTTCGGCTTGTGGGATTTGTGTGCTAGCTTCCAGAGCTTGTCTCTTTTTAATAGTGCTGCCCTGATGTCTGCTGTAAACCAACGGCACTTTCTACCCTTTATGCAGGTTTTGACTAAGGGTGCGTGGGTGTTAAGAGCGCTGGATACAATTTCATGGAAAATGGCATATGCTGTTTCTACTGATTTGGCTAAAGAAAAGGTCTGCCAAAGCAGGGAGGCTTTCAGGTCATTGATATATGCAAGCGGGTCAAAATTCCGTTTTGATATTTTGGTAGAGAACTTTGCTGAGGCTGTTGGTTTAGGGACTGCTCTTATGCCAGCAATAAAACAATGGTCACTAACATTGGCAGAAAAGATTCCAGCATGGGAGAAGAAATGGAGTTTGTTTACTAGAAGTACATCTAATAGTGTACTTTTTGTAGGGTTTTTCTTATTGATACGACTAGGTTCATTAATAAGTAGAGTGAGCCCATGAGAGTAGCAGAAGGATTTAAGTGGAAGAGATGCGCTTGACAGCCAGTCTTAGTTATGGTCCCCTAGTATAATTGTTTCCATTGTGTCGGTACTTATAGTAGATGATAGGTGGGACAGGAGCTGTGACCCCGAGTACGGGGGTCTATAACATCCTATGACACTGAGGGCCATTGATGTAGATATTTCAATTTTTAAGGACAGGCATTTAAAGGCATTGGCATTTGATGTAGTGTCGAGGGCAGCGACCGTAAACTTGTCCTTAACATAGATGGCTACACCACCGCCTCTGGTTAGTCTGTCGGCTCTGAATAACAGATAGTTGGGGATATTGACCTCTTTGTCTGGCGTGGATGGACAAAGCCAGGATTCAGATATGACAAGTACATCCGGCTCCGTGTGGATAGCCCAAGCCTATATTGAGGTGAGTTTCTTTAAGAGGCTACACACATTAACATGATAAAGCTGATACCTTTATACTTCGTGACTTTGGACTGTGAAGGAATTGCTTGTGTAGGACCAGGGTTAAGTTTAACATTACCTGAGCAAAGCAAGAGGAGGAGTACAACTTTCCTCAGGGCAGCAAGTGGTAATTTGGAAGAACTAAACCTTCTTTGGCAAGTGGAAGTACTGGCGTAGGAATGCAAGGACCTATTCTTTGTACTGTTCAGTCCTAGTGATGCACATGCTAAGACCCCAGCTGTATGACACCAGTAGATGCAGGTACTGGGCCGAGTAGGTAACATTCCTTGGGTAGGTAATGAGATGCCGGTGGCTGTCCGAGAGGAAGACTCGGCTGAAAGTGGGTACGACAACTTGGGGGCATAGCACGAGTTGCATAGGGACCCCATGAGTAGACATTCTTGTGGTAGGGGATACGAGTCCTCTTTGGGGTAAATTCCATCTGGCGTGTACCCTAATAAGGGTAGGGTGCATAAGGCAGTAAATAGGTAGAGCCAGATTGCAGGTTCAATGGTTAAAGTCTGGGGGTCAGAAAGAGACAGTTGTAAGGGCTTAATCTGGGCAGAGTATCACCAGGTAAGGCTACGCGCCACAGGGTCTGAAAAGGGATATAGGTGCCGATACCACTTGAAGGTAGCAAGGAGATGTTTCTATGGCACAGCGACTAGAGATAGTTACGAGAAGTCGTAAACCTGATCTAAGACGTATCACCAGCTAAGGCTACACACCACAGGGTCAGCAAAGGGATGTAGGTGCTGACACCACTTATAGGGAGCAAGGAGAATTTACTATGACACAGCGACTAGGGACAGTAATAAGAAGTCAAAAATCTGATCTGAGACGAGTGGTAGGGGAGACTGCGGTGGGTTAGTTAGGATGGGACACTTGAACCTGAAGTGGCAGCCCAAAATTTATATGTCTGTGGGCGATTTAGAAGCGGGAGGATAGATTTGTAGGAAAGCCAATGGCAGGGGAGGCGGGGCAAGGAGGTCTATATAATAATGGTCAGGAGGGGTGGGTGGGCGTGAGATTTGCGGCTTTGCTGTATCTCTCTGGATCTGGAGTCCGAGCAAGTGGTCTCGGGTGGCGGCTTTGGAAGCACCGACAGCCCGGTGGCCACGGTTCTTGTGGCGTATGAGCTGGGATACCTGGAGGGTTCTCGGCTGAAGGGGAAGAGAAAGCAAAGCCAATTAGTACTGGTCCCAGACAATGGTCTAGCTACCCAGTGACCAAACTTAATTTACAAATGAAAGGGGTCAATTTCCTTGGTGCCCTGAAGTCTGGGCGGCAGTTACAGAGGCAAAGGAAATGGCTGTTTCACTTAATCAATCTAGCAAGAGCAGTTTGCAAGTATTATAGCTTTTTTTAGGCAGTTTACAGGCAGATTCTAACAAAATAGGCATACATTAGCAAGCATAAGTAAAAATAAAAAAAATGCCTTTTTAGCTCAGGAGACAGAGAAAAGATAAGAAGGGGTGAAGGACCAATCGGAGCAAGCCTGGAGAAGGTGCTCGACTCCGATTGGTTTGCAGCTTTGCTGCATCTCCTCGCTCTGAAGTCCGAATATCCGGGCGGCGGTTGCCGGGAGTGCCGACCGCCTGCATGTAGATTTGCAGCGGATGAGCTGAGCCCTGGGGGGTTCTCATCGGAAGTAGTAGGAGAGAATTAACATGGTCAGCCTTATGAAGGGGAGAGGAGGGAGTGGTGAGGCAAGGGGCTGTTAGAAATGTAATTCTGTGGGGCAGGACCGCAGTCTAGGAGGTGTTCTGCAGCTTTAAATTTGTGTAGGGCAAGATGGCCAATGGGAGGAGGTGCACAGAAGGGGGAGTGGTTTAGGTGTATTTAAGAACTTGTGGGGGAGGGCAAAAAAAAAATCACACAAAGGAGAGAATGGGAAGATTAAGGGGTCTAGCTAGGCTAAAACAAAGCAAACAAACAGTATTTTACTCTTTTTTTTTTTTCCGACCAGAATGAGCAAATACAGGCTAGTAACAGTCCTTAAACAAACAAAAAATCAGCAGTAGGAATCCCGGTTTTCCGTTTAGCTGTAATTGGTATTATATGCACACACTAGTAGCGAGGGCCAGGCAGCACAGACTACAAAATTTGTGCACGGGCATGCAATTAGTCCTGGGAAAGCAGACACGCTGGATTCCAGAGCTAGCCACTCAGGGAGTTCACCAAGATGGTGAGCAGCCAGTGGGGGCACTGCAGTCAGATGGTGCCAGGAATTTGGAAAATCAATCCAGAATCTTCGCTGCAACAGCCGCTGAGGGCTGAAGATCTGGCTTCGGCAATTACCTGTCATTGGAGAGCAGTGGGCGGGTGGCAGCGGGCAGGCTCCCGGTCTCGCCGCTGTAGTTGGCGGCCAGCTCAAGCTTAAAAGCAGCTACGAGGATGAGGTGCTTGCCCGAAGTGGGCAGCAAGCCTGTGCTTGGAGAGCAGTGAGCGGGTGGCAGCAGGCAGGCTCCCGGTCTCACCGCTGTAGTCGGCGGGCAGCTCAAGCTTAAAAGCAACTACGAGGATGAGGTGCTTGCCCGAAGTGGGCAGCAAGCTTGTGCTTGGAGAGCAGTGGGCCGGTGGCAGCAGGCAGGCTCCCAGTCTCACCGCTGTAGTCGGCAGGCAGCTCAAGCTTAAAAGCAGCTAGGAGGATGAGATGCTTGCCCGAAGTGGGCAGCAAGCCTAACTAAAAGATGCACTAAATCTCAAGTTTCGGTTACTGTTCTCCAAATGTCTGACAAAATCAAATAGTTCTTCTTCTGTACCTTTCCATACCATCAGTATGTCGTCGATAAAACATTTCCACAAATCAATTTTGTGAAGAAAGGGATTATCGACACTCCTGATGGTATCCTCTTCCCATCTTGCCATATAAAGGTTTGCATAGTTTGGCGCAAAACTTGCACCCATAGCTGTACCCTTTATTTGGTGAAAGAAGTTTTGTTTATAGAAAAACACATTGCAGTTTAATACAAATTCTGCTAATCTGGTTAACACTTTGGTGAGGGGCTCAGGAACAGATCTTTGATCCAGATAATACTCTAGTGCCCCCACCCTCCATCATGTGGTATATTCGTGTATGAAGAAGTTACATCTAGTGTAACCAGCAAGCTTTCTTTTTCTATTGCCAGATTCTCCAGTATCCCAAGTATTTCTCCTGTATCTTTAATATATGATGGGATCTGCTTAACCAATTCTAGCAAATGAGAATCTATATATTTTGCTAGGGGTTCCATAAGGGAATCATTCCCTGACACAGTGGGACGACCAGGGGCATTCACCATATCCTTGAGTATTTTAGGCAGGTAATAAAAAGTTGCTCTAACTGGGTGCTCAGCCTGGAGATATTCTGTTACCTGTGATGGTAATAGGCCTGGCTGTTTAACCTCCTGTAAAAAAAATCATCTATTTTTTTCTTAAATTCCATGGTTGGATCTTTCTTTATCGTTACATAAAATTTGGAATCACTCAGTGATCTTTCTCATAATCTTCACTGTTCAATACCACTATTGCCCCACCCCTATCAGCAGGCTTGATAGTTATCGCTTCATTTTTTCCTAATGCCTGTAGTGCCTGCCACTCTTCCTTTGTTAAATTAAAATGTCTGCTGTGAACAAATGTTTCATTTAATTTCTCAATGTCTCGTTCACAGCTACGTATATAAGTTATCAGAGCGGCAGACATGGGTGGACAAAAATCAGATTGTGGTGTAAACCCATTTATATTGTCAGAAATAGGTTGAATTACCTCTGTATTGACCTCCTGACCCTCCAGGTTTTCAGTAGTGCTCTTGTTAAAGAATGATTTCAAGCTTAGATTTCTTCCATGTTTGTTTAGATCCACGATGGTTTGAAAAGTGTCAAATCTTAGTAGGTGCAAATGATAGTCCCTTATTTAAACCCAACATCTCTTCCTCACTCAGCCGTATCTGTGATATGCTTATTATATTTGTCGTGCTCTTTTCTCGTGACCTCGTCTCCCCCTCCACATCTCACCTCTGTTCTCTTCTCTTCTTCCATTTTCATTTCTTCCCCTCTCTTCTAGTTCTCTTATACCTTCTGGTCTCCACCTGTTTGTTCGTTGGCTCCTCCAAGGTATTGGGGGTGGGTGTCAAGCAGGGGGTCCTCGACTCATTCCTCCTCTTCTCCTAAAGAAATGTCCCTTTCCAGACTTTCGCCTTGTAAATCCCTGTATATACTATCTTGGTTTGAATTTGTACCAAGATTTCCTGGGGATTTCTGCTTGTATTCGTCCTGGCTTACTTCTGTGTCATCTGACTTGGTGCTCCAATCAAATACTCTGCCTTCCCAAAAGTCTCTTTCATCACAATCAAATGTATTCTTTTTTACTGTTTAAATTTTTTCCTTATATCTATGTATACTGCTAGTAGAGTTCTCTAAGCATTCATTATAATTAGCTGCTCCAGAAAACTTTTAAAACATCCTCACAATTCGTAAGTTCAGACTCTACCTCCTTCTGGATTATAAGGTTTTCAGATAAAATGAGTTCAGTATATTCACAGCTTGCTTTATGTCCAATGTTTTGCCACTTTTCAATGAAACCAGGTCTTTTAAGACCACAGGTAGTTTGAAAAGGACCCTTAGCCCTCTTGGGCTTCTATCCACCTCCAAATATGCACGTAATGAGATTTCTTCCCACTGTAATCTCTTCAGTTTTTGTGCCGTTCTTTCAAATTGATTAAAAGCTTGTTTAATATTTATAGGACCAAATGCTAGTGTAACATTACTAGATAGAATATCTACATAGCTCTCAATGCCACCAGTGTTTCTTAAACTAGATCTTTAAGGGAGCATGTGGATGTGTTTTTCCCACTGTGCTTGCTGCATGTTAGCCATTCAGTTCAAAATAAGGCAAGCTAACGGAAGGCAACGTTCTGTTTTATCAATGCCTTTTTTCTTATCATACCGCCTAGGTCCTTTTGCTCTGATTTTTTGTGTCCAGCTTAACTCCCCACATCCAATACTCTGTTTGGGGGCTTTGTTCTCTAAGGGCATAACTTTGCACTTTTTCGCACTGAATTTCAGTTGCCAGAAATTTTCCAGCCTTTGGAGGTCTCTCTGCAACTCCCTTATCCCCTCCACATCATTAACCCTGCCAGAGAATTAAGTGACATCTGTGAATAGGCACAACCTGCCCTGGATTTCCTCTCTGTCACTAATAAATATATTGAAGAGGACTGGGCCAGAACAGAGCTGTATGATACTCCATTGGTGACCTCTCTTTCTGCTGATCTGCCCCCTTTCCCCACAGCTCTCTACCATGTCCCATCCAACCAACTCCTTACTTAATTATTGTTTCCGTAGGTGTTCCCAGATCACCCCTGTTCTTCAGCAGCTTTCGGTGTGCACTGAGTTGAGTGCCTTGCTGAAGTCAAAGTAGAATACATCTGCTGCATGCCCTTTATCAACTACCCAGTGAAAGAATACTACCAGGTTTGTCTGACAAGACCTCCATGCCAGAAATCCGTGCTGCTTACTGTCCTAAAGCCTGTTTTCCACCAGGTATTCCTCTAGGTCATCTTTGACTAATGTCTTCATCAGTTTCCCTTTCACAGAGGTAAGGCTGATGAGTTCATCATTTTCTGGTTACTACTTGTCCTCTCCCTTGTTCAGTGGAATCTTGTCTGCCATCCTCCAGTCCCTGAGAACCACCCCTTGCAGCATAGAGCTGTTGAAAAGCACTGCCAGGGATTCAGCTAACACCAATGCCAATTCCCTTTGCACTCCTCGAATGCATCCATTCAAACAACATGAAGTCTTGCTGTATTCTGACTATGTTTAGTTAGCCCCAGCACTTGAACTGCTCCGGAGAGTAAAGGGTTAGCTCTATGCCAAGGCATAGAACGTTGTGCTCGGTTTTCAAACCTCTGTCTGTGGTACTCTGAAGTGTAACCGTCAGATTTCTTACTCCGCCTAACTGTCAAGTCGCTCCGGAGATCCCTCCTGCACTTCATTTCGGTATTAGTAGGAAACAATCAGTTTATTCAACCGCTTTCGTACTTTTTTCGGTATTCTTACCTCTGTCACGGTACAGTAAGTGGTAGTGTAGTAGGTAGTGTTGAACAAATTGTTAAAGTGTTAGAAACTGGGGGGGGGGGGTTGGTTCTTTCCCGTACAGTCCGGTTGAGAACTGAAACCTATTGATAATTGTTGTTTTTCTGATATTCTTTAGTGGTTTTCCAGTACTTATCGGTTCCTAAAAAAAATCCAAATTTTAATAGAATTTTTTTAACCAACCCGTGACATGTTTGGAACCAATAAGTTGTTATCTGGCTTATCGCTGTGAAGGGTAACTATTTTTGAATCCGGCATGTCTGAGAAACCCAAAAAGAAAACCAGTCCCACTGGGTTTCAGCACTGTACCGAGTGAGGGGAGGCCTTTGCTAAGGCTGATCCCCACCTCGTATGTGTGTGTATTGTCTGGGATTTGACCACCTCAAGGAAGACTGCCAAATTTGTAAAAACTTTCCCGAAGCCACTCTGGAAAAACGTTTGAGTAGGCTAAAGGAAAGGGAGTCCAAGAAGTCCACTGACCCGGATGGCCAGCCCAGTTTGGTTTCTACCGAACCTGAAGAGGTGTCGGGTAGACTGAGCACTAGTACCGACCCTAATGGCGACTGCCTGCCTGACCACTGGGGACCCGACGAGACTTGAAGTTATCGGGACGTTGGAGTCCCGTCCTGTACCCGCCTGGGGGGTATATATCCACGGCTCCATGGGGGAAGTCCTGGGGATTCAGGTAAGGCAAGTCGTGGGGTGGTACCGTGGTGTCTCCCGAAGAAGCGTAGCTCCGGGTTGAGGAAGGCGATAAAAATAGAAAGTGTAAAAAAAAAAAAAAAAAAAAAGCACCTCAGGTTCGAGTTGCCCTCAGGCCATTACCAACTCAGAGCTATGCCTTCCGGCCTAACATCTGCTCCGAGGGTGTTCACCAAGTGTCTAGCAGTAGTGGTGGCATTCCTCAGGAGACAGGGTATCCTTCTGTTCCCATACCTGGATGACTGACTCATTGTGGGTTAGTCCTCAGACCAAGTCAAGTCAGCCCTAGAGGTCACTCAAAAACTTCTAGACTCTTTGGGTTTCATTCTGGAACCAGCTCAGCTCCTCACCTTCATAGGGGTGGAGCTAGACACTATCCAGGCAAGAGCATTTCTCCCTCTCTCAAGGGTTCAGTCCCTTGTCACTCTAGCTTCCTCTTCATCCTCTAGTTTCTCGTCCAACCAGACACTTTCTGCAGTTGCTGGGACACATGGAAGCTTCCACAACAGTGGTCCAGGGAGCAAGGTTTCAGATGAAAGATGTTCAGTTTCATCTCAGATCTTATTGGTCTCAGAAAAAAAGACCTTCTCTCCAAATTGGTTCCAGTGTCTCAAACTCTAGTTCAGGCCCTCCAGTGGTGGATGGAGGTGTACAATCTTTGACAAGGTGTCCCCTTTATCAGTCAGGCTCCTTCAGTGATTCTCACCACAGATGCCTCCTTACTAGGTTGGGGGGCTTATCGGGATCAGCTTACAGTTCAGGGAACCTGGTCTCACCAGGAGTCTCTTCTACACATAAACCTTCTCAAACTCAGAGCTGTCTTTCTGGCACTTCAGACATTCTCAGCTGCTGTTCAGGGGAAAGTAGTGCAGATCAGGACAGACAATACCACAACCACGTGGTACATCAACAAGCAGGGAGGCACTCGGTCCTCGGCTGTGCATCTTCCAGGGAAGGACAACATTCTAGCAGATGCTCTCAGCAGGATTTCTCACAGTCCTCACGAATGAACCCTGAACCCTCTAATTCTTCAGGTCATTTTCAAAAGGTGGGGCACTCCAGAGATCTCTTTGCAGCCCCGGACAATCATCAACTTCCTCTCTTTTGCTGCAGACCGCCTCTTCTGGGCTCTCTCCCTCAGGATGCTGTCTTGTTGAACTGGACAAGCAGGTTCCTGTATGCATTTCCTCTTTTTCCCCTGATATTCAGGGTCCTGATCAAGATAAGGTCTGAGCCTTGCAAGGTGATTCTAATGGCTCCAGACTGGGCCCGACAGCCGTGGTATCCCCTACTCTTGTCACTGTCGGTGACAGTGCCTTTGTGTCTTATGTGTGTGTTTTATTGTGATTGTAGTTACCTTTTGATGGTAAGGGTAAAGAGCTGAGATAGAAATGTATGTATTTTTGAATGTTATAGAAGCCAGAAGGGGAAGGAAGCATATTCAATTCAATGCTTTACAGTAACTGGTAATTGCTGTTTTTCTTTTAGACTTGGATTGTGGGCTTTGGTGACACTGTACTTTCTTTGTTGTCTTTACTTAGAATTGTTTTTGGGCTGTTGAGGATTTAAAACGTAGTGGTGGTGTATTCTTTGCTGTCTTTGGTTGCTGCAAATTTTACCCCCCCCTTCCCCAACTCTGATTATATGCCCTGTTAAATCTGATTGACAGGAGCTAAACACTGGTATAGTAAGGGTGTGGAGTAGGAGGCATACCAGGAAAGGAACAGCAGCAAGTGAAGAGGTGACTGCTCTTCAGTGGAAGGGAAGTAAATGCAAATCTAGGAGCTTTCATTGTTACTTTTTCACATTGATATTGCATTGGGGAAAGGAGGAGTAGGAGTTTGAAATGAAGGTTGTGCAATGGCTACTTAAAGTCTGTTTTTGAGTGTGGATAGGAAGGATAGGAATATAAAAAGCAGTTGCTCAATATATCTAAACGTATGCAACAAAGGAGGTAAGGGAAATAAAGAAAATGTTTTGCACTGATAGAGGAGGGAGAGAGGAGACTTGGGGGAGTGTTTGGTATCCTGCATCTGGAAGGGTGGGGGGTCGCTGGTGGGCAACGACAGCAATGGGTAGGGTGGTAGGCTGCAACAACTGCGGTGCACCAATCTTCCTAAAAATTTCCTGGAGTGTGGGAGGATGTTTAGTGTGCAACCACGTAGAAAAACTTAGGAGATTGAGGGTCTGCAGGAGGAACTAAGACAGGCAAGGCAGATTGGGGGTGGGTTTAGCCCAATACTGGAGGGAGGAAGAAGGGGAGATGAGGGAGGGCGATTTAAGCCAACAGTGGTGAGGAGAGGGTCAGAAGAAGGGAAGCAGAGACAAAGGGGCACAGGCCAGGAAGAACAATTGCCGGAAAAACTAGGTCAGGAGACAAAAGACAAATGGAAGGAGGAGATAGGGACTTGTGAGGGGAGACAAAGAAGTGGCAAAAGTCATGGAGTGGAAAGGAGAGAACAGGTTACTATGAAGAGAGGGAGCGGCATTTGTGAAGGGCCTCAGAAAATAGTCAGGCACTGCTAGAGAGGAAGAAGGTGGAGGAGGAAATGATGAAATTAGAGGAGTAATTGATAAATGCCTGGACCAAACTGGAGCAGAGGGAACTTCTGCTGGGAGAATTGCAACAGGGTAAAAGGGGAAAATGTGCAGGAGGAAGAAGAGGAGCTGGAAATGAGAGAGGAGATGAATGAAAGCAAGCAGGAGTAAGAGGTGGAATCTTAGTGCTGGGGACTCCATACTAAGAGGAGTTAGGTAGGGTAGCAAGGGGAGAGGCATAGTCGCATTTGGGGTGAGGCCATGCCAGGAATGACAGCGGAAAGGGTGGGACAGTCTGTTCTGAAATATGCTAGAAGGGTAGGACAAGCCTCATTTAATTATACATCTTGGGACAAACGACCTGACTGACAAGACAGTAGATACAGTCCAGAGGAGGTTTGAGGAACTAGCACAATTATGTGAGGGGCGGGGATCAGTAACTTTTTCAGAGATACTTCCAGTGCCAAAGGCAAGCACAACAAGAAAGCTGAGAATAGAGGAATTTAACGGTGGCTAAGAACCTGGTGTTGTGCTAAAGGGTATGGGCTGTTGGGGAGGGACCTGGGAGGACAGTAGTCTATATGCCAAGGACAGACTATACTTTAGTGAGGTGGGAAAGAAAGTGTTGAAACAGAGGATGGAGGCGTACATAGAGGAAGTTGGGAATTTAAACTAGGAGTGGGGGGTGGCAGTTGGGGAAGAGATATGCAGACACCACAGGTTGGGAAACCATATGAGCTTACCCCCCATAACAGTGACAAAGGACAAATGGCAAGTACTGTTGGTGATGCTAGGAAAGGAGGGTAGGAAGGGATGGGGGGAAAAGGGTGGAAGTGGTTACCCTTAATGCTAGTAGCCTTGGGAGAAAAACTGCAGAGTTACAGGTTCTCATGGCAGAGGGAGAGGTGGACATTGCAGCCATCACGGAAACATGGGCCACCCAATACAATGACTGGGACCTGTCTGTACCAGGGTACAGGTTATTTTGTAGGGACAGGGTGATTGGGAAAGGGGGGGGGGTGGCACTATATGTGAAGGAAGGACTGAAGTGTGTAAGGGAGGAAGGGAGGAGGGTATCTGGTCACTTTGGATGCAAATCCAGGATTCCAAGAATAGGATTCTTAGAATGGGAATGGTGTACAGCCCACCATCTCAGGCGGAGGAGTTAGACAGGGAACTAGCGGAACAGATCAGGAGGACCTAGAGAAGGGTAGTGTGGTGATTGTGGGGACTTCAACATGCCAGGAGTGGACTGGGAGCACCCCAACAACCAGGAACAGAAGGGGCAGGTACTGCTGGATGCCTTCCAGGACAGCTTTCCTGCTGCAAATGGTCAGTGAACCAACCAGGTTAGGGTACCCTTGACCTTGTGCTGGCAAATGGGGATTTTGTGAGAGAACTTACAGTGGAGGAACGCTGTCGGGAGTGACCACCACTCAGTATGGCTCACATTGGATATGGGCAAGGAAGGAGGGAATCTGGCACAATAGTGCTGGACTTCAGGAGGCCGACTTTGGGAGGATGGGGAAGTGGTAAAAGGGTACCTGGCCAGAATTCAATCTAGTATGGACGCCAACCAGAGGTGGGAGCTCATAAAGCTGGGGATAGTGGAGGCAACCAAAACCTGCTGCAAAGCCCAGAGCAAGAAGACTAGGGCTGAAACCGATCTGGTTGAGCAAGGAGGTCATGGAAAGGTAAGGAGGAAGAGCTGCCTTTAGGAAGTACAAGAAAACAGGGAGGGGGAGGACAGGGAGGAGTACTGACAGAATCAAGGAGGTGACAAGGGCAGTAAGGGGAGCCAAAGCATCTCACGGAACTCAGGCTGGCACAAGGCATTAAGAAGGGGAGAAGGACTTCTTTAAGTACATCAGGGAGAAAAGGAGCTGTAAGGACCACATAGTAAGGATTAGGAAGGAGGGGGTTGGGTGGAAGCAGGGTGCGATAGGGAAGCACAATGAGTACTTCTGCTCAGTATTTACTAAAGAGAAGAGGGGGGACACCCAAGGTGGGAGAAATGGCAGAAGCAGGGTGGGAAGTGATGACAGATGGGAAATCATGGAGAGCAGAGTTCGAGAGGGTTTGAAGGCACTGAGGGTGGGCAGGCGCCAGGCCCAGATGGCATCCACCCAGGGTACTGAAGGAGCTGGCAGAGGTCCTTGCAGGACCTTTGCAGACCTATTTAATGCCTCATTACATCCGGGTGTGTACCTCAGGACTGGAGGATGGCCCATGTGGTGCCCCTCCACAAGAGTGGCCCCAAGGATGAACCGGGAAACTACAGACCAGTGAGCCTCACATCCATCGTGGGTAAGCTAATAGAGACTATCCTGAAGGAGAGGCTGGTGGCCCTCCTAGAGGCCAAAGGACTACAGGACAGCAGACAACATGGCTTGCTAAGTGGCAGATCCTGCCAAACCAACCTGGTTGAGTTCTATGACTGGGTAACTAGGCAACTGGACAGGGGCCATGCAGTGGATGTCCTGTATGGACTTCAGTAAGGCATTCGACTCAGTGCCACATGGAGGCTGGGAAGGAAGTTAGTAGGCACAGGGGTGGGTGCAAAGCTGGTGAGATGGGTAGGAAACTGGCTGCAGGGAAGGCAACAGAGGGTGGTGGTGGGTGGGAGCTCTCACACCAAGGGCAGTGATGAGCGGTGTTCCACAGGGCTCAGTGTTGGGACCAGTGTTGTTTGGGATATTCATTGCAGACACATCATGGGGCATCAAGAGCAAGATCAGTCTGTTTGCTGATGATACCAAGGTAGGCGGTGGTGGATGACCTAGGGGGATGGCAGGGTTGCAGGATGATCTGGCAAAGCTTGAAACTTGGTCAGACACCTGGCAACTGGGCTTTAATGCCAAAAGTGCAAGGTGCTGCATTTGGGATGAAGAACCCAAGGAGGAGTTACCAGCTAGGGGAGTGCAGCTAGCCCAGACAGAGGAGAAGGATCTGGGTGTGCTCATTACAGGGTCAATGAACAACTCGGCACAATGTAGGAAGGCAGCTGCAAAGGCCAACAAAATGCTGGGTTGTATTGCAAGGGGTATATCCTCGAGGAGGGAGGAGGTGATTCTGCCACTGTGTAGGTCATTAGTTAGACCACACCTGGAGTACTGCGTGCAGTACTGGCATCCATATCTGAAGAGGGACATTAAGTTACTGGAGGGGGTGCAGCGCAGGGCGACAAAGATGATCAAGGGGCTGGGGGACTTATCATACGAGAGGAGGTTGAAGGAGTTGAACATGTACTCACTGGAGGAGAGGAGAGACAGGGGTGACATGATTGAAACCTTTAACTACATGAAAGGAATAAACAAGACAGGTACAGAGGGGCTGTTGAAGTAAGGGAGAGGAGGGTCACTAGGGCCATGATATGAGACTGGAGCGAGGAAGGTTCAGGAGGAGATGAGGAGACACTTTTTACAGAGAGGGTGGTGGCTGGGTGGAATGTTACCTGCATGCAGAAGTGGTATGCAGTAGAACAGTGGACTGCTTCAAACGAGGATGGGACAGGACAAGGGGGAGGGTTAATGAAGGGGAAGGGTGGAAGGGAGGGAGGGGCAGCTGCAGAATAAGGGGTGCTAGCTGCACATTCGAGCAGACTTGATAGACCTCTAGGCCTTTATCTGCTGGCAAATTTCGTATGTTCTCAGACAGTTCAATCTCCTCACCTCTTCAAAGGGAAGGATTCTTTATCCCAACCTTCAGACTCCGGCTCAAAGCCTGGCTCTTGAAGAGCTGGAATATGTAAGCCTGCATCTTTCTCAGTCAGTCCTGGACATTTTAAAGGTTAGCAGGAAACCTGCTACTAGAAAGACCTACAACTCCAGATGGAAAAGGTTTGGGTTTTGGTGTTACCAGAGGCTTATCCAGCCAGAGCTGGCTGATATTGCCACCGTATTGGACTATCTGGTGCATCTTAACAGTTTAGGCCTCTGGCCTGCTACTCTTAAGGTACATTTGGCAGCTGTTGCTGCCTTCCTTTCTGCCGGTAAGGGCTCCTCCCTAGCATCTCATCCAGTTTTCAAGGGTCTAGTACATGTTAACCCTCCCTTTCGGGAGCCTACCCCTTCTTGGGATCTGAATATCTGTATTGCACAGCTTATGCAACCCCCTTTTGAACCTCTATCCTCAGCTGAGCTGAAGTACTTGAGTTGGAAGACTGTATTCCTGGTAGCCATTACCTCTGCCAGGAGAAACAGTGAATTACAGGTTTTATCATTGGAACCTGACTTCATTTCATTTCACAGGGGTAAGGTGGTCCTTCGACCTAACAGGAGGTTTCTTCCCAAGGTAGTATCAGACTTTCATTTGAATCAGTCTGTGTCATTGCCTGTATTTTTCACTGACCATTCTTCCTCTGGACAGAGAATATTACACAGTCTTGATGTAAAGAGGACTTGGTTACTATGTAGAACACACTAAGGTCCATAGAAATGACTGTTCTCAGTTGTTTCTCACTTATGGAGACGTGGGAAAGGGTAAACCTGCCACCAAGAGAACAATTGCCAGGTGGATCGTCTCCTGTATCCAGTTCTGCTATTCAGAGCTTGGGAAAGAGCCTCCCTCAGGCCTGAGGGCTCATTCTACCGGAGATACAGCTGCTTCGGTTGCAGCAGCTAGAGATATACCCTTAGTGGGAATCTGTAAAGCAGCCACCTGGAAAACTGTTCACACATTTACCAAGCATTACTCTCTGGACATTCAGTCCAGAAGTGATGCCAGGTTTGGCACAGCTGTGCTGCAGAGCTTGTTCCCAAAATAGGTTCTGTGACTCCCTCCTCCAAGATGGTACTGCTTGGTAGTTTACATATAGTCAGAATACAGCAAGACTTCATGTTGTTTGAAGAAAAAAATACTTACCATAGTAATGTTGTTTCTTCTAATGGAGTTTTGCTGTATTCTGACCTCCGTCCCTCCTGGAACCTAGTAGTTTTGGGATGTGGTTTGGCACGCACAATGCTGCACCCCAGAGGTGTACTTGGCATACCCTTTATCTTACTAAGGGTTTTTCTGGTTTTTATTATGAATATTTTGGTTGTTTCACTACCTGCTTAGGTTCTTTTTGGGGTTCTCGACTTGAGTCTTTTGACATTAAAGATCTGTTTTATTGCCCTTTGGCTTGAAAATTTTAGAAACAATTTCTACTTATTGAGTTAGTTTAGTGCTCGTAAGAATCTGACAGTTACACTTCAGAGTACCACAGACAGAGGTTTGAAAATCGAGCTCAACGTTCTATGCCTTGGCATAGAGTTAACCCTTTACTCTCTGGAGCAGTTCAAGTGCTGGGGCTAACTGCATATAGTCAGAATACAGCAAGACTCCATTAGAAGAAACATCATTACTATGGTGAGTAATTTTTGCTTCTGGCTTCAGGGGTTCTAGTCCTTTTTTTGACTTAATTGGACAGTACATTTCTGCAGTTTCATTTTCTGGACCCCTCCATCACTGCCTTTATGCCATTCTCTGGCAAGAGCCTGCTGTTCTCCCTAGTGAATACTGAGCAGATGTAGTTGTTTAGCATGCCTGCTTTCTCTCCGTACTCCTCTGTTACACTGCTGCCTTCCATTTGCCTGACAATTTCTGCTTCCATCTTTCTTTTTCCCTTATATATCTGAAGAGCTGTTTTTCCCCTATGCAGCTCTGTGTATGTCTTTGAGATCCTGACTGCCCTCTTGGCCTCTCTAGTTTTTTCATGGTGCTTGTCCCATTCTTCATCTCCCTTCTTTTCTTTGTACCTTATAAAGGCCTTCTTTTTGGCTGTGTCCCTGGCCCTTTCAGAGAACCAGATTTGTCTGTTTTACTTATTTCCCT
Organism: Neoceratodus forsteri; assembly: GCA_016271365.2. Taxonomy (NCBI): domain Eukaryota; kingdom Metazoa; phylum Chordata; order Ceratodontiformes; family Ceratodontidae; genus Neoceratodus; species Neoceratodus forsteri. The sequence continues at coordinate 543,954,701 of CM057451.1, forward strand.
CGATAAGTGTTTTCGTACATGTTTTGTTACCCCGAGAATGGCCCCTTTTATAACCTCCTATCATTCTTCCACTCCTCGGAATCTGTCTACCCCCAGCTAACTTGCCCAGCTCCATTTCTGCCCTCCTGAAGTCTAGCACATCTGCCTTAAATGAGGGCTTACTGTTGCCCAGTGCCACCTCTAACTATATAGTATTGTGGTCACTGAACCCAAGTGGTTCCCACACCCGTACTCCGCCTACTCTTTCCGAGTTGGTGAGTACCACATCTAGTGGCTTATTGTCTAGTACCAACATGCAGTCCTGCAAGATATCAAGCAGGGCCTGGCGTCTGGCGCTCCTGGCCAATGGCATGGCCCACTCGATGTCTAGCATTCAGTGCAGGATTGCAGAAGTGTTTTTCAGAATAGCTGCATAAGGTGCAGTTCAACATGGGATGCCTGAGAGGAACAGGTCAAGTACAGTTGATCTTGGTTTCCCAGAGATTTCTACCACTGTTGTTTTTTTTCTGCCAGGGTCTATATTGGGGCTTTCACCTTCGCACACCAGGATGAAAAGCAGATTGGTAAAAAACGCCAAACTGGTACTATGCTGTCCAAATGATCAGGTTGCCAATTTTCTGCCTACTAGTGGGCGTGGCCAACCATCTCTTATGATGTGGTGACATGCCTTTGAAAGCTTCCATATGAAAAATATCACATACATTTGTTTTCTAGGTGCTTGGAGGGATGGACAGGATGGACCACTGATCCGATTTCCTTTTCCATGATTTTATTTTGCAGACTGCAGTAAGCTTCAGAATTTCCGCACTAGAACTAGTTGCCCTTACTTACTGCAGGATGAGGAAGCACAGTGTGGTAGGATAGTTAAAGCAGAGTACAGTAAACCACAAGGTCTGGGTTCAAACCCTGTCTGAGCCAAGTGCTCACAATGAGACTTTTTGACCTTCCTCAGTTTAAAGTGTCATTGTCAACCCTTTCTTTCATCATATCTCTTTCTAGTTGCGTCGGCTGAAAAAGACCGAGTTCCATCCAGTCTGCCCATTTCCCTTCCTAGTTCCTTGCTGATCTTCATGCTGGGCTGGCTTCAGAGATCTGAAAATCCTAGTGGCTGTCACCCCCTTTCCCAGGTATCTCTACTCCTCTAATGCCTGTGGGCCCCACTGTTTCCTTATCTGTCTTATCCAAGTTTAAACTCTGTCAGTCTTGGCTTCAGCCACCATTTTGGGCAGTCTGTTATATTCATCCACCACCCGCTCTATAAAGAACTTCTTACAGGCCGGCCCGGTGGCGCTGAGGGTTGAGGAACTGGATGCCACACATCATGCTACGCTTGTGACCCGGGTTTGGGAACAGACTCTGGCCGCCAGGGGTCTGCAGAGGAGGGAAGGGATTGAGTGTCCAGAGGACTGCTCTCCCTTCCCGGGGAGGGATCTGGGCCCAGCGCCACTCCTTGGTGGCTCCTGGTGGAAATCGGGGGCAGTGCCAGAAACAGTCAGTGCAGAGACGAGGGGGTGGAGTGGTAGCAGATGTAGACATCCTTGCACGTCCACACTGCAGGGGGGCAACCATTACGCAAAAACCCTCGGACCAGGGATGTAACGAGGGCTCCAGGGACCTGGCCAACATCCCCAGTGCTGGACCATTTCTCCTCTGGTCCCCCAGGCTCTCAACCAGGACCGACCCTCTAATCGCAGAAAGGCCACCAGGTAGGTGGGCAGGGGTGGGCCCTCTCCTGGGGCTGGAAGGTCCTGAGGGAGGGTCCCAGGGAGGAAGGTCTTAGGTGAGGAGTAGAGGCAACGGTCGAGCAGGCACCCCCGAGAGATGCCCAGACCAACCGAGTGAATAAATAGAGTTCACACAAAAAAAAAATCTGCTTCGAACCCCAACCCCTACCATACCAATCTCCACCCATGTCCTCTAGTTATTGTATCCCTGTTCCTGGTAAACAAGTCCTTACGATCCACCCTGTCGATGCCTCACAAGAATTTGTATGTCTCAGTCATATCACCCCTTTCCCCACTGGCCTTCAGTGTATGCATGTTATGGTCTTCCAACCTTTCCCCATATGACCTCCTCTGCTGCTTCCAACCCTAACACCCCACCCATACCCTGCAGGGAGCAACAAGAAAAAATATTATGGCTTCACCTCTCTTGCCTCTTCGCAAATCAGGTGTGGGGTGTGCCTTGGGGTTGTCGACTGTAATGCTCACTCCATTCTATCAGTAAGTAAGCGGAGATGAATACAGTATGTGAGAATGAGATGAGTGTTGGGGGTTGACAACCACAACGCATGCCCCATGCCTGATTTGCGAAGAGGCAAGAGAGGTGAAACCGTAATGTTTTTTCCCTGCAAGGTGGGTGTGGGGTGTTCGGGCTGGAAACACCTAACGCCACATTTACCCACTTTTGTCGCTTCAACCCTAACTAGTGCATTAATAAAGTTTTTGCAAAGAATTTCCTTATTTTTGAGATAGTATAATTGTATAGGAAAAGTCCCCTTGGAGAATACAAAAAATGATTCTTTTTTCATTTGTATTGTAGTTCATAACTTTCGACTGGCGGAATATTTTTTGCACCAAACCAGCAAAAGACACATCTGAGAGACTTCCCCTCTGTACCCTGAAAATTTCAGAGCAAAATTCCAAAGCACTTGGGCGCTGGTTTGGTGCAAAAATCTTGAGCCATTCAAAAGTTATGAACTACAATACAAAGGAAAAAGAATCCTTTTTGTATTGTATAAGGCTGTTTCTGTTAGTTGGTGCTGTTCTTCTGTCACCTGTAACACCCAGGTGCTTTGGGATTTTGGGCACAAATGTTGAGGGTAGAGAGGGGAAAGTCCACAGATGTGCCTTTTGCTGGTTTGGTGCAAAAATCTTGAGCCATTCAAAAGTTATGAACTACAATACAAACGAAAAAAGAATCCATTTTTGTATTGTACAGTGGGATTTCTGGTATTTGGTGCTGTTCTTCTGACACCTGTAGTGCCCAGGTGCTTTGGAATTTTGGGCTGAAATTTTCAAGGTAAAGAGGAGAAGGTCCACAGATGTACCTTTTGCTGCTTTGGTGTAGATATCTTCAGCCATTCAAACATTATGAAGTACAATACAAACGAAAACAGAATTCCATACCTCTCAACTGTCACACATTATGTGGTACGTCACTCATTTTACCTCTTAGAAACCCTTTGTCCATCATGGGGAAGGTGATATTCCACATTCCCCACTGAGACTTTAAAGCAGAAATTCATAATAATCTATCATGCTCAGTTATCAAAAAACATTATAAACATTAGTGCACTGATAGCTATAGTGTTCTGAGCTTGCAGTGCCATGTTAGACTATATGTCACACATTTTGCTCATTTGTCACACATCGTGTCACACATTTTGGTGAAGACAGGTTGAGAGGTATGCAGAATTCAAAAAATTATCCTTTTTTCATTTGTATTGTAGTTCATAACTTTTGAATGGCTGAAAAGGCACGTCTGTGGACCTTCCTCTCTCTGACCTGCAACTTTCAGCCCAAAATTCCAAAGCACCTGGGCGCTACAGGTGTCAGAGCAGAATATAGATAGGACAAATCCACTTTTTTCTCCTATTTGCTGCTGTTCTTCTCACACCCGTAGTGCTAATATTTTTATTATTGTTTTCTTGTTCTCTTATCATGGCCATTTCCTGTTCTCTCATCAAGACCATTTTTTTTTTTTTCTTTTTTAAATATAAACAAGGCCTATTGCCCTTAAGCAGGATAAGCAGGTAAACCTATAAAACAATAATGCAGACTAGAATCTTTGTACTAAAACTGACACTGTAGCAGTGTGTAAGTTCATCAGTATAAAAGGTACTGCTCACATTTAATCACAGTATGTCTAGTAAGCAAAACTGCTATAAACAAACAAAACAACTTTAAGCTGTAAGCTTATTTAAAGTGTAGTGTTACTAAAGCAGGTACTTCTGATCACCGAGTAAATATTTAAAGCAGGGCTTACCCTTTTTTCTGCAGGACTTGCTGAAATCAGAACTGTGGTCCATCTGTACTGCAGTACTGCTTTCGAACGCTACAGCAGTCGCATATTATTGATTAACATTGGGTATGTACCCCCTCAGCCCGCGAAAATTTAAACCTGTCACAATAGTACATTATAAATGAACATTTAATAAGTAATAAAAAGGGAGACCTTCTGTTTTCCCTTCTGTACCCCTGTGACAGCCAGGCCTTCCTTCGGACAGGGTTGACTGTCAGTCAGAGATTAGCTCTGTCGAGAGGGAGTGTGGTCACACTTGACAATCTACCATGCGTTGAGTGTGTAACCCCTAGGTGGCGCTATCCCAAGGGCTACTACCCCTGCCTGCTTGGCTAATAGCAGGTTAAGGGGCCTGAGTTCTGAAACAGGTGCCTCTGCCCGGAGGTCAGGGTTGGTAGTGGTCAAGCTAACCTGGGCACAGCCCTCCAGGACACTGTAACCCCCCTCTTTCCTTACTAGTGGCCAGAAAAATGCACAGTAATCACTTTCACAATACCCCTGATACACCACACAAGTACCCACACTGTTTGCACTTACCACCAGGACTTTCCTCTGGCCCAGCCCTGGGGACGCCCTGTAAAACAAGGTTATACACAGCAAATAACAGCAGTACAGTACTCTTGCACAAACTGGAACCACAGTAAGGGTAAATGCAAAAAAGAGTTGGGTCTGATTTATTAAAGGGGCTTGAACAAGGGAGGGGTGTAATCAGGTTAATTTGCTTAAAGGCTCTATCAATCAAACAGTTATGCATGCACGTCAGGGTCCATAAACAGTCACACACTCTGGGTACCCAGATGGAGAATGGTGGGCTAGCCAGGAACGTTGCAGCTGGTTGGGGCCCTGTGATGGAAGAAAACATGCACAACACACTCTATTTGTAATCCGGAGCTGGAGGGCTCAGTTCGTGAAAAGAAAACAAGACAATCAGATGACACACTTTTAGATTAGGCCGTTGCTGCAGGGAGCTACCCTGATGATTACTCACGATACGCAAGACTGGACACAGGCTGGACGAAAATCGAGACAGCAGGTGGTTAATCTGGAGTGCCAGGAGAAGCAGGGCCTACACGATTCACCGAGGCGTTGTTCCTGTTCAGGCGAGGAGCAGGGGGATGATCCCCAGGCAGGTCTCTCATCGGTGGCTTTCTCTCTGCAGTGGGGTTGTCTGGCAGGGCCAGCTTGGCATGGCCCAGGCCGAATGGAGATGAATGCGGATTCAGTCCGATTAGGCTGGATAAAGCTTCCTGCAAGCAGAACACAGTTCACACAGTGGG